>JAEOAD010000005.1:42532500-42975000 GCA_036365145.1 Orientallactaga sibirica
TTTTTTTTTTGGCTTAAGAAACTGACTTATGTAATTGCAGAAGTTCTCTGGGTGACCTTGGACTGACCCAGTTCCTTTTATCTGCAGTTCTCAATAATAACTGCAGAATGTGCCCAGCTTGTCATATCCTGAGAAAGGGAGGAAGTGCCCGAAACACCTGTTCCTGTCCCTCCCTGGGAAGGTGTCATGCTGAGTTAGGAACTGCCCAGGGCAGCCTGGGCTTTGTTCCTCTTCCCTGGAAGCAGTGTGTTGGTGAAAGCTTTAGTCCAGGGAGTAGTGTGACCCCTTGGGGGTCTGAGCCAGAGTGAGCTGCTTCGGGACCCCTCAGATGTAGTGGGAGTGAATCCTGCTCAATCAATACTTCATCTACCCCTTGAAACTTTATTGTACCTCTGGGGACTGGCTCACAAGGGACTCTGCTTTTCTCTTGTCCCTTGCTATCTAACTGAAGTCATAACTATTTCATGCAACTTGTGTTTGAGTGTGCTGTGCTCACTGTCCTCCGATAAGCTGGTAATCAGGATATACCAAACTTGCGCCATAGTAATCCTGATTAAGTGATCTTTGAAATCTTAGGGTCTTCATCAGTGACATGGGTTAACAACAATACTGGAATAGCAAGGCACTCTACTGCACATTTAAATCGTGCTTTTTATGATTATTTTTTTTAATTTTTGCCAGTGTAGAACCATCAGGAAGAATAGTGTTCTTTAAGCCCAACGAGAGGAAGAGACCTACAAATCAGGCAGATTAAAGTGATTTTAATTCTTTTTAGTTCATATAATATGACAAAGACACAGAAGACCTGTGCTTCTTCCTGTCCCTATAGAATCCTCAGCTCTTCATAATTTCAGGGATCATGTTTTTTCTCATTTGTAAAATAGGAACATACACTTTGCAGTGTCCTACCTCAGGATTATTATGAGACTCAAAGGAGATTATGCATGTAAGGGCTCTGGAGACTGACATACAAGGGCACAGATTTAAGTTAGCTTTACAGTGAAATCCTATGAGCTTCGAGAACTGAAGACACAGAATGAAGCTGACACTGTTTAGGGGATTTAAAGAAATAATCTGCACCAGACCAGAGATGAAAAACTAAGTAAATTAAATGCTCACAACAGTAGATTGGACAAACTGATAAACATTAGAATACTTACTCAGAGTAAAAAAAGAAGCACTTTCATGCCCACTACAAATTGATAAAAAGAGCCAACACAAAAGAACACATACATACTATAGACCCTTAACAACAAACAAACTGGTGTTTAAAAGGAAGACAATTGCTGCATGTTCATTCTCTCCTGTCAAGGAACTTATCAGATTAACCTTATGCTTGGACTTCATGCTGATGATAAAAAATTAAACCATTGTCCAGGCATGGTGCACACCTTTAATGCCAGGACTTGGGAGACAGAGGTAGGAGGATCGCCATAAGTTCAAGGCCACCCTGAGACTACATAGTGAATTCTAGGTCAGCCTGAGCTAGAGTGAAAACCTAGCTTAATAAACAAACAAACAAACAAACAAACAAACAAAACAAAAAAAATAAACAGACAAGGCTGGAGGCTGGGCATGGTGGCACATGCCTTTAATCCCAGCATTTGGGAGGCAGAGGTAAGAGGATCTTTGTGAGTTCAAGGCCAGCCTGGGACTGCATAGTGTGTTCCAAATCAGCCTGGGCTAGAGCGAGACCCTACCTCAAAAAACTATGAAACAGACAAACTAGCTCAGGGAAAGCATAATAAAAGTATAAGATCAGGAGTTAGGGCTTTCCTCTAAGAAGACAACACACTGAGATGATGATCAGAAAAACGCCCATGGGGGACTTTTGGGGTTGCTGGTTAAATTTGATGCACATGTATATGTACTCATACACACATGTGTCTATATATTTCATATGCTTCCTATGTTTCAAAACAAAAAGACTAGTAAATAATAAAAAACTAACTGGATTTTGTGCATAAGTTATACCAATAGGGCTGCTTTTCAAAAAGATTGCTCGAGGTTGTTTCAATTCAATCTTAGATCCACTAAACTAAGAAATTAATCAGTTGATTGATTCTGGCAGATCTTTATATATGATAGACATTAACCCTGTCTGGAGCACAGCTGGCAAAGATTTTCTCCCATTCTACAGACTCACGTTCACTCTGCTGTGCCGAGGCTTTCATTTCATGTGATCGCCACTTGTCAAGTCTTGGGCTGTTTCCTGTGCTATCAGTTCCCCATAAAGGCCAAACGTTTTTTCCTCTAGCAGTTTCAGTGTTTGTGACTGATGATATTTATTTTATTTTTAAGAGTATAAGCATTATGGAAGTCATGGTGATTCAAGTGATTACGTGTATCTGCTCATTGGTAATTACTGGTTGCCAGGCTGAGGAGATGGCTCAGTGGACTGGAGTTTGGAACCCCAGCATCCATGTAAATGCCACATGGGTGTGGTGGTCCACCTATAATTCCAGCACTCCAGAGGCAGAGACAGAGGATTCCTGGAACAAGCAGGCTAGCCAGACTAGCTAAATCAGCAAGCTCTGGGTTCATTTAAGAGAACCTGCCTCAGCAAAGGAAGTGAATTGCAACTGAGGAAAATACCAGAAGTCAACCTCTGACCTGCACATGCACAGACCTGCATGAACCCCTTCACATGCTTGTGCCCACACACACACACACGCACGCATGCATGTACATACTACACACACAAAGTTTTTTTAAAAATAGTAAGTACTGATAGCTAGCCAGGTGTGGTGGTGTACACCTGTAATTCCAGTATTTATGAGATGGAGGGAAGAGGTGTTCAAGGTCAGACTAGGCTACATGAGATCTTCTCTCAAATCCACAAACAAAAATTATATTAATAATTACTGACTGCTCGAAGCATTAAGATCAAATTAAAAATCTTGTAAGGCTGGACAGATGGCTTAGTAGTTAAAGTGTTTGCTTGCAAAGCCTGAGAAACCATAGTTCAATTCCCCAGTACCCTCGTAAGCCAGATGTACAAGGTAGTGCATGCATCTCAAGTTTGGTTGCAGTGGCTAGAGGCCTTGGCATTCCCATTGTTTGTTTCTTTTTCTCTATAATAAATAAATAATTTTTTTTTAAAAAAAGGTACTTAAAAAAATCTTGTATTAGGGTTGGAGAGATGGCTCAGCAGTTAAGATGCTTGCCTGAAAAGCCTAAGGACCCAGGTTCAATTCCCTAGAACCCATATAAGCCAGATGCAAAGAGTGGTGCATATGTTTGGAGTTCCTTTACAGTGGCTGGAGGCCCTAATGCACGTGCACATGTGCGCACACTCTGTCTCCTTAAAAATAAACAGAATTTTATATAAAAAAAATCTTGTGTTAACAGCAACAATAGTACAAGGCTATAGTCACCATCTGAGCAGGTTTTTCACCTCTGCCTAAAACAAAATGATCTCAATCATATTGCTAACTCGGGGCTTCATGACTTACCAGCCGGCTGTGTTTGTGCTATTCTCTTAGGATAGGTCTTGCTTCGACTTCTTGCCACACTCTGATCAGGCCGGGGAAGCTGAATAGAAAGATCTCGGCTCATTTGCAAAGCTGTCCTCCCACTTGAAAAGGCAAACGTATTGATTAGCAAAGTAAAATGAACAGCCATAGAATGAACCAATAGCCCACTCACAATATTTGCAAAGATGAAAAAAATCACAGACCCCCATTGGGAATAAGCATTCAGAGGTTTTTTAACTCACTCTCGGTTATAATATTGACCAAGGAAGTAGCACTAAATGATGAGAGCAGCTTTCTGTTGGAAAAAAAAGGAGATTTTCCCCCGGGGAAATGGAATGGCAGGGTGGGAAATCTTATTAGAGGAAGATTTAAATTTAGATCTAAGTAGAATTATGAGCAAGAAATAAAGGTTGCTAGCCTTGTGTGGTAGTGCATGCCTTTAATCCCAGTACTCAGGAGGCAGAGGTAGGAGGATAGCCATGAGTTCGAGGCCACCCTGAGAATACAGAGTGAATTCCAGGTCAGCCTGGGCTAGAGTGAGACCCTACCCAAAAAAAAAAAAAAAAAAAAAAAAAAAAAAGTCATGGTGGGTAAATTTTCCAAAGATCATCATTATACATGATGGATATCCTCTTGCTAAAGGCAGACAAGCTGTAAGGCGGGACCAGTGTGATTTTTATCTGAACTATGTCATGGCACAATCAGCCATTTATTACGTTCTCCGCACCTAACAGATCATGTGTCCAGGAAGACTGAAAATAGGCCTAGACCCCATGCAGAAGGCTGCTTCTCCAGAGGTTCTGTGAGCATTCAACAGCCCGGGCTCTTGGTTTCAATATGACTGGATTCTGAAGGTGCTGCTCTCCTCAGAGGATTAATCCAGTGATAGATTTATAGCTTAATGGGCTGTTAGCACATAGGGCTTAGTTGGAGGAAGTAGATCACTAGCATGTGCCTTGCAACAAAATAAGCATATACATAACTTCTCAAAGGGTTCTCCCTCTCCGCTTGCAGCTGGCATAAAGTGAGCAGACTACTAAAACTCCTCCATAAATAGCTCCACTGCCATGATATTCCTTCTCACCTCAAACCCAAAGTAACAGAGCCACTTAACTGTGGATTAAAACCTTTGAAGCCATGAACTAAAATCAACCTTCCCTCCCTTAAGTTGATTTCTCTCGGGCATTTTTGTCTCAGAGATGAAAAGAGCTGGGCTATTCTTCTTGACTTCTTTTTTTTTAAGGTAGGGTCTTGCTCTAGCCCACTGACCAGGAATTCACTATGTAGTCTCAGGGTAGCCTTGAACTCAGTAGGCAATTTTCCTACTTCTGCATCCTGAGTGCTGGGATTAAGGGCGTGCACCACCACACCCAGCCTGGGCTAACCTTCTCATCTATTTTCCACCAAGGAATCATGTAGATTTCAGTGAACACTTTTCTTACTAAAAATTCATTTCACAGCTATGATATTTATACCAATGAATGAGATGGGATTCCAATATGTAATGTATATTGGTATAGGAAAAATGCGTTTCTACATATCTAGTTGAATTCAGTACAAGCAAAGCCACCCATGGACAGAGGGGAAGCCTCAAATTCTATTTATCCTACACGTATAGGAAAAATATTGGTAAGCATCTGTCCAAAGAAAATGAAACAAGACTTGTAACATAAAATTCATTTCAAATGTTCTTCTGTGGATGGTTTCCCTCCTCACAACCCATTTTTATTAAAAATAAAGACTGCTGCACAATTCACAATCAATGACTCCTCATCTGTCTAACTATGGGCACCACTTGGTATATATGAACTACTATGAAAAATAAGGACCATATTCTGTAATAAAAGTTCTTTATGTTTAATAGTTAATGCAAACTGGACAGGAGGAAAAAACTGTGACAGATTTTCTTTTGCTTGAAACTTAACTACTTTTTTCAAAGGTACATAGAGTAACAAAAATTTCTGAAAAGCTTAAAAGATTCCATAGAAAGATAAAATTCCATTATCATGCATGCTTTACACTATGAAGATAAGATCTACTGACATGAAAACTTTTTCTCTTATCAAAAAGACTGGGGTACTATGTACCCTGTTTTATGGGAAAAATGATTTGCTATAAAAATACAACCCAATATGCGTATGACTGAAATATCTTATAATAGGATTGTATTTTATTATTCAATTTTTCCTCATGGTTTCCTTCTCAGGGACAAACAAGAAATGAGAAAAATTAAACCACAAGATTATGAAGATAAAGTTCCAAAAACTAAAATTAATCTACCACAGTCTGTACAGGACCCAGGACTAAAACAAATATCTGACCCCCATCTGGTCATTCAGCACAGCTGGCTGGTATGGGATAGTGGACAGAACACTTAGTTTGAAATGCCAAGCCCCGTGGGAATCAAGGCTCTGCCTTTCCTAGCTCTGTGGTCTTTAGATTACTTTTGTAAAGTGCTGCAGCCTCATTTTCATTATTGTATTCTATGTACTTATCCTTATGGTATACTATCTCTCTGTGGTAGAAAAAGTGGTAGGAAAGCAGAGACCAGCAGTGTAAGATGATGGTGTCCTCAAGGTCTGGTGGCTCTGCTGTGACAGGACAGATCTCTGCTTCCTACAGGCAGACAGGTATATCTGTATTTCACTAAGATTTACTAGGCAGTTAACATCATGAAGTTAGAACAGATTAGCAGAGCATCCAATTCTGCAAAGGTTATTACCTTAATTATCTAGAAGAAATGATATTTAATATGCAAAATTCAATAGCCACAACATTTGTATTTCAAGAAATGTGAAAAATCAGGTACTAATATGTTTGGGGAAGCCAAGGACTTATGGACAGCATATGTTAAACAGCATGGTTATAATGCTAATGGCATAAACACTGAGACAGAGGCCTTTGCTCTACCTGCACTCAGGAGACAAGGAGAAAGATTCTCACATTTTCTCTCTAACCCAGCAATGGTTTACTCCACAACTGGAAGAACAGCCCAAATGCTGGCTGTGACTTGTTCTCCTCAATATAAAAGTAAGTAATCATTCATTAAATTCCTTGTAATTACAGCACTGTCTAAGGAACAACCCCAAAATCTTGAAGGCTAAGTACTTAAATATCAACAAAAACCTTAATACAAGTATCAGTAAGGGGCTAGAGAGATGGCTTAATGGTTAAGGCCCTTGCCTGCAAAGCCAGAAGGAACCAGGTTCAATTCCCCAGTACCCATGTAAAGCCAGATGCACAAGGTGGCACATGTGTCTGGAGTTTGTTTGCAGTGGCTAGAGGCCCTGGGGTGCACATTTTCTCTCTCAAATAAATAAAATATTTTAAATTATCAGGAAGGTCTACATTTTCTTTTTCTTTTTTACCAAATGAAAAAACATTCAACTGAAAAACATACAGATAAATGCACTGAAAATTTACTACTGATCAGTCAAATTTAAGATTCAGAAGTGGGATATTAAGAGAGGAATTAAATCTGGCATGCTGATGTCTTGTAAGCATATAATTTGGCTTTTAATTTTTAAACCTCCCATGAGATCATTTCATTCAGTAGCATCTCGAATAAGCTGACAGAATGGTGTCCTGTCTCCAGGGTAGCAATTCTGAATCCTGCTTGGTATTACAAGGTCTGGGGAGGACCTGCTTCAATGCCTGGATCAGACTATTTCTTTGAAGGCAGAAGTGGCTCCCTGTGATTCTTTCATCTCTGGAGTCCTAACAGCATGCCTTACATATCACAAGCTATCCTTTGAACAGAAGGTATTGAAGCAAAACAAATGCCTTTTTGACATACAGAACTCATTCCTATGTTTAAGGACAGTGTTAGACTCCAACACCAGCTTACATGCACAATGATGAAGCTTTCTCAGCTACAGGCTCAATCTGTCTAATGGTTGACAGCATGGGTTATGGCATCAGCAACAGGGTATGGACTCAACATCATTGCTTCCTAGCTGGGTTACCTTGAGAAGTCTTGGTACCCCAGTTTCCTCATAAATTAATGTGAATAATATACAAGATTTTGGTGATTAAATGAAGTAATTAGTGAAAGACATTTAACACAATAATGGCATTTATAACTGCTCAATAAAGGTAAGGCATGTGTAGGTTTTATGTATATAGTAACTGTATGTATCAAAGACACTTTTTTATTTGTTTTTGGGTTTTTTTTTTTTGTTGTTTTTGATGTAGGATCTCGTTCTAGCCCAGACTGACCTGGAATTCAGTATGTATTCTCAGGGTGGCTTCAAACTCATTGCGATCCTCCTACCTCAGCCTTCTAAGTGCTGGTATTAAAGGGGTGTGCCACCACACACGGCTCAAAGACACGTTTTAAGGAACAACATAAATTATGTATTGTGTTCAATATAGGATCAAGAATATTCTATGAACATAAGCAGTCAACTACTATTCAGAACATCTGCTTTATTTAAAAAATCACAGAACATAACTGGAAAGACCTGATAATTGTATTAAAATCCTGCAGATAAATTCTATAAAAGCCCTAAACTTAGCATAGCTAATGTGATGTTAAAGCTGGAAAATCGTTTTTGTCAAGATTTACAAAATAGGGTTAGGGAGATGGATCCATGGGTAAAACACTTGCTGTGCAAGCCTGATGACACAAGTTCAGCTCCCCAGAACCCACAGAAATCCAGAAGTGTAGTATAAGCATCTATAACTCAAGCACACCTATGGCAAGAAGAGAGGCAGACAGGAAAATTCCACAGCCCATGGACCCGCTGGACAGGCAAACACAATGTCAATCTTGTCTCAAAACAAGGTAGAAGAGCTAACACACAGGTTGTCTGCTGATCCCCACATGTACACTATGGAACACAGGACCACATTCATACACAAATGCACATATATCATAAACATACAATTAAAAAAAGATAGACAAAACACATTGGCACTCTGGAAAAAAACAAAAATCACATACTTCATTATATGTGTATGTATGTAAAATGTTGTATTAAGTATGTATTTACATTCAAAAACCCAAGGAAAATATGCAACTTACCTGTACCGGTGTTTATAACTTATAGACCCAAACTTGCTGAGTTTTCTTGACAATGAATTTGACTCTGTTTCTGGCATCCTGATTTTTTAAAAAAAAATAAAACCAATGGTTCATAAATATAGGTACTTGTGTAACATTTAATCATAAAGCTATATATGAAACATAGTAGTGCAACACTATTTAACAGAGCTGCTGTGGTAGTTTAAACAAGATGTCCTGTAGAGTCTCATGTGTTTTGAATGCTTGGTCTCCAGCTGGTGGCAATTTGAGAGGTTGAGTCTTGCTGGAGAGGTGTGTTGCTGGGAGTGAGCTTCAAGTGTTGCAGCCCAGCTTCCTCCTAGTCAGAGCGCAGCTCACTCTTGTTACTTTCTATCAGCTGCTGTGGCAGAAGTGACGTCCAGCCTCTGTTCTGCCATGAAGAAACTTCCCCTTGAAACTGTAAGCCAGAATAAATCCTTTCCTCCCCAAAGCTGCTTTTGATTGAGAGTTTTGTCCAAGGAATGTGAGGGTTACTACAAGAGCTACTCACAACATTTTCCTTCTTTTATGTACTAGCAGAAAGTAGTGATCCATTATTTTAAGTCAATATTTGAAACATAACCACACTTTGGAATATTATGTAGGTAAATGTCAAAGCCATACTTTCTGAAAAGTGTTATCTGCATCATTTCTCTGTAGAAGTTTTAGTGTTATTCAACTTACTTTCTCTGCTCATATATCTTGGGGATTTTGTTACTGTGCTGATATATATATGTCTGTTGAAGTTTACATGGCAGCTACTCACATCAAGTGGTGGTTTGCTCTAACTTGTACAATATATTCCAGTACTTTCCATTTCAGGGTACTTTCAAAAGACACCATGAATGGTGTTCTGGGCCTAGTACCACTGATTAGGAGGTCAAGTTTTTGGCTAAGTTATTTTCTTCACTTAATAGAAGGTATACAAAGAATATTGATCATTTTGTAAGAATGCTTTTCCACTGCCAGGGAAATTGCACCACACAAATCAAGTAACAATAAGGGAAAGAATTTAATTTTGTTTCAATAAACAATGTACTACCTATGAAAGTTCAGTTGTATCTTGACAATACAAAGAGATAAAACAGTGAAGAAAGGGAATAATGAGGAAAGTGTGCCCACAAATCAGTGGTGGATTCTCTATGGGCATCTTCCTTGCCTCCTGGAAGCACTGTACGTACTTTCTGGTACCTGCTGCACATTTCCCAGGATGGACACCCTCTCCGGGTTGCTCTTCCTCATGCTCTCAGATGAGTCTTCCCGTCCTCCAAATGCAGGGAGGGTCCAGAGCTCAGCTCTTGGCTTCCTGCTTCTCCTTCTCCTTTCCATAGGACATTACCTAGCTCCTTCTATCTTAAACACCTATTCACTCCATATCAGCAACTTTTAGTAAGCCCAGTCTACCTGATTGCCTTACCACATCTTCCCTTGTATAGCTCACAGGCATTTCCACCCTAGCATGTCCAAAGCAAAATCCTGAATTTCCATCATTCCAGCATTTGGGGCTGACCCAATTTGTACTTTTTACATAAACCTTTTTTTAACAATTACCTGATTTTTTTCTTATAGAATGAGCAAATAAGATCTGTTTGAACATATGTATGTACATAAATGTATACACACACATATGTGTATCTTTACACTAATGCAATCCAGAGAATTAAGAGCTTAAGTAAGGAACTATTTCTACATTTTTATTGTAGACAGAATATTTATTATGAAAACGAATTTTATCTTCATTTATTAGAACATTGGACAAAACTTTCCCACCAACATACCTAAAAAACGTATGATGCTCTACACTGCACTTCCAGAGGTGCTTGCAAACAGTTTTACTTCGGGCTTCAAAAAAGAATGAGGTTTCATTGCACTGAGAGAGGAAGGGAGAAAGCATCAGTTCCTGACCATAACACTCTTCACACGATGCCCACCCTTCAGGTAGTAGAAATGCAAGCAAACAGATTTTTTTTTTTTTTTTTGGTTTTCGAGGTAGGTTCTCACTCTGGTCCAGGCTAACCTGGAATTAACTATGTAGTCTCAGGGTGGCCTCGAACTCGCGGTGATCCTCCTACCTCTGCCTCCCGAGTGCTGGGATTAAAGGCGTGCGCCACCACGCCCGGCTTGCAAACAGATTTTTTAACACAAAACAGAGAAATAATTATTTCTTAGCAATTATTTTGGGGATAGTGCATTTCTTTCCATTACTACTAAACTTACCAAGTTTTTGTAAGTTTACTTTCCATTAACTAAACTTAAAAATACAAAGTTATTTTAATCTTAATGCAACCACCTGTGTTATCTCCTTCAGTATCATTTCATGACTGTGGTGCTTTGAATCAGCTGTTCCCCATAAACTCATGTGTTCAGAATGCTTGGTCCGTAGCTGGTGGCAGTTTCGGAGGTGGACCTTGCTGGAGAAGGCGTGTTGCTGGGGCAGGCTTTAGGATGTTATTTATAGCTAGCACCTGCTTGCCAGAACTGGGCTCACTCTCTGGCTGCTGTTTGTCACCTGCTGTGGCAGATGTGATGTCCAGCCTCTGCTCATGCCATGCTTTCCCCTGCCATCATGGAGATCCCTTCAGACTGTAAGCCAAAATGAAACCTTGACTCCTACCAGCTGCTTTTGATTGGGTGTTTTATCCCCACAATGAGAAGGTAACGACAGCAATGACTACAGATAATCCAGGCAATGAAATAGTGGTCCTGCAAAGCTGCCCAACATAAGTGGTCACCAAAACACACACTGGAATTAAGCTCCAGATAGAAAGCATGATGCCCCTAACTTCAGTCCTTGCTTCAATTACTTTCAGATTACACAGATTACACAGATTACACTTAAACTGGTATCTAAGGAGTCTAGCAGTTACCACTGGGAAAGGCACCTCACTGCTTCACCGTGACAAGTGAAGTAACATCTCTGAGTCCAAGTGTTTCCATCGGCACTCAAATTAGCGGGTGAATTACATTAAATCATATGATAAAGTAGAGTGTCATTTAATCAGCATATAATAAATTTTAATTGCTATTTTAATCTAGTAGTTACTTAGTTGTCTAATATATTTAACACCTAAAAAACTAAGACCACACTACAGGCAATTCAAATTTAAATATATATATATATACACTCTAGCCCAGGCTGACCTGGAATTCACTATATAGTCTCAGGGTGGCCTTGAACTCATGGTAATCCTCCTACCTCTGCCTCCCAAGTGCTGGGATTAAAGGCATGCGCCACCACGCCCGGCTTAAATATGCTATTTTAAGTGACTACATAGACAACCAAGTAAAGTACATTTGAGTGCCACAAACCTAGTTAAATTACATAATTGCTAATTTAGTTTCAAATCTGAAAACCAAACCCTTATCAAATGCAACAATTCCTCTGGAATGAGTTTCCTATAGATATAAACACAACATTGTCAGTGCATAAAAACTTAAATGATTTATATGCCACTTTTAACAAGGAAAGAAAATTTATGTGCTCAATGGGATTGATGCTGCTTAATTTAGGCATGCAGCTGAAGAATGCAAGGATGTGATAAGCTCAGGTTATAGCAAAGCTAACTATATCCCAAAATCTTGTGAGGCAAAGGAAGAAGTTTAGGATGATTCTTGGGTTTTTGGTTTGGGTGTTACTACTAGGAGATAACACATGGGGAGGATTGTATGGTGAAGGAATGGACAAAAAGTTCCGGTTGAGGCTCCTATAGAATACCAAGCGAGCCAGTAAGCACACAAGTGTAGCACTCAGAAGACAGGCCTCATGTCCTGACACAGGTGATCTCTCCCAAGAGTATGTAAGATCACTCAGAAGAGAAGGCAGATGGTTAAAGGTGGAATCTCAGGAAAGATGCTTGGAAGGTGGAGCAAACAGATCAAAGTGAACCAAGAAGACAACAGGGTCAGAGAGGCTTGGAAGAGGCAGCACAGATCTCAAGGGACTTATAAAGGTCAAACTGGACTTGAAAGAGGCTTGCATTTCTCCGTGAGAATAACCAGTGACTTCTCTGAAAGCTGAGGGATTATAAAACTAGAAATGAGGAAGAAATGTCAATGAATTCAAAAAGTGTTTTCTTCAATGGCAAATTAGAAAGACAAACAGAACACAACTGAGGCAGAAGACAGAAGGACAAAGAACTCACAGCTGTTTATTTGGGGACAGAGTAGGACAGCCCAACTTCCTGAGAAGAATGTCTTCTAGTTTCTTTTTTTTTTTTAATTATTTAATTTATTTTTTTTTTGGAGAGAGACACACAGAGAAACAGAGGGAGAGGAAGACAGATAGAGATGGGCGCGCCAGCAGTCTCTCAGCTGCTGTGAACGAAATCCAGATGTGTGCGCCCCCTTGTGGGCAAGTCAGCATTGCTCCCTTGCGTCACTTTGCATCTGGCTAAACGTGGGACCTGGAGATTGGAACCGGGTTCTTAGGCTTAGCAGGCAGGCACCTTAACTGCTGAGCCATCTCTCCAGCCCCTAGTTTCCTTTTTTAAAAAAAATATTTATTTATTTGAGAGTGAGAAAGAATGGGTACACCAGGGCCTCTAGGCACTGCAAACGAACTCCAGACAAATGTGCCACCTGTGCCACCTGTGCATCCAGCTTATGAGGGTAGTAGAGAATCAAATCTGGGTCCTTTGGCTTCGCTGGCAAGTGCCTTAATGGCTAAACCATCCCTCCAGCCCTTGTTTCCTTTTTAGAAATATTTAAAACAGGGCTGGAGGGATGGCTTAGCCATTAAGGTATTTGCCTGCAAAAGCAAAGGCCCAGATTCAATTCCCCAGGACCCACATTAGCCAGATGCACAAAGTGGCACATGTGTTTGGAGTTCGTTTGCAGTGGCTGGAGGCCCTGGTGTGCCCATTCTCTTTCTCTCTCTCTGTCAAATAAATAAATGAAAATAAAATATCTTTAAAAAGAAATATTTAAAACATACACAAGCACAAAGTGATCAAACTGGATACACAAAGACAAGCCAAACGCCCCATGCTGTTGGTTCCAATTCACTCCTCCAGAGTCTGCCACCTTTCTATTATAAAGCACAAGATGGTTAAATTCTATTGTCCACTCGATCAGATTAGCAATCAAGAGACATGCCTCTTGGGTGGGACTGTGAGGTTGTTTCTAGGAAGGATTAACTTATGGAGAAAGTCCCTTCTCCAAAATAGGAGGCTCTTCCAGTGGTGAACGACAGATGAAGAAGCTCCGAAAACACGGACACTTTTCCCCTGCTGCCCATGCTACTCGCTGGTGTGTTTTACCCTCTTGCCTCTGCTACTGTATGTGCCTCTACCCTGCTTTTCTATCCTTTGTGGACATTCAAACTGAGTTTCATCAGCCTTCCAATGTGGACTGAAGAGAATCAGCTCTCCAGGAACCCTTCAATGCCAGGTTGGGACTGCTGAGCACCCAGCCTTGTGGATTGAGCAGCGAACTGGGTTCCTCACCTCTCAAGCCTGCAGACAGCTAGTGTCAGACTGCCCAGCTATTTCCTGTAAGTGAATCCAATCAATCCACTTTATAATACAAATTCATCCCATCAGTTTTGTTCCTCTAGAGAACCCTGACTAATACAAGGGGTGAGTGTTTTTTAGGACATCAGATCATCCTAAAACACAGCCACAAAGATCAAATCATTCATTTTAAAGTTGGCTTGTGATTACATTCTACCAGGTTGTCACTAAGGTTAAGAAAGTACCAAAACAGGTTGCCTCTTCCTCACATAACCAGCCACCAAGCAGATGGGGACCCTGCCATCTCCCCACGCTTCTCAACAATGGAAGGACCAGGTGTGGCAGGACACACTGGTACTTACCACCTACAGGAAGTGGAGCAAAGGTCAACTCTGTGGCACATAATCTCACATTTTAGCAAAAGCATCCACAGAGAAGTACCTAAATCAATTTTTCAAAAAACATAGTTATATATATTCCAAATTTCCAAAAATAGAGGAGAAATTTGAAAATAGTTGCATAGCCTAAGAACCCATTTTCAAATGCCCAGATCCCGTGTAAACCAGATGCACAAGGTGATGCCTGCTTTTGGAGTTTGATTGCAGTGGCTGCAGACCCAGGCATGCCAACTCACTCTCTCTCATAAAAGAAATAAGAAAAAATAAAATACATTTCCTCCAAGTCTCAAACTTTCCTTGGACTGTTTCACACTTTGTCCCTCACATAAATGTCTGCATTGTCTTGCTTTTCAAGTAAAAACCTGGTCAAAGGATATCTAATTCTAAATATGTGCTTCCCCCATCACTTAATGCAAGGACAAAATGCATCACAAATCCAACCAGAACTGGGGCTTTCTCCAGTTTTGTTGGGCACAAATATATAAGAGGAACAAGAGACCCTCCTATAGACTTTTCTCAACAAATGAACAAATGAAAGTATGAATTCATTCTCCATTTATAGAGGGATTCAAGACAAGCAGCCTATTTTCTGTCTTATTATTGGCAGAATGATCCAAATACCAAAAGGAAGGTTAACACAACTAAAATTGGGAGCCAGGTATTCTAAATAAAGTGGACTTTTGCAACCTATAGCAACTATTGGCATAAATGAACCAGATGGCATTTCAAATGTCTCTTTCTACCACTTCTCTGCTTATTAAATCTTTTCAATAGGCATGGCCATTAGCACATTTCCACTCACTCATACAGATCTGAGCTGCTTAACTGGAGAAGTGCATTATAACAAATGCTAATTATCTTATCCACATCCGAAGTGTGATATTTGCACGACTTCTCAAATATCTCTATTTATAGGTTTGGTCATTTCATGCCAGAAGCAATGTTTTTGTTTGGATCCATTTCTTTTTAGTTTATAAGTTAATCAAGCTTAAGTCACTTGAAACTCAGATATCATGTGGATATCACTGTCCTATGGGTCTCTTGGATCTTTTTGGTCTCTTTGCCCATTTTTCCTGTCTTCCTCTTTTGTCACACTTGAAATAAATCTACTTTGCTTAGCTTTTCCTACACACATTGTCTTTGCTGACAGGATCACTGAAGAGGTTTACACTACAAATGGCATAGCCACGTGTGCCTCTGAACTGCTCGTCTTTTTCAAGCCTGTGTTCTTGACACAACACCCTCTTCCACACCAAAGCCTTTATTTGTTTTCTCCTGTTTGTGTTTTAAAATATATTTTTATTAGTTATGTATACAGTATATACACAGCCATGATGGTACCATCGTTAGCCTTCTCTCTGTCCTCCCCCCATGGGTAATGTGGATCTTACCCTATGTGGGTAGCCATCAGTTATGCGGGAGAGGCAATGACTGTGTATAATGACCCAAGTCATGGCTCTAACAATCTTCCCGCCCCCTCTTCCACGAATTTCCCTGAGCCATGTTGGGTTCATTTTAGTCTATTTCAGTGACGAGGTTTTGTGAGTCTCTGTCTCTGGATATCTGATTTGGTAGGGGTTGAGTGTTCTTTGTGTCTAAACTGGATGTCCTGTCTTCCCCAGCCTCCCTTCAATTACTGGGTTGAGCATCTTCCACATACAAGAAGTAACTTAAGTATTGCGAGAACCATTCAAGAGAAGAGAGTTTGGTACTTCTAACAATGGTGAAATACAATCCTTCTACAAATATTTGGGGATCTACAGCAGAGAAGGTTCCTGCCAATGTTCCATTAGGGCAGGAGAGAGGTTAGAGAGAAATGTATAGTTTAAACTACTGGTGGCAAATTTACACTCAATCTAGACAAGATTTATATATTTACTTTGCACTTTTTAACTTACTTTAGCATGAAGGGGAAATGAAAGCGTTAGAGGCCTAACAACAAATTACTAAATTAACTTTCTTCCTAACGACTAATAAAGCAAAGGAAGGTGAGCAGTGAAATTGAAGGTAGGGTGTGTGTGTGTGTGTGTGTGTGTGTGTGTTCATTCTTCAATTGGAAGCAGACACCAGAGATATACAATTTAAGTGTTAGGAGAAATTTTCTCTTTCTAAGTGGTGAGGTTGAATGACTGCTGTTTTATTATTTGAACAATGTTATGATATATGAGATGCTGGGCACAATGCCTTTTTGACATGGCTGTCATCATGCTTTCCATTTTTTTCTCCTCTAAACATGTCAAGGTCAGGACTAGCTAATAAACTCAGAATTAGCCCTGGGATTAAAAAAAAATCATTTTATAGATTAATAGATCAATATATTTGGAATTATGTATAATTCTTTCCAGTTCATAGAAGCATAAATGAAAGAATTGGAAAGGAAATGATATATTGTGTTTCTTTCCTCCAAAAATACGAAGACTATATGATCTAGAATAGCAGAGAATATTTACAACATGTTACCTTAAGCATGTTTAATTATTATATTGAGATTATTTTGCTTATTTGAAGAATTCACAAACCTAAAAGATAAGAAGGCTTACTTATATTAATGTTTTTATTCTATTTTTGCTCTTTACAGAAGCTATTTTCCTAAAATGTTAACACCTGTCATTTATACATGAAAATTGATTTATTTTTTGTTTAAAATTTAAATTTTGTTTTAATCCCCAATCTTGCAAATGTTAAAAATAATCTAGTAACTTTGTTATTCTTGTTGAAATGAACAGTATATCTGATAAGATCTGTTATTTCTCCTACGATTTTTTTCTAGGAGACTTTCCATTCCTTCTAAAATGTGGTTTATGTGTTATACTTATCTATTTTACAGGGAGAGAGAGAGAAAAAAAAGGAAAGAGGAGAAGGAAGCAAAGAATGGGTGTGCTAGGGCCTGTTGTCACTTCTCATGAACTCCAGAAGCATGTACCACTTTGTGCATCTGGCTTTAAATGGTTACCAGAGAAACAAACCCGAGCAGGCAGTTTTCACAAGCAAGCACCTTTAACCACTGGGCAATCTCCCCACTCCCTACTTATGTGTTTTAATTATGAATAAAGTCAACAAAAAACATGAACAAGAAAAGGAAAGGAAATATCATGGTCCTGGGAGACCTCAGCTTCCCTCCAGCCCTGGCATAAGTTAGTCAGGTAAGAATGGCTGGAACCAGATGATCCCTGCAGGCCCTTCCTGTGTAAGACTTTAGGGTCACTAAGGGGCCCAACACCAAGACATCATCAGTGCAGAAACAAACACCACTTGGGCACCCAGCTCACACCAACCTCAAAGTAGATTCTTTCAGCCTCTCAATAGATAGGGATCCCCATGATAGATACATCCTCTCTTTATAGGCAAGGGAATGTAGGTGAGATGATGTCAGCAAATTGTTCAACATTAGTTAATGAGTGGCAGTCCTAGTCTTGAACCATACTGTGGTAGTTGGATTCAGGCGTCCCCCATAAACTTAGGTGCTCTGAATGCTAGGTTCCCAGCTGATGGAGATTTGGGAATTAACGCCTCCTGGAGGCAGTGTATTGTTGGGGGCGGGCTTATGGGTATTATAGCCAGGTTCCCCTTGCCAGTGTTTGGTACACTCTCCTGTTGCTGTTGTCCATCTGATGTTGGTCAGGAGGTGATGTCCACCCTCTGCTCATGGTCAGGTGATTTCTGCCAGCAATGCAAATCTTACTACAACAGTAATATTGGTACTGAGAAGGGGTCAGTTGCTGCTAGACACCTGGCTATGTGACTTTGGCCTTCTGGAGCTGATTTTCAAGAGGAATGTGGAAGGATTTGAAACCTTGGCCTAAGAGAGGCCTTGTAGTGCTGTAAGTACAGCTTGATGGACTATTCTGGTCAGAGTTAAAAGACCTGAATGAGTAGAACTATGGACTGTGAGGTTTGGCTTATGAGGGCAAGAAAGGGCTTTGCCTGGATTGGGCTAGAAGCAGTTTCTGTGAGAGGCTTGCTGTTACGCCCCTGTCCTGAGAACTTGTGCACAGTTGCTTTGCGTAGAAAATGACTGGTGTGAGTAGAGGATATTGCACAGAATAAATAAAATCTTTGTTTCTAAACTGCTGCCTATTCAGCTGCAATTGCATGGGAGATTATAGTCATTGAGATTGGGCCGGGTGACCTGCATTGGGACAACAGAAAGAATGTAGTCTTTTGAAGGGGTCTGAATACAAGGAGTGTCCTTTTCTTCAAAGTCTGCTTTAACCCCCTCCTGGATCAACAAATTGGCACCCAACCTGGTATTATGGAGTATAAGAAATTCAGGAAAGAGAGGGTCATTGAATTTGCAACACGGTCTTTATGTTTTGGAAACGGCCATGGGCAGTGTGAAGCAGGTTTGCCAGATGTCTGCATGGAGACCTGATGGAGCCACAGGTTGCAGTGGAGACCCACTGGAGGTGCCAGGACCACCAGGCAGCTGCTAAAGAGAGCTGCCAGCCTGGATAACATTTTCTAGGACTGTGAGTAGCCTAGCTGGAGGGGCGGAATTGGAACTCTAGAGATTTGTCAGTGGTTAGAATTACCAGACTTGGAGACTTGTCACTGATTCGAGTTGTTGGACTTGGAGCTACAGAGTTTGATATTTGCCCTGGTTGTTTTAAATCTTGTATTGACTATTTCTTTGCTATGCCCAATGCCATCTTGTGTAGTGTGAATGTTTATTCTGTGCCATTATGGGTTTTGGGGGGATTTTTTGGTATTATGGCTCAGTTAAAAGACCTAGGACTATGGGAATGTTTGAACATCATTGGGATTGATAAAAACTACTGGGACTTTTAAAGTTGGATGAATGCATTGCATTTTACATCATAGATGGTTATCAGTTTATGGGGACCAAGGGTGGAATGTGGTGGTTTGATTCAGGTGTTCCCCATAAACTTAGGTGTTCTGAATGCTAGGTTCCCAGCTGATGGAGATTTGGGAATTAATGCCTCCTGAGACAGTGTATTGTAGGGAGCGGGCTTATGGGTGTTATAGCCAGTGTTCCCTTGCCAGTGTTTGGTACTCTCTCCTGTCACTGTTGTCCATCTGATGTTGGTAGGAAGGTGATATCCCCCATCTGCTTATGCCATTGTTTTCCCCTGCCATCATGGAGCTTGCCCTCAAGCCTGTAAGCCAAACTAAACCCTTTTTCTCACAAGTTGCTCTTGGTTGGGTGATTTCTGCCAGCAATGTGAACCTGACTGCAATGCAGGTTATCTGACCACAACTCTAGCAGTTTATCACTGAACTGAAAAACTAACCAAACTGTCATATGCATCAGGGTTCAATTCTTACTAGGCCACACTTATAAATCCATAGTTCTAACTCTGATACACTATAGGTAGGAATGCAAATGATTTAACTATTGAAAGTGATTAGGTTAGGGAAAGTAGATACTGAAATATCAAACAAGGGGCTAGGGAGATGGATCTGATGGGTAAGAGCATTTTCTGTGCAAACACTGAGTATGTAAATTGGATCCCCAGCACTTACATAAAAACCAGGCATAAAAACATAGGCCTGTAACCCCAGTGCTAAGGGGGCTGGGACTCACTGACTAGAAAATGGCAGCTATAGTTTCAGTGAGAGACTGTGTCAAGGAAATACCACGGAAGAGCAATAGCAGAAGACACCTGATGTTCTCCTCTGGCCTCCACAGAGGCATGCACATAAATGTATATACCATACACACAAAATAAAAAATAAGAAACATAAAACTACATATCCACTTATCTTTTGACCAAGCAATATCAGTCCATGAAATTTATCTTATACATGCTACTCCAAAAATACATATGGACAATAACTGAATAAAGAAAAAATTCTACGTGCAAAATATTTAAACCTATCTAAATATTCAAGCATAAGCAACTGATTGGATACACTACAGGACATATACCTAATGATGTATACAAAACAATGAGGGAGTAGTGGTATGACTCAGTAGTAAAACACTTGCCCAGCATATACAGGTTTTGGGTTGGATCCCTAGCATTGCAAAGGAGAGGGAAGGATTAATTAGAAAGTCTGTGATAAAATGACAAAAAGTGATTTCTAGGGGCTGGAGAGATGGTTCATCAGTTAAGGTGCTTGCCTGCAAAGCCAAACAACATGGGTTCAATTCCCCAATACCCACATAAAGCCAGATGCACAAAATGGCACATGCATCTGGAATTCGTTTGCAGTGGCTAGAAACCCTGGCATGCCCAGTCTCATATTCTTTCTCTCTCTCTCTTCTTGCAAATAAATAAAAAGGGATTTCTAGAATTAAAAAAAGCAAGGGAAAAAGTACAAATGTCTTTATTGCATACAACTTTCTAGGTAAGAAAAACTTTAAATATTTATTTATCAAAGAAGTACAAGGAAGACAAACTAGAAAGAAGTGAATGTCAATATCCTCAAGAAAAGGTGAGGAAACAGGCATGAATGAATATAGAAGTTAGTGATGTTTCTGTGCCTCTTGTAGTTTTTGACTTTTAGAATTATGTTAATCTTCTACGTATTCAAAACATAAAATTAAACAAGAAAGAATGTGAAGTGAAGGGAACCATAACTGAAAATGACCTGAAACAAATAAAGCTAATTAGATTTTGAGGGAATACACAGTCCCAGCAATGAGCAAGGCAGAAAGGAATGAAGGGCTGGGGAGGGCAAGCCCAGTAAGCTGTGAGCACAGTATGATATAGGCCCTCAGTTCTGGCAAAGCTGTGCATGTGGGTGAAAGAGCTGCAAACAATTTCAGTGGTTTGGCCAAAGCAACTCTGAAACTATTTGATATGTATTTTCAAGCTGAACAAATGACTAAATGTGTTGCTATTGTTGGGAGCCAAGATTCTCAGAGCCAAAGAAAGGATATAAAATATGAAACAAAGAAGGCAAGGAAGAAGGCTCTATGATGTGAACTTATAATTTTAAACCATGTATGAGTATGTATGAATTTAAGAGCACCTATGTGTTCATTTATATTTAATGTGTGTAAATTTTAGGCTATGTATTAATATATATGCATGCATAGATGCTCTAGTTCTGTCCACTGCAAAGGCCAACCAGTAAGTCCCCTAGTAATAACCACACCCAGTGCCAAGAACTTGACCATTTCCCACTGAAAACAACCAGGGAGCTTTGAAGATATAGTTGATTAAATACATAATGCATCTAAATATCATAATGTACCAAAAAGAAAGAAGTAATAATGATGAGGATGGACCCAAAGGGCCCAGGAGCCAGACTGAAGGGGTACCTACTGATTAAATCTAGGAAAACTTGAACATCAAAACATCTGGGGGGCTGGAGAGATGGCTTAGCAGTGAAGGCGCCTGTGACGCCTAAGAACACCCATTCAAAACTCCAGGTCCCACCTTTAGCCAGATGCAAAAGTGACGCAAGCACGCAATGTTGCACATGCGCACAAGGGGGTGCATGTGTCTGGAGTTTGTTCACAGAGGCTGAGAGGCTGCTGGTGTGTCCATTGTCTCTCTCTCTCAAAAAAAAAAAAAAATCTAGGGGCTGAAGAGATGGAGATAAGTGGTTAAGACTCTTGCCTGTGAAACCTAAGGACCTATGTTCAACTTTCCAGGTCCCATGTAAGCCAGACGCACAAAGTGACACAAATGCGCAAGGTTGCACATACATGCAAGGTGGCACACATATCTGGATTTGATTGTAGTGGCTGGAGGCCCTGGTGCCCCAATTCTCCCCCATTAAAAAAAGGCCAATCTGTTGGGCTTTCCTTAAAAAAAAAAATCTAGGTACAGTAAGGGATGATAAACTACAGGAAAAAACAGGGTAAGTCCAGGCCAAAAATATGAATAAATTGAAAGAAAGAAAGAAAGAAAGAAAGAAAGAAAGAAAGAAAGAAAGAAAGAAAGAAAGAAAGAAAAAAAGAAAGAAAGAAAGAAAGAGGGAGGGAAGGAAGGAGGGGGGAGGGAGGGAGGAATGAAGAGAGGAAGGAAGGAAGGAAGGAAGGAAGGAAGGAAGGAGGGAGGGAGGGAGGGAGGGAGGGAGGGAGGGAGGGAAGGGGAAGGGGAAGGAAAAGGAAGAGTCTCTTGCTTATAATGGAATGCTAAGGGCTGAATTGTGTGGACTGAGTGGGGGAACTGAAAAATCAACATTTTGTAGTCATCACAGTAAAAGATTGGATCAGGCAAGAATGTTCAGTGAATGCTAAAAACACAGAAATTCTAACAAAGAGAGGGAGGTTTGCATTGATTTCTCTGTCTCCCCACAGACTACTTATTAGCTTCAAGGGGAGAAAATGGCCCACAGCAGGAATTATATACTGGAGAAGTCAAGCAATACAATGACTAGTTGATTAAACTTAACAGCCAATGAGGGACAGATGGTCACCCTGTAGCTCCAAATGAAACACCCCGATACAGACACAAACTGGCCAATGTGGCTTTACATCTGAGAATGTATAACTTCCCTCTAATCACAAGAGCAGAAAACACATGAAAGGAAAGGCCTTGTGTTTTACTACGGAGGACACTACTGTATTCTTTAAAGATGTCAATGTTATAAAGAAATAAAAATGTTCCAGATTGAAGGAAGTGAACTATACTACTGGGGGGGAGGGACATGAGGATATTTTTAGATCAACCAACAAAATTAAGCATGTAGACAGTACTTGTGTGATGTCATTATTAATTTATTAAGTTGATAACTACTTTGGCCACATTAGAGAATACTATGCTTGTGAAAGAGGCACTTGAAGTTTAGAATCTGTGACACATAGGTTACTACTCTCATACTGTTTATAAAGGAATCATGAAGTGAGCACGTGCACATATATGCTAAGCAAAATGTTAGCAAGAAAATCTGGGAATTGTAGATAAATGTGTTCTTTAGAACATTTTATTTTTCACCACTTTTTAAGAATTTAGAATTATTTTTAAATGAAAAATATTTTTAAATCTATAGTGTCTTTTAAAACGTGCAGGAACCGCCTGTGTATGTAAGCCCCCCTTCTGGGCTTGCTGATCAACAGTGACAACTTCTAGCCACTGTCACTTCCTATGTACTCTCCCAAGACTGCTACAGGTCTAATTTCTCATAGCTGGGTTGCCAGGAACCTTTTAGTGCTACATTCTGTCACACTAGGTTTAGCTCAGGTTACTTTTATGATGATAAAAGCAATCACAGTATCATTCATTCTCTTTCCTTTATTCCACAAATGGGCTTTACTACATGCCAGACTATGAGATGAGTGTTAGGAATTATACCCTCACTGTTGCCAAAGCCAAAAAATTGATAAACTTAAATTTTTCTCTAATTTTCACACAAACATTCCATTTGCTACCAATCCAAAGTCTCCCACATCTGCTTCCTCTCCATATTACAGTGAGTCGTCTCTCATCAATCCCCTTATCAGTGTGCTGTCTCCTAACTTGACCCTTTTTATTCTCATATTGCCAGAGTCTATTTTCCAAAATACACATCTGCTCATAGGGGGTGAAGCCCAGAGTTTGCTGTAACACCCAGCTTCCCTAAAGTCCTCAAGTCTACCCACAAGCGTCAAGACATAGCACACCCAGAGAAGGGAGCACTTCCCTGAGCCAGTCCAGGCTGACTGAAGGGCACTGGGGTCTCACCCTCTTAGGCCGTCTACCCCATATCAGACCGTCTTCAGTCCGCTGAGCTTTAGCCACCAGCCCAATGTTGATTGTGCTTCTTACTGTGTTTATGTCGGTCACCCAGTACCTGGCCCATCCATCCCCTTAGTCTTTCCCCTTCCTACCCCCACCCAATACTTAAAACTCTCCCTTCATCGGTAACTCATCAGCTCCCATCAAACGAAACTCCCAGCTCCTCAGCCTGCTCTCCTCCATTGTCTTTATCCTCTCACATCAGCAAAACCACTTTCTCCCCTGGGGACATGACTTCTATGGAGCCCTGCAAAGGGACGGCATGCTTTTTGTCCCCATGGTTCTCCCACTAAAGGGCCTGAGAGTGGAGGAGGATCTTCCTTGCTTCCCAGTGATGCTTCAGAATGCTCTCTTTCCTCCCCCTAAAACTCCCAGCTTAGGTCACTGTACTCTCATGGTGGCTGTCATCCTTAAAGTGATCTTCTCCCATTCTGACACTCAAGTCCCTGCCAGCTACATTCCCATCTATCCCCTTTAAGCAAAAACTCCTTGAAAGAGTTGTCTATACTCACCATCTCTAATCCTCTCTAATTTTTTCTTAATGGATATATTTTATCAGTCTTCTCTGCTACTTGTGAGTTTCTGAGTTATTTTCATTTAACTGTTTTACTGAAGTACTAACACAGAATCCACATGCCTCCCGTGTTCCCCTAGGGCACACATTCCTAAGAGCAAACCTGCTGGGTAGAAGCTCACTCTGCCAATCCACTAAAACTGGCCTCGTCAATGATGTCTTACATTTCTATACTCAGTCCTGAAATCATGGGGCACTTCCTCAACATGAGTCTTTTACTTGGTATTCATTCAGGATATCCAAAGTTCATTCCACCTTACACACTGATCTTCTGAGCCTTCTTAGCTAGTTCTCATTCTTCTCTCAAGAGCACTCATTCTCTTGATGATTTATGAAGTCTTGAGACATTGAGTACTATGCCAGGATATGCTAAATTCTCAGATTTGTATTTTATGCTATGGACCTCAATTCTAAACTCATATAGTCCACTATTGTCCTTAAATTTGTTCTCTCTCTCTCCCCCTTTGGTTTTTCTAGGTAGGGTCTCACTCTAGCCCAGGCTAAACTGGAATTCACTATGTAGTCTCAGGGTGGCCTTGAACTCAGGGTGATCCTCCTACCTCTGCCTCCCTAGTGCTGGGATTAAAGGCGTGTGCCAAAGTTCTCATTTTTTTTAATGGGCATGCCAGGGCCTCCAGCCATTGCAGATGAACTCCAGATGCATGTGCCCCCTTGTGCATCTGGCTGACGTGGGTCCTGGATGATCGAGCTAGGATCCTTTAGCTTTGCAGGCAAATGCCTTAACTGCTAAAGCCATCTCTCCAGCTCCTAAGTTCTCATGTTTGATGGTGCAAAACACCTGACCAAAACAAGCTGATGGAAGGAAAGTTTTTTTTTTTTTATTTTTGGCTTACAGTCTTGAGGGAAAGCTTCATGGTGGCAAGGGAAGATGGTAGAACAGAGGTTGGACATCACCACCTTATCAACATCAAGTGAGAATAGCAGCAAGAGAATGAGCCAGATTCTAGCAAGGAGGAGCTAGCTGTAACATCCATAAGCCTGCCTCCAACAATATACCTCCTCGAGCAAGGATCTATTTCACAACTTGCCATCAGATGGGACAAAGCATTCAACACACAAGAATTTATAGGGGACATCTAATTCAAACCACCACACACATTTTTTACTCGCTATCAGCACTTTAGATATCTAGAAGACACTTCACATTGAACACGTTCACAGCGTGGCTCCTAGTTCTCCTCCCACATCAGACGACCCCCATAGCCTCCCTTGCTGAAGCATCTCCATCCCGCCTGCCTCTTCATTTTCCACATCCAGAAAAACCTGGTGGTTAAGTATAGATCCAACAGCTTCCCAGTACTTCCATTCTTTTGAGATAAACCTCTATCATCTCTTCCTTCTATGAAAGAAAGAAAATCAGAAAGCCAGTGGTGTTAACACACTCCTATAATCCCAGCATTTGAGATATCAAGGAGTTTAAGGTCATCCTAGTCTATATGAGACCCTTTCAAAAAAAAAAAAAAAAAAAAAAAAAAAGGAAGGAAGAAGGGAGGGAGGGAGGGAGGGAGGAAGGAAAGAAGGAAGGAAGGAAGGAAGGAAGGAAGGAAGGAAGGAAGGAAGGAAGGGAAGGAAGGGAGGGAGGGAGGAAGGAAGGAAGATTTAGAGGAGCTGGGCATGGTGGTCCACACCTTTAATCCCAGCACTCAGGAAGCTGAGGTAGAAGGACCTCACTGTGAGTTCAAGGCTGGCCTGAGACTGGGCTAGAGACTCTACCTCAAAAAATAAAATTAGAGGGCTGGAGGGATGGCTTAGGGGTTAAGGCATTTGTCTGCAAAGCCAAAGGACCCTAGTTCTATTCCCCAGGATCCACGTTAGCCAGATGCACAAGGGGGTGCACACATCTGGAGTTCGTTTGCAGTGGCTGGAGGCCCTGGTACACCCATTCTCTCTCTCTCCCTCTTTCTGTCAAATAAATAAATAAATAAATAAATAAATAAATAAATAAACAAATAAATAAAATAAAATATTTAAAAATAAAATAAAATTAGAGGCAGAATTTCTCCCATCATCAAGGGATAGTCTTACATTGCTAGACCCTTTAATACTTCCTAAGATTCTGACCAATGGTATTATATTTGAAACATAAGGAGCAGAAACAGTAATTTTTATATAGTTATAAAATATATGAGAATTATATTAAGAACTCCTGGTTGCTGGGTGCGGTGGTACATGCCTGTAATCACAGACTGTGGAGGCTGAGAGACACATGGACTGCCGGGAATCTGAGGCCAGCCTTGACTACATAGTGAATTCCAAGCCCATAAGACCTACAAAGCGAGAGTTTGACTCAAAAAAACACACACACACACACGCACACACACAAAAATCACTTAGAAAATAGGAAAAAAGGTTGCATTTACAATAGCAAGAAAAAACAATAAACATAAAGTAAGACTTATGAAACACCAACTGAATAAATGTAAGCAAAGAAGAGGTATTCTTATGACACCATATTAAGTACAAGCTGAACATGGTGACCACACCTATAATGCTAGCACTTGTGAACCTGGGCTACAAAGTAAAACTATTTTGTTTTGTTATTTATTTATTCATTCATTCATTTATTTTGATTTTTGGAAGTAGAGTCTCACTCTAGCCCAAGCTGACCTGGAACTCACTTTGTAGTCTCAGGGTGGCCTTGAACTCATGGTGATTCTCATACCTCTGCCTCCCAGGTGCTGGGATTAAAGACATGCACCATCAAGCTCAGCAGTAAAACTATTTTGAAAGCAACAACAGGACTGGGAAGATGGCTCAATGGTTAAAGGCACTTGCTTGCAAAGCGTCATGGCCCAGGTTCAATTCCACAGCATCCACATAAATCCTGATGCACAAGGTGGTACATGCATCTGGAGTTTGTTTGCAATGGCCAGTGGCAAGTGGCCCTGGTACACCCAATCTCTCTCTCTCTCTTTCTAACTTTTTATGCCTCTATCTATATCTTTCCTTGCAAATAAAAATATTTAATTGCTTTTTTAAAAAGCAACAGAGAAAGGAGATACAAAATCATATATACAAGGTGATATATACAGATGTATTAACATTAATGGGACAAAAAACAGCCAGAAATTATACCAAAGTATTAATAAAGATTATCCCTAAATCTTAGGATAACAGTAAATATTAATATTCTCCTTTGCAGTGTATTTTTCAGATTTCCTACCATTATGATGTAACACCTTTGTTCCAAAAGTTTACATTTTCTTTTTTTTTTTTTTTTTTTTTTTTTTTTGGTTTTTCAAGGTAGGGTCTCACTCTGGCCCAGGCTGACCTGGAATTAACTATGTAGTCTCAGGGTGGCCTCGAACTCACAACGATCCTCCTACCTCTGCCTCCTCAGTGCTGGGATTAAAGGCATGTGCCACCACGCCCAGCAAAAGTTTACATTTTCTGTGAGGAGTTATTTATTTGACAATGCCTACTGTGAAGTGTGTACAATGCATGGAAGGATCTCTAACCTTGGCCTGAAAACGCTGAGCATTGTGAGTGAAGTCTCTTTAGCTAGACCACCACACCAGAAAAACGAGCAGACTAAGTATGTCAACCATTTTTTCCGAGCTGAATGTGATTACTGTTCCAGGTGATGGGGTTTAAAGGGCTTTTTAATTCAGACTGTGATTACAGTAGGCCTCCATAATAATCAACTTAATTTTACCATTATGTAAATTACTGCCTCACAGAGAGGAGCAATGGTGGAGAAAAGGAGGGGGAAGCCTGCAAGCAAAAAGCTCAGGACATAGAATGTTTGGGCTAAATTATGTGCTATTTAATAATTTTAGAGATAGGCATGGTATCACACACCTGTAATAACAGCACTGTGAAGGTGGAAGCAGGAGGATCAGGAGTTCAGTGATCCTTCTTATACTGAATTCAAATCTAGGTTGACCCTGTCTAAGAAAGAAAAAGGAAACAGAGTGAAAAATTAAAAACCCAGAAGCCTGGAAGCTGGGGAGCCAGGGGCAAGAGGCTAGCTCCCACAGGGGCCCCTGCATCTTCTGGCTCAGGGGAACAGGGATTTGGAGACCCAGGGGCCAATCAGGAAGCCCGAGCAAAAGGCCTGCTTCCACAGCACACATGCAGGGTCAAGGCCACCCCTAAGCCAGCAGCAGGGGTACCAGGACCACAGAACTGAGAGGGAAAGAACCCGGAGCTCTGGCCTACTCACCCTATGCATGCACCCTGCGGAGCAAGGATACAAAATCAACTCACAGAAATAAGTAGCCTTGGGCTGGAGAGATGGTTTAGTGGTTAAGGTATTTGCTTGCAAGGCCAAAGGATCCCGGTTCGATTCTCCAGGACCCACATCCGCCAGATGCACAAGGGGATGCATGCATCTGGAATTTGTTTGCAGCGGCTAGAGGCCCTGACATGCCCATTCTCCTCTCTCCCTCTCACTCTCTAGCTCTCAAATAAATAAATAAAATATATTTTAAAAAGTTCTAAGCTGGGCATGGTGGCACACACCTTTTGGGGGAAAAAAGAAGTAACCTTTCTAGATGCACAGGACAAATATACAGAGAAAGAAATCAGCTGTCCCATTTTCAATAGCCACAAAAAAAATTAAATACCTTGGAATAACACTAACCAAGGATGTGAAAGAGCTATATAATGAAAACATAAAAACATTCAAAGACATTGAGGAGGGCTTGAGAAGATGAGAAGATCTCCCATGCTCCTGGATAGGTAGAATTAATATTTTGAAAATGGCAATTCATTCTGGTCAAGATGGTGTCTGCTTAACCACGCCTCACCTTGCCAGGAAGGAAAGGCAAGACCTTTAGGGTTCATTGGAGATTTTAGGGCTTTGCAGATTCTAGAAGACCTCCAGTGGGAGGGAGCAGAGGAGCAAAGTAGGGAATCCACTGATTCCCACTCTCAGGAAGCCCACCAGTCCCCCAATACCCTCAAGCAGCCATCCTAGCCACAGGTTCCTTCTGTACTAACCACAGATTAAGTGGACCCAGGCCAGCAGGCTAGCGATCCCCCACATGCAAACCCAATCCCACCCACTCAACACTGCAAACTCTCCCTGCCCCTGAGTGAGCAGATCTAGGCCAGCAGACTAGCATTCCTCCCACCATGCCCTAGGCTTTCTCCCCAATGTGGAGCTTGCAAACACCAGCCCACTCGATGCCACTCCATTCGCCCCACCCTAGGTCTTCCCATTACTGCAACACCAGTCTGCTTTGTCCCATTCCCGCTCTACCCCTGTCCCCTTGGGCCACCTGACCATGAAGTCCCATACCCCAAACTACTGAACAACAAGCCCTTCATCAGGTCCTTGGGCCCTCACCAGAGCCTCACAGGCTCCTTCCCTCTCAGCAGGCAGGCCCCATTGCCATCAGAAGCCTAATCGATGCAAACATAAAAGGGAATAATCACTGAAGACACTTCAAGGGTAAACTACCGCTTCCTCCTAAATTACGTAAGATTGCTATAATGTGATGGGCAGACCACAGCACAAAAGGAATAACATGGAAAATCAAATGCAAATAAATCCAACAAGGTTGCCCAGCCCCACAATGGATGTCTCTAATCAAAACATAGAAGAGACAATAGGATCAGAACCCCAAAATGAAGACACAAACCATGCAACCCTGGCCAAACAGCAGAACTTGCAGAAAATCAACAGAGGGCCAATAATTGTATGAATGCTGTCCTCACTAGATTAGACCTCATAGAAAAGAACCAGGAAGGGTTCCAAAGACAGTTAAATGATCTGAAGGAGAGCAGGAAAAAAAAAGGACCTGAATAACCAGCTAGATAAGCTCATTGAAGACATAAATAAATGCAAGGATGAATTCCAAGAATCATCAAGAAAATCAGAAAATAATGTGTAAAGGGAACTTGACAGAGTGATGCAAACTATACATAAAAAAAAAAAAAAGCAGTAGAAGACACAAACCAAATTGAACAGGGCCAAAACCCTATAGAAGCTCTCAAGAATAGAGTCAGCCATGTGGAGGAGGATAGAAACTCAGAACTGGAAGACAAAACAGAAGACATAGTTCATGAGTCCAAAAGTTTCAATAAGCTCAAAAACTTCTGTGAACAGAACGTGAGACAGGGAGAAAATTTTTGCCAGCTATACAATGGACATAGGCCTAATTTCTAGACTCTCTATAGAACTCAAAAGCCTAAACAATAAAAAGTCAAACAACTCACTCACAAAATGGGGCAGAGAACTATACAGGGAGTTCTCAGAGGAAGAAATACAAATGGCAAACACACACTTAAAACGTTCAACATCCCTAATAATCAGGGAAATACAAATTAAAATAACTATAGATTTCACTTTACTCCAGTTAAGGACAGCAAACATTAAAAAATCTAATGAAAACAAATGTTGGTGAGGTTGTGGAGAAATAGGAACCCTTATTCACTGTTGGTGGTGATGTAAGCTGGTACAACCACTATGGAAAACAATATGGAGACTCCTAAAAAGGATGACTATAGAGTTACCAACAGACCCAGTTATTCCCCTTACTGGGCATTTACCCTAAAAGCTCCATGCCTCAGTTCAGAGATTTGCTCAGCCATGTTTATAGCTGCTCAATTCATAATAGCTAAGAACTGGAATCAACCCAGATGTCCATCATTAGACGAATAGATAACCAAGATGTGGTATATCTACATGATGAAATTCTACATAGCAGTTGGGAAAAATGACACAATGAAATTTGAAGAAAAATGGTCAAACTTGGAACAGATCATTCTCAGCGAACTCACCCAATCATAGAAAGATAATCACATGGTCTCACTCATCTGTGACTCCTAACCTGAATCTGCCCGAGATGCTGACACACCTAATAAGCATCTCGAGGACTGGACAATAGGGAGGGTGGGGCAGCAGGGGAGATTAAGGGATGGGGGCACAAAACTAGACCCAAATGGAAATGGTACCATAAAATCCTTTATCCTGAAAGACTAAAAGGTTGAACCTTCATCAGGTCCATAGAGGGGTCACCTGAATCACAGGGCCCTGGAGAGGGTATGTTTAGCCTTAAGCTTCTCCTGCTTCTCTCTCTTTCTCTTTTATAGTACCTGTCTTTTTCTTCCTTCTTTTCCCTTGGTGCTGGCCTGTAACTCTCAGTACCAGCATGTGGTTAAAAACCACAATGAGCTGTTGACCTGAGACCTACAAGGTTTCCCAAAAGAAGATAGATTTCTGTCAGAGTACTTGATGACCCACCAAAGGTTAATGATAAGGCCCTACTGCCAAAGACACCATATGCAGTTGGTACAGAATATGGAGAGACCTGCTGGAATCTGGAAGAGAGTCAGTCCCCAGACAGCTTGTCTAGTGCCAGAAGGTGCTACAAGAGCAACTGGGGAAAATGGCCAACATCTGTCCAAGCAACTCGTGGTATTAGCTACTCAGCAACAAACAACCTGACGTGATGCTCATACAAGTGCAATAGTGGGACACAGCTATAGTAGGTAACCAATTTCTCTTGATTTGGCTAACAGATCTGCTCATAGCTGGAACTGGGAAACAAGTCAGAACCATATCCACAAAATGAGCTTGCTCTCCAATATCAAGCTCCCACCAATCATGGGCTACAAGAGGGCCTACACCTATGAAATTCTCTCTAAAATAATTATGGTTATCCCATTTATCTGGTGCTGACTTCACTCTCCATTGGAGAATTTGCTTCTCTTTTTCAGATGGACACCAAACCTGAGGAGAGAATCAGCTCATCACACCTCACCAGGGCCCCAACTGAAACTATAGAGTAATGGGGAAATGAGCAAGAGTGCTGCTTTCTTGGTGAACCTGGTACCAGCACAAGAGTGAAGGAAATAGACACAGAACACTCAACTCCTACCACAACAGATATCCATAGACACAGAGGCTCTCAAGACTTTGTTACTGAAGTAGACCTAAAACAAACCCAATGTGGGTCAGGGAAATTCATGGAAGAGAGGGAAGAAAGATTGTTAGAGCCACAAGTTTGGACATTATGCACAGAGACATTGCCTCTTCCCCATAACTCATGGCTACCTCCACAATGCATGACCCACAATCCCCAATGAGGAGGGTCCCTTCAGAGGGGGGAGGACAGGCAGGAGGCTAACAATGGTACCAACATGACTAATAATAACTAATAACAACATAACTAATAATAAAAATGAAAAGGGCAATTCTACCAAAAACAATATACAGATTTAATGCAATACCAATAAAAATTCCATCATCATTCTTCAGTGAGATAGAAAAAATAATCTCAAAATTTATATGGAAAGGCAGCAAGCCTCAGATATACAAACATACCCTCAGCAAAAGAAACACCTCTGGACGTATCATAATACCCAATCAAAAGCTATATTACAAAGCCATAGTAACAAAAACAGCATGGTACTGGAATAAAAATAGAAATAATGACCAATGGAACAGAACTCAAGACCCAGACCTCAGGTCAAGTAGCTACAGCTACTTGATCTTTGACAAAGGTGACAATAATGTAGACTGGAGAAAAGACAGTATCTTCAACAAATGGTGTTGGACAAATTAGATAACCACATGCAGAAAAATGAAACCAGACCCACTCATCTTACCATATACAAAAATCAACTCCAAATGGATTAGAGACCTTAATATAAGACCTGAAACTGTTCTACTGAACAAAAAAAGGAATAGAAGGAACGCTATAGGAGTGGTAAAGGACTTTCTGAACAATAATACCCCAGGAGCTCAGGAAATTAAACAATGTCTCAATCAATGGGATCGCATGAAGCTAAAAAGCTTTTGCACAGAGAAACTTACCATAAGCAGAGCCAATAGACTACCCACAGAATGGGAGAAACTTTTTGCCAAATATACCACTGACAGAGGCCTAATATCTAGAATCTATCAAGAACTAAAAAAAACTAAACAATTAAAAAAAAAAATCAACCAACCCACTCAAAAAATGGGGCAGAGAACTAAATAGAGAGTTCTCAGAAGTGAAAATGGATAACACACATTTAAGAAAATGTTCAACATCCCTAACCATTAGAGAAATGCAAATTGAAACAACTATGAGAATCCATCTTATTCCAGTAAGGATTACAATCATTAAAAAATCAAATGAGGGCTGGAAAGATGGATTAGTGGTTAAGGCGCCTGCCTGAGAAGCCTATGAATGCTTGTTCAAATCTCCAGGTCCCATGTTTATCCATACACAAAAGTGACACAAGCACACAATGTCACATATGCGCAGTGTGGTAGTTTGAATATATGTCCCCCAATATTTTCAGTGTTTTATTAGTTTATAGTTTGCATCTGCAATCACCTTGCTAGAGGCAATGTCACTGGGGGCGGGTCTTAAGGTGTGATGATAGTTTGAGATTCCATTGTAAAGATATGCAAAGTGTGCCTAATAGGAGTTCCTGAAGTGTGCTGTGGCCTGGCTGTAGTTTTGCTCAGTGTGCTGTGTGGGTGGTTAGTTTTCTCTCTCTCTGCTTGGCCCTGTGAGAGCAGGCCACTTCTTCTGCCATTATGGAACTTCCCCTGGATCTGTAAGCTTCAATAAATAATACCCCTTCCTCCATAACTGTGCCTTGTCTGGAAGTTCATCTCAGTGAACCTGAAGCTGTCTGCTACAGTAAAGTGGTACCGAGGAGTGTGGGGTGAGATGAACCTGACCGTGTGGATATTTGTCTTCTGGAACCTTTGTTTTGGAGGAATGGGCATGGACTTGGTGCTTGCAACTGAAGGTGCCTTCTGGAGTGGTAAGCCAAATGGACTATTCTGATGAGAGTTTGAGAATGCTAAGTGCAGACTGTATTGAACTTCGAGGCTTGGCTTATGAGATTTCTAAGGGGAAGGAAAGACTGCAGAGGACGTTGTTGGAACTGGGCTACTGGCATAAGGGATGGCTACGTTCTGCTATCCAGGCCCAGAAAGTTACGTTTGTGGGTAACCAATGGCTTTCTGATTAGCTAAGAGATCCTCTCAGTGGAAAGGAACCCATATCTGAAACTGGGAACCAGGTCTGAATCCTATGGAGACAAAGATTATGCTCTCCAAAGTCAAGCTCCACTACTCTTTGGCTAAAAGAGGGGCTACATCCATCAAACTCTCCCTAAATTAGTAACACTCATCCAATTTAACCTATTCTGACTTCACTCTCCATTGGACAATCTGTTTTTCAGAAGGTAGTGAGATCCAAGGAGATAAACCACCCTCACATCTCATTCAAGACCCAGAAAAAACCATAGAGGAAGTGGGGAGATGAGCAAGAGTGCTGCTTCCATGGTGAGCCTGACAATCAATACCAGGGTGAAGGAGACACACATTGAGAATGCTCAACACATACCAAAGCAGAGATCCAGAGGCTCCTAAGAGCTCATCACTGAAGCAGACTTAAAACAGACCCATCAAGGCTCAGGGAATTTTGCTGAAGAGGGGGTGGAAAGATTGTAAGTGCCACAGGTTGGGATGTCATATCCTGAGGCATTGCCTCCCCCCAATAACTGACTGCTGCTCCCAGAATGCATAAACCACAACCCCATGGGGAATACCTGCAACCCCACTGAGGGGGGCCCCCTGCAGGGTAAGGAGGAAAGAAAAGATGGTACCAACACATGATGTATCCATACAAAGTATGTCCTTAATAAAAACTAAAAAATATGTTTAAAATATGACATAAAAACATTTAAAAACCCTGGCTAGAGAAATGGCTTGGTGGTTCAGGCAATTGCCTGCAAAGCCAAAGGATCCAGGTTTGATTCTCCAGGACCCACATAAGCCAGATGCACAAGGTGGCACATGTTTGCAATATCTAGAGGCCCTGGCATTTTCTCTCTCTCTCTCTCTCTCTCTCTCTCTTTCTCCCCCTCCCTACCTCTCTCTCTCTCTCAAATAAATAAAACTAAAAAAATTTTTAGGAACTAAAAAACCCTTTAATTCAATCCTCTGCATTTTGTGACCAGTTTTGCCATCATACTTAGGATAACTAACTTCAAGCACCAAGGAGAGAGTATAATGCCTCAGGGCTCTCCAAACATCTATGCACTCTCAAAGCAGGGAAAAGAAAAGGAGGGTGGGATCTAGGAAGTCAGAGGGTATGATGGAAGCTGTCATTGAGTGTAAGTAGTAGGAAGCATCAGGAGTATTGACATGGAACTAGAATGGAACTAATCAGCTCATTGGTTATTCAACAGATTTTAAAGAGTGCCTCCTACATATAAGGCACTCTAACAAATACCATGTCTCAAATCTAATGGCTGCTACACCATGCTGGTATTCCCCATGTTTGGATACATAAGGACCCATTTCTGTTAAAATCTTTTTGAGATCAAGAAAGACATGTCAAAGCTGGCATGCTGACATACCAGCAATCCCAGAATTAGGGAGGCTGAGGAAGGAGGACTGCCATGAGTCCATGGCCAGCCTGGACTATGTAACAAGTTCCAGTCCAGCCAGAGATACACAGCAATACCTTGTCACACACACAAAAAAATGAAGAAACAAAAGTCAATGTTATTTCAAGATAGCTGCCTCTTCTGTTCACCCTCTTCCAACAAGAAGTGATAGACAATTCCTATGTACTACTAAAGAAATTGACGAAGCCTTACTGACCTGGTCTTAGATGAGGAACAAGACCACCCAGCCACTGTCTGTGGCCTTAGGTGAGGATGAGGCAGTCCAAACCTCACTTCCCTGAGTGAGTTTCTCCAGGTACTCTTGAGAACCCTAATAAATGTCCATAGAATCCAGAGCCAGAAAAGCAATGCCCCCATCACATAGGCTTCTGCTGTGGTGCTCAACCCCCCTTCCCTCCCAGTACAGCTCTCCTGCTCCCCTCCCTGAAAGCACTTAAAATCTCCTTCCTCCACTTAACTGAGGGTTCCGAGGCTTCCCTGGCATCTGAAGCTTCCTCCCCAGTTCCATATTCCACCAGTCTTTTCTGGCATTAAATAAAACCTTCAGGCCAAGAAATCATCTGTCTCAGTTCTCTATTCTGAACCCTGAATCTGACAATCAATTCAATTCCATCCATATTTAGCGATTGTTCTGAATAAAGTTAGGATCAAAAGAGAAGAATGGATTCTCCTACATCATAATTTCACCAATTTATCCCATAAGGATTGTTCTAATAGCACATCAAGGGAACATCATTTTCAAAGTGGATCAAAGGGAAGTTTTCACATTCTTTGACCAGTTTCCTAAAAGCAACCTGTCAAGGCATGAAAGCACAGCCAGCTTTGGCAGACTCTGCCCACTCCAGATACTGCAATGGTGCAGGAAGGACAGCATCTCAGCATCCACACCTTGCATTCTCCCTTGAAGATGTCCACACTGGCACTCTGTCTTGTCTATCATGCTCAAGGAGGCAAAAGCACAAGTGTGGTTCCTAACAGGTTAATTCATACTAGAGCAAAGTTAGGTCATTTTTATAGTCCCATCTTCAGGTATACCACTTAGAGTACACAAATCCCACTTTCACAGATAATACTGAAAACCAAATTAGAACGATAACAATCACCTCATATTCTCTCCTCTGTCTAGAAAGGCTTTGCCTTCCTTTGCTAAAACCAAAATGGCATTTTCCCATTACCTCATTATTTCTAGTCATTTCTCTTTCCCTTCCTTGAGAAATTGTGCTCATGAGTTAATTAACCTGGTTCCATGTGGCTGAGGTCAAAGAAAACATGTAATTTTATTTCACAATGTCTTTGAAGTTATAAATGAGCAGACAAGACCCTCCCATTCACAGCAAAGCTAAGCACTTAGGAAAACTTACATCTTTTCCCAGTACTCTGAGTTCAAACTGAGTTTCCTTGAAGTGAACCTTTGTAATCCGAGGCCTGAAAAATAAAGCAGATGGTGTTGTAGCTGCTGTTTTTAATAATTAATTTTTCACAAATTAAGTACACAGGATAAAAGATTGGGGCTCCTTTGTGTACCACTGTAGTGACTTGCAGAGAGCCCCCAGTATGACTCTGGATCTGGGCATCCTTCATTCTCACTGCCCTATGCTATCCCCACTAAACGACAAATAAACTTGGAACCCTAGCCCTAGTGTTGCTGTCTTCCCAAGTATGTACAACATAGGTTCTACAACTCAGCTCCTCCATTCCCTCCCTAATAGCCAAAACTTGGAATGATTGTAGCTCCACAAATACATGCTAAGTGGGAGGAAAATCCTACTACACATTTTCTATGGACAATAGAATACAGAGCCACCATGCCTGAAAGCTACAGAGAAAATCTATAACCAATGTTGCCCACTAATGAAAAGGTGTATCTTTTCCCCAATCCATTCATTGGCACACAAGCCCCATAAGCCCAGTACATAGAATATAACTCTATTACTCTGTCCCCAAGTGATACCTACCAGAAATACTTCCCCACTTGTCGTTTATTCTTGTAGACAACAACACCAACTGGCGTTAACCCTAAGAAATACTCAGACTTGTTTTCTCCCTGAAAACAAACAAACATATACCTAAAACCATAAATTTATACACATAAAAGCTCTTGACAAGTCAGGCATGGTGGCACTTGCCTTTAGTCCTAGCATTCAGGAGGCTGAGGTAGGAGGACTGCCATGAATTCAAGACCAGCTAGGGTCTAAAGTGAGTTCCAGGTCAGTCAGGACTAATATGAGTTCCACTCTGCCTTGAAACCACCACCCCTGCCCTTCCCCCTGCAAAAATAGCACTTGGTAAAACTCTAATTGGTTTTACAAATATAATTTATTGAATTAATAGTTGGTTCAATTTTTTTGGATCCAGTTTTTGAAAATCATTAGCTCTAAAAGGCTAAACTTTGATGGTAGGTTATTGGATACTTTTTTCCTTATTAACTAAGTGGTTTTTTGTTATTAATTCATTAAAAGGAACCTGTCTTATCAATCAGGCAACTGACTGGCTTATTGAGTGTGGCTTCTGCAGTGTTTCTTAACCCTACCTGCCCATAAGCTGGAATCACTGTGCAGCTTACAATACTGATGACTGCCCCATTAAATCAGAATGTCTAGAGAAAGACTCAGACTGTCAAAAACACAGGAGCTCTAATCACAGCATCACTGGCTTCTATCAGGAGTACTTTCAAATGATGTTTTGATTTTTCTCTGATGTGGATAATGATGAGCCCCAGTCCAGCACAATCACAGCTTCATCAGAAAGTTGAGGCACTTGCCTTGCAGACATACACTTGAATTTTCTGAGGCCTATTACGTTGCTTCTATCTGTACTTATATTTTTAAAACTGCCCCAAATTTTAAAAGTACAATCTCTTGTCAAAGACTGGAGAACTTTCATTCCAGGCAGTGATGAATCTCAATTAAGAAAATGAAATCCTGGAATGAAAAAACAACCACTAGTGGAGTGGATATCGAGAACAGGAATGGAACTGTCTAACAGCCCACAAAGTTACATTTACAGGAAAAGAAGGTAACAAATGTTTTGGAAGAATACCAGCTGCTGCCCACTTTCAGCTCTAGAAATTCAATCTTAAAGAAATGCATGGAAGATTCTAACAAATCTAGGTCACTTCCCATAAATTCCCACCACCAAAAGACTCCCCCCCAAAAAAGCCAAAAGGCAAAATTTGATTGTGAATTAAGATAAACATTACAGAAGCAGAAGCTTTTTGCAGAAGGCTCTAAGTTTCCTATGGAATGTTATTTAACAAGGTTAATGACCAGAATGGCCTGACAGGGAAAACATAACTATTCTTACTCCATGAAGTCTTAAAGCTGTATGTATATATAAAGGGTCTCATTATGTGGCCCATACTAGTCTCAACCTTGACATTCTTTTGCCTCTACCTCCTACATTCTAGAACAACAAGCCTGCACTACTAGCATAGACAAAATTACTTATATATAAATAAAATCTCTGTCTTTGGAGATAGGAACTCACTATGTAGACCAGTACTTGGGGTGATTCTCCTGTCACTGAGTGTTGGGCTCTTAGAGCTATTCTTAAGGACAATACTACAAAATATTAATTCCCTAATGAGAATGGGATCTAATAAATCAGGGAACTACTAAACCCTCAAATCTGTAACTTTTACTGCTATACTGTACACTCAAAGGTATTTCTAACTCTAAAATGAATATGAGCCAGGGATGCGATATTGCATGTCTATAACCCCAGCAGGCAGAGGGCAGAAGCAGGGAGACTGGAAGTTCAAGCTCATCTGGGATACAAAGCAAGACACTGTCTCCAAATGATTAGTTTGTTTCAAAAAGCATTAATAAAGAAAAGCATTAATGAGCAAAATACATGCTACACGTAACCTTCAATAGCTCAGCTGGCAGAGCAGAAGACTGTAGACTAAACAAAATACATGCTACAAAACGTATGCATGACGGAATAATTTGCATTAGAGAAAGTTTTGATGAGGCTTTCTAAATACTGAGTCCCATATACTAACCAACACAATGTCAACCTATATATTCTCTTCAACATTTCACTTCCTGGAAATACTAAGGTACTTGTCTCATTGTCTCACATAGTCAAAGTATTGCTGAATACTGTCATATAAAAACCATGCTGGGGGCTGGAGAGATGGCTTAGTGGTTAAGGCGCCTGCCTCCTAAGCCTAAGAACGCAGGTTCCAATCTCCAGCAGTTCCAATCTCCAGGTCACACATTTAGCCAGATGCAAAGTGACACAAAGGCACAATGCCTCACTTGACCACAAGGGGACGCACGCATTTGGATTTTTGTTCACAGCATCTGAGAGACTGCTGGCATGCCCATCTCTATCTGTCTCCCTCTCCCTCCCTTCCTCCCTCTCTCTCTCAAAAAAAAAAAATAAAAAATATGCTGTCATAGAAAAATCTGCTTATAGTCTATGAGAAACATCTTAGAGGATAGGGTTTGTATTCAGGACACTTGATGCAGCTCCAGGGGAAGTGCTTGCTGACTATATCTGGCAAGCTTTTATCAGCCACTGAAGAAAATTGGCAAAAATATTTCTGTCTTGTGTGTGTGTGTGTGTGTGTGTGTGTGTGTGTGTGTGTGTGTGTGTTTTGGTATATGTGGGTGGATGCATGTGGCGGTCAGAGGACAACTTTAGGTATTTTCTTCAGTTGCTCTGCACTGTATTCTTTGATACAGAGTTTCCCCCTAAACCCAAAACTTACCAATTCAGTCAGAGTAGCTAGCCAATGAGCCCCAGGAATTCCCTGTACCCACCTCCCCCATTCTAAGATTCCAGGAGTAAGCTGTCATTTCTGGCATTTTACAGGAAAGCTGGGGATCTGAACTCGGGTCCTAATGCCTGGTTGGCAACCACTTTGCCCTGTGAGCCATCTGCCCTAACTCCTAGCAAAAATAACTATCCATGCAGTTATACCTCCAGTATGCAGTACCCTCCTATTGACATTCCAACTAGAACCACCAATCCAGACTGTTGCTTAACTTATGTTTTCAGTCATAATTTTTTTGGAAAAACCTATTTTCTGTCTTATATGATCAATTATACGCTGATTTTAAACTGTTTTGACATTTCGCCTGAGCCCTTTGGAACTGTTACCCAGATTGTTTTCAAGCCCAGTTAATTGTTTTCTACACATGGAAATATAATCACAGACTTTTATGCAAAACTCATTAGGGTTTAATCCATGCAAGAGCTGCTTTGAGTATGAAAAACATGGATAAATAAAGCGTTATCTGCTTGCTAAATAAGTGGACTGCAGCTTTCCATTGGGAGTTCTGTGACCTTTTAAGAAAAATGTCATCAGCTTAAAATATTTTGTGTTAATTAAATGTTACTCACATAGACAGGATGGAGGTCAACACCATACATCTCCAGGGATTTGGCAGTCCTCAAGTAATTCAGTTCAGCTTCAGAAGGAGTCTGACCCCTACACCCAGCATCAAAACAAAGAGCCTTACTTTATTGATAGCTGCTCCACTTACAGGGGAGATAGCTATCTTCATTATAGTCACTGCAAAAATAAATAATATTTTGTACCAATACAAATATAAAGGCTTTGTATTTCAGGGAAGCTGGCCTATTAGTGACAAATTTTAATACTCTGAGGTGATATTTAGATTAAGTTAATTTCATTTACCAAATGAGTCAATTCCTGCTCATTATGGCCTATCCCCAAATTCCCAGTATATATTAAAATTTTTCAGTTTCAAAAGCCCCCAAAGAGGTTATTGAGAATATAAGCATTTGAATTAAAAAGCATCCACCCCACAAAGAGCAAACCATCTCCATGCACCAGCAGCTCTGCAACAGAAACAAACAGCTGGCACAATGGTGGGGAAGGTGGGGAGGGCCCCGCCACCCAGCAGGAGCCACATCAACAGCTCCTGAGCACAGGTGGAGTTTGGAAACACATTAGTTAACATACAGAAATTATAAAAGTGCTTGTCATTTTTCAGAATGGAAATCTTCCCAAAGCCTTCACTGGAGGTACTATATAGAAAATAGCATTTGTTCCTAATGAACTTGAACATCTGCCAGGAAATCTCCATGGATGAAGAATTAAGAGGGGGGGAGGGCAGTTTTAATGGCCACCAAAAGATGAAAATAGCTATGATTTCTAAAAATTAAGAATCCTTACTTGGGTACATTCGTTGATTTCAGCCATAGTGCACTGAAAATCAATCATGTATCATGACTATGAATTCCATTTAGAATGTCATAAATTGGACCCAAGAAAGCTACCAAACCTTTATTGTGCTTTATTCCTGGGGGGGGGGGTCACCTCACTGTCTACTATACTTGTCACATAAAACATGAGGGTCTTTACCTAAGCTCCTTGCTAATTTCAAAATACCATTGTACTTTGACACTGTTGGTAGAATTAGTATTCTCAGGCTGTGCCAAACACACTGCCCTTTATAATATTATAACAAGCCCTCTCTTAGTAGCCACTTCAGCACAACCTGAGAACTGAGGACTCTATCATCAGGCTAGCGAGCATTCTAGTGCATGCTAACGTAAGATGTAGAGCCATTTCTCTGATTGCCATTCAGCAATTGACTTCTGCTTCTACTCACTGAAACAGGTCCATTAGGCAAAGATATTTGTTGAGCTGATTAATTATACATTTTTGTCTTCTCTATGATAGATTTGAATCCAAGTATATTCAAAGAGGAATATTACACATGAAGCAACCAAGCGAAGTTAATATAGAGGAAATAAGTATAATTAAATTACAACTTCACCCTTCTGAGCTGTGAACTGAAGCCCTGCTAGAGAAGCCTGTCTACTCTTACAGTGCACGTGGTGTTAGTATAGTGCCATCAGACTCCATACCAACCTGGTAGCTAGATTCACTGCTACTGTCTGAACAGGATTTTGTTTCTAGTTCTGAAGAATTTACATACTTAACACAGAGCGAACCTTAAATATATGAAGGCACTTTTTGATTGTTTTTATACAGTTAAAAGTATATTTAAAGAAATTAAAAAAAAAACACTGGTGACTGGAAAAAAACAAAAACCCGTACTTACAAAAATTTTCCACTTTGTAACATAAATCTATACAAAATGAATTTTCACTATAAGAAATTAGAGAAGAGAGATCCAATAAATATAAAGACATTAACCAAAAATATGGTGGTTTGGTGCTGGTATTTATTTTCTCCTGTTTACTATTTAAACTGCTGAAGGTTGTAATGAGCACTTAGTGGTATAATCAGTAAAAAATAAAAATAAAAAATATAAAACAAAAAATGAAGATTAGAATGTTTAAGGCACAATGAATTTATTGTTTGGAAAACATCTTATAGCTTTCAACAGCCTATGAAAGATGATTGATGATAGCTGATGCAACACAAAACATTATTCCTACATTAAAGTTTTATGAATCCTTTCTATGGCTTCTTCAAGTTCTTCCTTCTGATCAGGAACAAACCGGTATTCTGACACATACCCTGCAGTATGCTTATATGGGTCATAGTCTCCAAGTTCAGCTGAAAGAAACAAATTACAAATCTATTCTATTTTAGGAAAGCATTTCTCAAGACAGGAAAAATATTCCTATCATGCTTAAACATTTTTCTTCAAATGCCTTATTAATAATTTAATGTAGCTACTAAATAACTTCATTAAATCAACTCCAATTAGCATATGTGAATGGTATAAAATCTTGAGTTAAAAATATAAAGCTGATATTTCTGCTTTCCCAGAGTCTAATTATCACTATTGTTATTCTAATTACTCTCACCAGTATATATGAGATGAAATTTCATTATAAATATTTTGTGTAATGTAACTACTAGAACTTAGGGCATGTATTTTAGAAATGCTGAAATTAATACCAATATACCTTCTCAGCCTATGACGCCACGAGATAGAGCATGGGATTGAAAACACCCATGTCACAAATGATGGTCACAGAAGCATAACACAACATTGTACATATCCCATCACAGTTTACCCAGAGAACTGAAATGAAACCAGAAATCGCTTATAAAAATTCTTCCTAGATTAATCTAGTTTCCAAGCCCCAACCCAATTCATAAATTTGACATTTTTGTAGGATATGCTTTTCTACATAATTTCTGGTCTAGTAGAAATTCCAGTCTAATGGTCTCAAAGGCAAAGACCAGACACCTAGCTTGATTTTTAATAGGTCCTCTATAATTACTAACAGAAATAGTCTTAACTAAGCCATCTAAGGAGCAAAATAGCCAGAGCCCCCTGACATGGCAACCACATTGATGTCAAGAGGTGAAGTGCACAGAGCACCAAGCGTGTGCCACACTGAACACAGTGCTGGCACCTGCCCTTGTGGAGCTTCGCAACAGCTGCCACAGGATCTCTAAAGGACACAGCAGATTGACAGGGACACAATGGCAGGCTATAGAAGCTGTGAACCTAGGTGGGATATAGAGCCAAACATGCTGAGGCTTCCTACTCAACAATCAATGCTAAAATAACCAATGACAAAAGGAATATAACTGGCTCTGTTTTTCCATCTTTTGAAGCGATAATAGGATTTGAATTCTGAATGGTTGTTTGATTTTTGCAAAATACCATGCGATACAGGTTTCAGACAACAAACTTACATACAAATATTTTCTCTAGACATTTCTGAAGCAAATGTACTTAAGAGTGAAACCTACACTGGATGGCATATGCTCCCAGCTGAGCAGCGATGTTGACAGGGCAGGGCAGCCGGCCCTGAAGGACATCTTGCTTCACCTGCAAGAAAAACTGATATCTAAAAGAGAAATAAATGGAAAAGGAGATTAAAAACCTCTGACACTACTCAAACTTGAAGTTTCAGGCCCTGATCAAACAGGGGAACCTGATCATCCTCTGTGAGGGGGTCATAAGAGCAACTGAGCATCAGTAGTTATGCTCTCAAGGCTGGTTGCTTCATGACTCCACCATGTGCGGGCCTGGAGTGGTGCTCACCTCCCTAAGAGCTAGACACCTCACCTGCAGGGTTAGGAGAGGAGAGCATCTACTCATGGGGCCAGTGTGGAGGGTGAATATAACCTAGTCTTTCTCATCAATACTGCCTTTGCCAGTAGAACCCACTTTTTTTTTTTTTTTTTTTCTTTTTTTTTTTTTTTTTTCTTTTTTTGAGGTAGGGTTTCACTGTGGTCCAGGCTGACCTGGAATTAACTATGTAGTCTCAGGGTAGCCTCGAACTCTCAGCGATCCTCCTACCTCTGCCTCCCGAGTGCTGGGATTAAAGGCGTGTGCCACCACGCCCGGCAGAACCCACTTATTATATGTGTCACCCACAAGTCCCAAAATTTTGTGTACCAATTCTCTAAGACTCTACTTGTTATCTCAGCTTTGCTTATTCCATGTTGTCAAAAGAAAGTCCATTATAATGTTTAGATCAGTTCTTGGCACTATAAATAAATACTTATTCTATGTACTTTACATAAAATAACCTAGGAAAGTAAGGTCAGTGCTGTCATGTCCAATTTACAGATGAGGAAACTAGACACAGTGGTGAAGTAACTTACCTAAAGTTCTCATGGCTAGTTAAGTAGCAGACTCATAACTATAACCCAAGCAATCAGATTCTAGAACTCTCTCAAGCAAAAGGTCATGTAACTTTGATCAGTGTTTTGATTTTTCTTGTTTTGCCTTTTAAAAATTTTTTTATTTGTTTTATTTATTTCTGAGAGTACAGAGAGAGAGAAAGAGAGACAGAGAATAGGTGCACCAGGGCCTCCAGCCACTGCAAATGAACTCCAGATGTATGTGCTACCTATGCATCTGGCTTACATGGGTACTGAGGAACCAATCCTCGAACTGGGGTCCTTAGGCTTCACAGACAAGCGCTTAACCACTAAGCCATTTCTCCAGCCCTATTTTGTCTTTTATCAACAGGCTGATAAAGGACAGAGCTTTATGAGCTAATCTAAGAAATCAGGATCACCAAGTCTAGTCAACAGTACACACATGCTCACACACATTCCCATGCTTCAGGCTGTCCTTGTGTGATTCCCTTTTCTTCTCAAAGGTGAATCTTGATGGAATAGGGAAGAACAGAGGAAAATAAGACAAATGAATTCTAGAAATCATCTATGATAGATATCTCTTCTCCAACTGATTCCAGCCAAAGCCCCTAGTGAGGAAATACAAATGTTGAAAGTTACTGATTATTCTCCAAAGACCAGTATCAACCTGGAGCATAACCACAGGCTTAAGTGAAAACCTCTCCAAAGCTCCTTGTTTCCTCAGTGCCCACTTCAGTAGACAGCACCACCATTCTTGATGCCCATGTAAAAGAAAGCTGGGACCTGGTGTGGTGGTGCACCCCTTTAATCCCAGCACTTGGGAGGCAGAAGTAAAAGGAATGCCATGAGTTCAAGGCCATCCTGAGACACATAGTGAATTCCAGGTCAGCCAGGGCTAGAATGAAACCCTACCTCAAAAAACCAAAAGAAAGAGGAGAGGAAAGGAAAGAAGAGAGGAGAGGAGAGAAACCCACCGACCTGGAAATACCCACATTGAATCACCAAATATGGCAGAGTTTAGCAATAATGCATTTCTCTCCACTTTTAACCCAACTCAGGCAATCTATCCCTTGCATTTCTAAAAGCTCTTGACTGGTCTGGCACCCTCCACACTTACCTTTCTAATCTTCCCAAGAGGAGACAGGATCATGTTACCTTTTTTGATGAAAATACTACACTTTGCCTTTAACATGAAGTTCAAGCTCCTAAGGTAGCTTGGGAGACTCATACTTACTTCTTGTGCCTCATCTCTCACCACAGATCAGTGACCACCCAACTCACTGGTCTGCGCTGATTTTTTCCAAGTACTTAAGTACTTTCCATTCCCCAAATGCTTTATTTTTAAATTTTATTTTATTTCTTTAAATTCATTCCCCGAATGCTTACCTGGGATAGGAAATTAATTTATAGTGATCATTTCTCCACTTGGAGGAGAAAAACAGTATAAAGTACTATTAGAATTTAAACTCAAGGTTTTACAAACTAGAACCATTCACTAGCATTACTTCTGCTTGTTGGAAACTCACATTTGCCATAGATAGGTCCTTTCTCCCTCTGGAAGGGAAAATCGGCCAATCACACCTCACCAGGGCCCCAGCTGAATTTCTTTTCCTGAGTGTCTTTTTATAACATCTGACTAGATTGTTAAATCCTTTGCTAAGTATAGAAACAGAGAGACCCAATCCTACAAAGCAAGACCTATCTTGCTTTGTAGATAAAGTAAAAGAGCTCTGTAACAGTGCGACAGTGGATGATGTAGATGTAGGTATCCCTATCTGCATTGTTCTGAAAAAGAGGCCCAAATGTGGTATGCCAGAGTGGAATGGGAAAGAGCCCGTGAGCTCTTCTCCCTCCTCCATGTGGAGTCCAGAGTAAAAAACTAAAAAAAGAGAGGGGAAGAAAAAGATCAAAACCACAGGCTGCTGTGGTTACTGAAGAGATGGCTTTTAAGTTTGGGGTGTTCTTTTAAATATTTTATTTATTTATTCCACTCAGAGAGTGTGGGGGAAAGGGGGAGGGAGGGAAACGAATGGGCATGACAGGGCCTCTAGCCACTGCAAATAAACTCCAGATGCATGCATCACTTTGCACATATGGCTTTATGCAGGTACTGGGGAAATGAAGCTGGGTCTCATTTTGGCTTTGCTGGCAAGCACTATAACTGCTAAGCTATCTCTCAAACCCTTGACCGTGTTCTTAAAAAACTGTATTTATCTGTGTGTGCACACGTGTGCAAATTAATGGCAGATACTAGTGTCACTTTTGCAAACTAATGCCAGATACTTTTGTGTCTGGCTTTACCTGGCTGGCTGGGAAACTGGACTGGCAGACTTTGTAAGCAAGCACCTGGGCAATTTCTCCAGGCCCATGATTTTTAGTTTTTAAAATAATGTAATTAAGCTTATTTGAGCCCATGATAAAGGCTCTTTGGGAAAATGCTTATGTTTTGGCAAACAATTCATTGGTTAAATAAATTAAAAGATAAAACTGGGCTAGAGAGATGGCTTAGTGGTTAAGGCATTTGCCTGCAAAGTAAAAGGACCCAGGTTCAACTCCTCAGTACCCATATAAGTCAAGATGCACAAGGTGATGCATGTATCTGGAGTTCATCTGTAATGGCTAGAGGCCCTGGCATGCCCATTCTCTATCTGCTTCTCTTTCTCAAATAAAAATTTTAAAAATATTTTAAATAAATAAACATAACACTGTTTTCTGTTCTTTATAAAGCTTCTTTTGAATACTGGTATGCACTATTTTGATGATCTGATCAGTAGCAATTAGAAAGTTTGCCTTCAGGGCTGGGAGAGTTTGCTTAGTGGTTAAGGCACTTGCCTGCAAAGCCTAAGGACTCAGGTTCAATGCCCCAGAACCCACATAAGCCAGATGCACAAGCTGGTGCATGCGTCTAGAGTTCATATGCAGTGGCTAGAGGCTCTGGAGCACCCATTCTCTCTAATAAATAAATAAAAAATAACATTAGAAAGTAAAAGAAGTCTGCCTTCAGTGCAATAAAATATTTGGCAACAAAGTTGAAATTACATATTAATATGGTGATCTTTTTCTCCCTTTTTAATCCTAAATTATCTTTTCATTTTCTACAGAGATAAATGAAACATCTGAATAACTGATGTTTTAGTTACAACTAATTAAAGGAAATAACTAGCTTTTCAAATATATATTTACATATGTAAATCTAATACCAAAACATCCTTCTTTTGCAGTTCAAATGGTTACTTTTACACAAATAGAAAGGCTGAATGCATGCTTAACAATGACAGAATATCCCATCACAGCAGATGCAAAATCTACAATCATGTCACCTCGGTTCCTGCCATTTTCAAAAACATCTATCCAGACACTAATCTGCCTCATTCAATGCTAAAATTTAATCTTCACAGGAGATGAATTATAAATCATAAGTAAACACACATTCAAAAATTTGGCCCCAATTTTTAACTCACTTTCAATAAAGCCTTCTGTATATTGCATACATATATTTGCTCAAAAACAAAGTCAACAATGTACCTGGTTATTTCCTCTTTTAGTTTGCATGGGTCTTCAGCATAGAACTTAATACCAAAATACAAAGTATATGGAGGTCCAGCTAAAATAAGAAATAAAAATTAATTAAATTTCACATTATAGCCAAAGTTACACTGGAAAATTATGTAATTATTAAGAATTATATTCACAAAGAATTGCTGAAAACAAAGAAAAAATGTAAAGGCATTGCTCAAGACTGTTGAAAATAGGAGCTCAATGGTGCATGTGTGTATATAAATTACAACTTTAAAGGATAATGTATTCATAATGTATAAATGATGTTATCATCATTACACACACACTTATGTCTTATAAACATCCAAAGGCCTATTTCCTGTATTCAGAGGATGATCAACCCCAGGGCCCATCCTTCTCTCTTCATCTGTAAGTCTTTCCAGGCAAGGCACTTTTCATGCCAGTGCTTTTTAAAAAACAAAAATTTTAGAAGTCTCTATAATTTCCTAGGACTATATGTCATATGTTTGCTTTGCTCAACCACTATGTTTGTATTTCTGACAAACACACTACTACCCCTGAACGTAGATGCCAGTGAGGCAAGACTATTAAATATTTAAAAGAGTCAGGAAGTCCACTGACAGCTGATCATTGGTGTCAATCAAACCCAATGTTCCTAAGCAGATGTTGGCCCATGCCCACAGGCAGCTGGGTTTGGCATCTAGGGGGCTGGGAGGTGCACAGATGCTATTGAGATGTGCACAAAGGAATGAGGCCTTCTCCAGGCCCCAGAGCTGTTTTAATGTTCTGGAACATGACACAGCCATCTCAAATGTGTCCGGTCAGGAGAAACTGGAAAAGTACATAATGAGAAACAGAGTTTAAATTCATTTTCTTTAAGGACTTTTGACCCAAATTAGCCCTTCATTTCCCTCTCATAATAAAGAGGCTCATGCTCAATTTATAGTGCATTTGATAATGTTTCATGAATATTAGACTCTCATCCACAACCTGGTAACCAATACAAGTGGAGGTTCCAGGAGTTAAGCAACTAACCTAAAACCACATAGAAAAGTACCAAGTTTGCCAATACCTGGAGTTCAGTGCTGTTTTGGCACTATTCTACATGTTCTTTCAGGAAAACAGATTATAGTATTTTTAGAATAAATACTCTCCTCTACATCATTCTGGTAGAGCAATCAAAGGCTAAGGGAACAATCACTTTAGAGCAAGAATATGTCTAGACAGATATATTTCAGCTTCTTATTCTTTTTGTTTTGTTTTGTTTTTTTGAGGTAGGGTTTCACTCTCATCCAGGCTGACCTGGAATTTACTATGTAGTCTTAGGGTGGCCTTGAACTCACAGTGATCCTCCTACCTCTGCCTCCCGAGTGCTGGGATTAAAGGCATGCGCCACCACACCCGCCCAGCTTCTTATTCTAACTGAAAACTCAGGTGCTGATAAATCAGTTAATTAGTATTAGTTGTGCCATCCCACAAACTCAACATTAAGAAACCCATAAAGTGAAGTTAATCTTTTGCTTTAGCAAAAATATAAGAACCTGGCCCTGGGAACTCCCTAATCTTTTTTGTGAAGACTAATTTCAAGATAAATAAGTTCAAGCTAATTTTACTGATAAGGAATCTCCACTTAGTTTAGGAATAGATAAATCAAGAATTACATATAAGAATTGTGACTAGATGTGTTCTGCCAATTTTACAGATATTTCTCCTGACTGATATTTTCTATCAGCATAAAAATATTTCACAAAATGAATATAAAGTTTTCTGTGGAATATTTCTTCAGTTGAGATAATGCTTTTTTACTTATTGTACATCAAATTTTTAACAGTATAGCATTTGGAAAAAAATGTCTTTATAATGCTGTTTAAAATAGAATTTTTTTGAGGTAGGGAAGTCCAGGCTGACCTGGATTTCACTATTATAATCTTAGGGTGGCTTCAAGCTCACAGCAATCCTCCTACCTCTGCCTTCAGATACTAGGATTAAAGGTGTGCACCACCACACCTGGCTTAAATAGAATAATTTATATAAAGTAAATAGACTTTAAGTGTACCCAGGCACACTTTAATAGTTCACTTAGAAATTAATTTTTTTTGTTCTAAGGCAGAGTCTCACTCTGTAGTCCAGGCTGGCCTGGAATTTATGGCCATCTTCAACCTCCCAAGTACTGGGATTACAGGTATGAACCACAATGTCCTCCTAGAAGAGTTTATATGTTTATTACTTCAATTTTTTCTTATAGAAGAAACTTGGGAATTTATTGTGAAATAATCATGAATTTTTAATTTTCTAAATGTTATTTTTTTTTAATTGGTTGAAACTGGAGCTGTAATTAGTAAACTCCAGTGGTTCCCACCACAGATGTGGAAATGCAGAAAAACCAAAATGGTGCTAATGTTCAGGGAAACAGTACTTGTTTCTGGTGGCTTTGTAATTTCTGGTTTCTAGTTCCTTACTCAGAAATAGCTGCATTCCTATCCTAGGACCCATAAAGATTCACACGACCAATATCAACCCTAAAAGACAACACACATGCAAATACAATATTGCAACAAAGGCCAGAAAAGCCCACTAGGTTCTGCATAGGAATAATCCATGCATTAAAAAAAATGGAGATAGATGATGGATGGTGAAGACAATGTGGATATAATATCACTAAATTATACACATAAAAAATGGTTAAAAATGGTATATTCTATTTTATGTATATTTTACCATAATTAAAAAATATTTTAAAGGATTATTCTTTTGTACACTTCCAGTTTGTATGTGTGTTTATAAATAAAACCTTGGGCTAAGGATATTAAAATTAAGGAATATACACTTAGTTATACGGCGTCTCCTAACAAATTTATATTGGTAAAATCAAGAGCTAACCTTTAATAATAAGTGATCTCTCTCTGAAGCCATAACAACTTTTCAGGTCACAAGGTTACCCCCTACTTACTGAGTAGTATGAGTAACAAAGCACTCCATAATTCAAGAAACACAAAGTCTCCAAAAGCCTGGATGTCAACCCCTCCCAAAACAATGTCTCCATCTTTTCTGTTTTGAGGTCAGATCTTAAAGATAAGCATGTAGAAAAATCACAGATAGGATCAGGAGAAGATTATCCCCGAGGACAAATGCAATACAGTATTAAGATCCACTGAGAGTCTGATTAAACTAAAACCGAATCAGAGTTTGGAGAAAGCTCACCGATACACACGACGCCCATGCCCAGCCAGTGGTCCTGGGTACTGGCATTCCACTCTCCAACAGCCATTCTGGACATTTTATCATTTCAAGGCACCCCTCACAAAGTTAAAATTTAATACCTACTGTTGATCAGTTCTTTGTGTTCGGCAAGGGTTTTTGCAGGATCCAACCAATACTGTGTGAAGCAGAAAAGGGCAATTACAAAAATTAGTTGCTTTTCATTGACCTTTAAGCATATGTACAAAATATTACTTAAGTGGCATTTAAATACTCGATAAGCAAAACACTTCATTTATCATATCGCATCACATTTTTACAAATATACAAAAGAGCTTTCTGTAACTAGAATATGAAAGAAAGAAGAATGAAGCTCATGTCTAGAGGGGAAGAGGAAGAGACATTGCTTGCTGAGTCCTCGGTTGAATTATACCGTCAGGTCAGTGGGATTCAGATGCTTGAGAGTGAGTTGGGTTGTTTTGTTTGCTTTTGGGTTAGGCTTTTTGTTGTTATTTTGCTTGTGTATAAATAATGTGGTGTGTGCATGTGCCCTTGAGCAGAGTGCACTCTCCTGCAGTGGCCAGAGCAGAACATCCATTGTCAGGCTCCGTCACTCTTCCATCTGTTCTTATTTGAGCTGGAGTCTCTTACTGAACTGACAACTTGCTGCTTTTTATGAGTGCTGATGATTCTTGGGTCTCCGCTCTCCTATCAGACGGGGGTTACAGATGCACACGGCCCCATCTAGCTGTTTATGTGGGTCCTGGAGATCTAGTAGGAAGCAGTTACTCGGGCCTCCTCAAAGCCATCATGCTTGGGCCTGCATCCTAGAGCAAATCCACATGGATTCCATCCTGGCTCTCCACTGGTCATCATCACCATGTAATATGGGACAAGGTACTGAACAACTCTGAACCTTCCTCACTGGGTTTCCATGCAGATTAAGTAGACTAATTCACATAGAGTCTTTTGGCCCATGGCTCACACTAAGCTATGTAACACATGCTAGGGGCGATTATTATTAAGGTGTGAGGGTCATTTGTGGTAACTAGCATAGCCAGGGTGAGGTACTTGCATATTAATTCAATGTATTCTTTTAATTTTTTAAAGTTTATTTTAGAGAATGTGTATGTAAGACAGAAGAGGTACACACCAGGGCCTCCTGCCACTGCAAGCTAACTCCAGATGCATGCACCACCAAGTGCATCTGGCTTATGTGGATACTGGAGAATTGAACCTGGGTCCTTAACTGCAAGTGCCTTAACTGCTAAGCCACCCCTCAAATTATTCTTTAATGAGTAGAATTTTAAGCAGGGATGGGAGAACTCTGGACCCCGGGGAGAGGCTTTCTTATAAATCTCACTTTGGTGAAATAAAATCACTGAAAGAGAACAGACAAGCCTCAAGCCTCAGCACTCCATCGGCAGGAGGGGCAGGGTAAAGCCAAAGGCAAAGAAGGTATCAGGATTTCCATGGAAGCACAAGGTGAAAGGACCCCGGGGGTGCAAGGACAAAACGCACCCACCACTATCCAATCCTATGCCCAAGGGCCAAACCCCTCAGTTTCCGTTCTTCATGGGTCTGAATAAAGAAGGGCAATTCCCACAACAGGGAGGAAGGAGCCAGCGCACCACACCCACCTTAGTCCCAGCACTCTTGTATTTCCCCTCCTGACAGTCCTAGATGAGGTATCAGTCCACGAATATACCTGCCCAATCCTTTCCTTCCCTTTGATGAGAGCAAACATGTTTTCTTAGTTAAAACAGTATCTTATATAACCCCTACCTTTTATTTCAAATTGAATATAATGAAGATTTACACTATGTGTATGCCATAGTTATTTTGCTACAGAACTGAACTCTACTCATGTATCAATAATCTTCACTATCTGCCACTCATGTGGTGGTTTTACTTCTCCAGAGTTTTTTTTTTTTTTTTTTTTTTTTTTTAAACACAAAGCAAGCAGCATAACCAAGTGCACCAACTTAAAACAATGTTCATTAATCTGGTTCATCCTTTCTCATTTTTAAAGGTCTAAAGTAACTTTTAAATCAGAAATGATATTTGAAACAGGGCTGTCATCAGTGAAGTGCTTTTGGAGCCCACAATGACTAAAGATGTGACTCTGTGTTAAAACAGTGGTTTGGGGCTGGAGAAATGGCTTAGTGGTTAAGGCGCCTGCCTGCTAAGCCTAAGAACACAGGTTCCAATCTCCAGGTGCTACGTTTAGCCAGATGCAAAGTGATGCAAGGACGGAATGCTGCACTTGCCCACAAGGGGGCGCACGCAACTGGAGTTCCTGCACAGCGGCTGAGAGGCTGCTGACATAACCATCTCTGTCTCCCTCTCTCAAAAGAAAAAAAAAGAAAAAACAGTGTTTTGCAGGGAAACTAGTTTATCCATGTGGAACAAAATTAACTTACATGTTAAACTGTGTTTTAAACACAGAACAGATTCATTTATGTGTGTATATAAAGCTACAGACTCTTCCCATGAAATAGAAACATCAGGTGGAAGATTTCTTTCCATTCATGTTAAATAAAAAGGTTGTCTTATTTCTGCATTTTTCAGAGAGGAACTAAACAAATATCCACACCCACATTACTGGGTTTCTATTGCTGCATGACAAACTGTCAAAACCATTAAGGCTGAAACAATGCCCGTTGATTGTCTCAGAGTTGTGCAGTCAGCAGATTCTCTGCACTGGGTTTCACTGTGCTGAGGTCAAGATGTCTCTGGCTGGGGTCTTGAGGGTTTCCTGGCTGGGGAGAGGACTTGAAGACAGATGGGCCATTAGAGACACTCCTAGTTCTTCCCAGATGCAAAGGCACTCAAAGTTGGGTCTTCATTTTAGGCCTTATACCACTCAAGTGAGAACTCAAAGAGGGCAGAAACAAGAAAGGAACAAATGGAAAGAAGGGAATGGAAAGGAGTTAAAATATTTTCCTCTGACTTGTTCCTTAAGTTTTCTCTCTAGCATCATCCTTTCAGCCTATCATTTTATCAATTCTTCAATTTCAATGCATGCTTGGTAATAAGATGTTTTGTAACATTTTTAACTGGTACACACACACACACACACACACACACACACACAAATCAAGTCATATACACACATACATAAGTTAATGGGGTAACATGATGTTCACACACGTATACATTGTGTCTTTTTTTGTTTTGCTATCTCCAGAATAACCTGAAAAGGTCATAGAAAATAGAAAGGAAGGTTTTAGTTCACTGGAACAGAAGGACTGATAAGTGTTTCAAACAAAACACTAATAATAATCTGTACAATTTGAATCTCCATGAGAGAGATTGAAATTTTGAGGTGAAAAAGTATAATGAACTTCCTGAGATAACTTGGAAATTATAATTTTACACTAAGAAAAAGAAAGAGACTTAGTCAAAGGCTATTCAATCAGCTCACTGAACATTAACTATGCTAAATGTCAGTCCAGAGCTGCCGAGCACAAATCTCATTTGATCAAATTGGAAACCAGGGGTGATGGAGGTCAGACAGTGATAAATGTTCCAGAACATAGATAATAAACACAAGCCACCAGGTTTCATAAGCCAATATCATGCAATGCAAAATCCATTTATGTTCAACCAAGGGGAAGATATGACCTTGGAACCAAAGCTGCCATACTATGACGGCACTTGTCACCACTCATTATTAACAAGCAATCCAATGAAGTACATGTATGACCACAGTGAGACATAGCAGGCTGCTGCCTCATAACCTAAGATTTGCCACTGAATGCAATATCCCAGTCTTAAAGGACTACAACCCTGGTCAGGGAGTGACAATATTCTGCAAGTAGGCTTTAAACCTATGTAACATGCACAGAATACTCACAATACATGAGCTTTTGTGTCATATCAGACACTATCCTGGGGAGTGAGATGGACCCATAACCTTGAGCCACTTACAGTCTAGCAAGAGTCACAGGAACATATAATTACAATATAATGTGGTGAGAATTAATATATGTGCGGATATACAAGATAATAAAGTCATATACAAAGAAAACTTAAAAGTGTAAAAAGAATTCACTGAGAAGAAAGCCATTTAATTACATGTATGAAAAAAATCCTCAAAATAGAAAAGAGGCTAATATTTTCATAAAAACATATTTCAATTGCCTCAACTGTTCTTAACACAAATGAATCTGTTCTTAAGAGAGAACACAGAAGGTGATATTCCAAGTCCTCTTGCAGTTTAATAGCATATTAAAACCAGTGCTGCTCTAATAGTTAACAACAAAAACTTAGCTAGGAAATCCATATATTCATGAAGGATGTTATTGTTTGGATATGGTCCGTCCCCTCCAAAACTGAAAATTCATCCCCAACATAACAAACCGTGGGGAAGTCTGACCTCTGAGGAGTGATGAGTTCAGGAGGACACCACCCTTGTGAATGAACTGATGCTACTCTCCTGGGGATAGATTATTACAAGAAAAAAGGTTGTTATGAAACAAGGCCACTCTTCCCGCTGTGTCTTCCTCTGGTGCCCACCTGCCCACCCCATTAAAACACAGCATAGATCCTTGCCAGATGCACTTGCCTCATCTTGGGACTACCAATCTCTAGACCATGAGCCAACATAAACATCAATTGTTCATAATTTGCCCAGCCTCAGATATTCTGTCATAGCTATAAAAATAGACTAAGTTTCTAGGAAGATTATCCAGTCTTCTCAACCTTACAAAGTGAAGGGAAAGAGACACAGACCCAGTACCAGGTTGTGATGCTGGCTATCAGAGAAGGTCAAATCTCGATTGCATTTGGGTGTGAAGCCATGTCATTATCCCAGATGACTCCACAGAGAAAAAAAGGAAAAGCAGCCTGTCCTCTCAATATTCAAACTTCTCCAGCCAGTCGTCACCTTCCTCTCAATTTCAAGCCCATACCCTGAGGTTTGTGTTTGTTCCCAGACTGGATTAGAAGCAATCTTTAGGAAGCTAATATACAACCTGCTTCCTACCATGGGAGAGTCAATACACTGCTTCCCAAACACCTAGTCACCAAGGAGGCCTGGCCACAGTCCTCTCTGGCTCTGAACCTTTGCCCAAGGTATAAGAGGCCAACAGGTTGGTATCCTTTCATTCCAGGCCTGTCAGTCTTATTAACAGCAATGATGTAACCATGAGAGAAATGGCAGGTCCTTTGCACTCCTGACTAAATGCCCTGGGACGCCTTCATCCACCTTGTCTCATGTCTCAATTTCATCACTTGTCTAGGTAACAATCTCAGAATTAGATTTTTGCTAACATTGTTCAGTAAATCAATATCCTAATATTTAAAAATATACACTGAATTCAGGGTACAACCTTTCAGTCTAACTGTTCTTGCTGAGTGTCCTCAAGTTCTAATAGACTAAGCAGTCAAAATGCTTAAATAAAGAACAGATAGCACTGGGGTGTCATAATTATTTTCCTGTAAGAATTTAAGAATGCCAGATTATTATTTAATAACTCTTCTTTCCTGGAGCTGGGGAGATGGCTCAGCTGGTAAAGTGCTTATTGCACAAGCATGATGAGTTGACCAATGTGAAAGTCAGGCATGGAGGCACACATCTGTAATCGCAACACTGGGGAAACAGACAAAAGGATATCTGGGGCTTGCTGGCCAGCTACCCTAGCCAAACTGGTGAGCTTCAGGTTCAGTGAGAGACCCTGTTTCAAAAAATAAGGTTAAGAACAGTTGAGGAAGATGCCCGATGTCAACCTCTGGCCTCCACATGCACATACACATATGTACATGCACACCCCTACACACTAATGCAACCACACATATACAAACATGCATGTAAACACATACTCATACCATATACACAAAAAATTATTCTTCCTTTTTTTCCTTCCTCTTCTTTCCACCCCTTCTTCCCTCCTTACCTTACTTCATATTGGGTATTGAACCTAGGGCCTCAGGCATGCTGATAAGTGTTCTACCACTGAGCTACACCCCCCAGACCTTTTTTTTATTTTTGAGACAAGGTCTCACTAAGGTGCCCAGCCTGGCCTTGGATTTGTGATTCTTCTGCACCAGGCTGCCAAGTATCTAGGAGCATAGGCCTACACCACCAGGCTGGCTGACTAATGTTTTCTGTAAGCCCAATTAAATGATATATAGATATATGGCTTTTTCAATGTAGCAATGACACCGAGGGGCATTAAAGCCACAAAGAACAGGTTGTTTGGGGCAATGTTAGAGCTCATCATAAGTCACACATAAGTAGCAGAAGTCTAGAACTGTAGTAACAGCTATCTGTGCTGTCCTCAGACCCCAGGCAACATTAACAGCAATGTTAGGCACCTTAATGTACTGTCTGGTGTGAATTGAAGAAGCCTTAGGACTGCAGGTCAAAGCACTGAGTGTCCACTGGAGTAACAAAAACAAAGGCTTGTTTCTAGAGCCATCTATGCTGAGGGGGGTATTATAAGTGGATCCCATTTCTCAGAAAAAATGAATTTCAACAAATAACTATTGGTTCTTCATAAATTATCACTGGCTCCTAAGAATATTTCCACCCTTGAATCCTGGCACCATTTTTAGTGCTAACAAAATAACACTAGCAAAGGTTCACATCTATTAAATTCTTGCCATATTACAGGTACTATTGAAGACTTTAAAAGTTATTTACTCATTTAGCCTGCTATATGAAGAAACAAACATTGAGTAAACAACTTGCCCAAAAGTACATTAACAGAAGATTAAAAGATTTGAATTTCTTTTACCTTATACCCAGCCAATCCACTATTACATTGTCTGAATAGTATGTGTAACCTTAATTTCAAAAGTCTTACTCTTAACAATAATCTGTTTCCCCAGCTCACTTCCCCCATACTCTAACTACAACAGACACCCAATGCCATGATCCCAGTAGCTTTCCATAGTTTCTGCTATGCAGCTATGAAACTGCTCCCAATGTGTCTCATCATTTCTCTCACTATCCGCTGCAACAATTCACTTGCAATCATCAATGCCTGAAACATCCTGTCCTCCATATTGTCCACTAGATAGGGACACACAGTTGGCTGTGACTCTTTTATCTTCCTTATGCTGGCACTCAAAGGTTACACTGAACTGATGACTGTAAGTGCATAATCATAGTACATTAACTAATTTTCTGCATTACTTTTCTTGTTGCCAGAACCAAATACTCAACCAAAGCAATTTAAGAGAGGAAAGGTTTAATTTTTGCTCAGGGCTTAAGGGGATACAGTCCAGTGAAGTAGGGAAGGCATGGTGGTGCAGCTCAGTGGGTGACAGGAATGTGAAACAATTGCCTAACACATCTTAGCTGATCAGAAAGCAAAAAGAGCTCAGGCCCGAGGGCTGCATCTCTAAAGGCTGTCCCTCCAGTAAAACCTACTTTCTCCAGCTAGGTTCTACCTCCTAAAGGTTCCACAACTTCCCAAAACAATACCACCAACTAGAGACCAACTACTCACACACATGAGTCTGTGGAGGACACTTCAGATTCAAGCCTTAAGAATGGATGTCTGAGGTTTGTGTCCCTGTGAAAAAAATAACTGAGTGGGGGGGAAGGAGGAAGGATTTATTCTGGCTCACAGTTTCAAAAGTTTCAATATACAGGCAGCTTGCTCCCTTGTCACAGGCCTGTAGAGTAAGGCAGATCATCACCGTGGCAGAAAGGCATAGTTGAGCAAAGCTGGTCACCTCACTGGCAGCCAAAAGGCAGGGACAAGAAGCCAGGAGCAAAGGTACATCCTTAGGGACCTAATTCTTCCAACCAGGCCCCATCTCCTATTAACCCATTCAGTATTAACTCAGTAGTGGATTATCTGATTAATGAAATTTATATACTCATGATCCAGCCATCTCTTAGTAGCACCACCCACTGGGAACCAAGCCTTTAACACGTGGGCTTTTAGCGGGAACACTTTATGTCTGAACCAGTCTGTCAGATCACTTTAATTCATTATTGCCTGGCATTTAAAGAATCCTAATATACTGTGTTCTCTCTTTTGCCTAGATAACTCCTTGACATTGTCTCCTCCGTCCTTTAGTGTTTAACATTTCATCTTCTTTCCTTGCTTTTGGTTTTGAGAAAACTGAAGCAATCTGAAAGGAGCACGCATGCATTCTCACTCCATTGACCAACCTGCCTGCATCTGGTCTGTGGTCTTTCCTCTCTGTCACTTTGAGGATTTGCATGCTCCACTTAAACCTAGCCCTCCTCATCTATTCAGGAAGATAGCATGGCAATTTCTGATTGCATTATCAAAGTTTCCCTTTCAACAAAATCACTCTTAATTCAAATGCATGCTTTTGTTTCCCCCATTTTCAAAATAAAAGCCCATAGCCAGTTGTGGTGGTGAACGCCTTTAATCCCAGCACTGAAGAGACAGAGGTAGGAGGATCTGGGCCAGCCTGAGACTACATATTGAATTCTAGGTCAGCCTGGGCTAGAGTGAAATCCTACCTTGAAAAACCAAAAATAAATTAAAAAAAAAAAAAAGCCCTTTTCTTTTCAATGTTAAGGATCAAACCCAGGGCCTTCTACCACTGAGTTACATCCCTAGTCCTCCCACCTTCTTTTTTTTTTTTTTTTTTTGAAGACCAGGTCTATCTAGCCTTTGTACCACAGGCTAGCCTTGATCTTGCCAATCTTTTTCTCCTGAGAACTGCAATTACAGACATGAACACCATGCCCAGCCAAAATAAAAAGCATTTGCCTCTTATATCTACCCATTTCATTCCAATACTTTAAAATTAATTATCTCTAATCCCTCTTCACTTTAGTATATGTTGAGTATTCTTTATTCAAAATACTTAAGACCAGAAAGAGTTCACATTTCAGATTGAGGGATGGACAAAAAGATTTAGGGAATGGGGCCCAGGTAAACTCAAAATTCATTTACATTTTAAATGCATAACCTGAATATAAATTTGCAATATTGTAAGTGACTGCAGGAAACAGTTCATTTATACTGAAGCATCAGAAAGCAAAGGTGATAACCAGTTCCCACGTGGGCATCACCAACCAGTATTCCCTACTATTAATTTATATGCTACCAAATAAGCAATCATTTTCCTGCACTTAGTGCACATAAGCACTTGACTGTAAAAGTATGACATGCTACTAACACCGTGAAGAATAATGTGCTCGGTGTAACTAAACAGCACAGAGGCGTCCCCAGAATAGTGCAGGACAGAGTCTTCACCCACTTACTTAACGTTCTTGTCTTATGCTTCTAAGCTAGCCCTCCCTCTTGCTTTTCCTGCAACCTCACTGGCATATTTGCACAATCCTTCTGCTGATAGCCCCTTATCTCCCTAGCCAGGAAAAACTAGAGTGCCCAAGGCTCAAGCTTCCTGTCAAAGCCCATGGCTGCCCAGGAAGTCTACAAGCTGACAACTACCAGACCAGAATCCTCCTTAATCCTACGCCTACTTTACATCTTCTCTCAGACGCTCATTAGGCTCTGACTTCATTTATCCAAAAAGGAAATAAATAAGCAAACAAACAAACAAAAAACCCACACCTCTTCTCTTGCCATCTTCCCATCTTTGTTAATGGTACAAGACTTTACTGATAGAAGAGAAAAATCTTGTATACAGCTATCTTTTCTAACCATCTACAAATCCTGTTGTCTGTTCAAATTACAAGTCGCATGTAAACAATTCTCAGCACTTTCAGGTCTAAGCAGCATCACCCTCACCTGCATTCCTTAAAACAGTGCCCCTTGTGGTACCCCTCGATCCATGGGCCTTTGTAGTTAGAAATGTACATAAGAAGCATGACTCCCATCATTTCACTCTTCTGGTCAACACCCACCAATGGTTTCCTGTTATTATGAAAGTCAAACCTAAAGACCTTGTGGTGGTCTGTAAGGCCTCTCCTGGCCCCACTCCCTTCAAATTCCCCTTCGTATCCTGGGGATAAAGCATCAGAGAAGACCTTAAGGAGAGGCCCGAGGGGAGACTGTCACCAGTGCCTAAAGCAAAGCAAAGAGAAAGCTGAAAGAAAGGGGACCTGATTATACAGAGGCAGAAAGTTTAGCAATGCTGTTGCCTGTGGCAACATGGAAAATTTAAAAAGTACCTAATGAACTGGATGATCCAGATAGGGAGATTTCCAAGCAGACTGGAGAGAATGCCGATTGGCTTCATTTTGCTGCCTACAATGAAAGGCAAGAGGAGAGAGATAAGCTTAAGAAAACTGTTAAAAATATAAAGCAGCCAGGACTGATTGGGCTTGAAAATAAAATTTTCTCATTCCTTGCCTTATCAAAAGGCAAAATGTGCTACAATTAAGAAATGGCTTCCAGGCAAAGACTGAACCCAGGGGCTGTCAGAAAAAACAAGATGCAATTGAAAAATCCTTTATTAGGTCCTCAAAGAGATTTGATATGAGGCCTCATAGACTCTTTCAAAATAACAAAAGTTCCTCTAAGAATCCTAAGGGCATTGTTCCTCGACAGCCTTATGGGGAATATAAAGCACGGAAGTGCTTATTTCAAAGTATTTTGTGAGCATTGCTTTTGTCTAGTAAAGTCGATTAAAACTCAATTCCTAAGAAATCCATGAAGCTTTTTTTTTTTTTTTTTTTTTTTAAGTATACCAGTTGGAAATGATGGCACAAGCCTATAATCTTAGTACTTGGGAGACAGAGCAGGAGGATCCCAAGTTCAAGGTTATCTCAGACTTCATAATGATGCACTGTCTCAACTGCCTGGCAAAGACACTAGATGCTGAAAAGAAGTTTAGGTTTTTTTGTTTATCCAATACTCATCAGTCAAAAAAGCAGGCTGAAAATAAACTCTCAGTTGCAAACATAAGAGAATTTTTTTTTTTTTTTTTGAAAAACCAAAGATCAGAGCCAAGAGTGCAGAGTCAACCATCACAGTGAAGGAAGCTCCCAGTCACTATGGTGAGTCGTCTGAATGCAAAGCAATCATCACTACCTGCTTTTTGAACTTGTTCTTATGCTCTGTTTCTGCCTTGGAAATAAACCCCTCGGGACCAGGACCTTGTCTCTTGCTCCCTTTGTACCTCACTTACAAGAACAGACAGTTGCCCCGTAAGCATTTGCTGAGTGAGTGAATGGAGGTGAGAAAAAGCAGACACTCTTTCCTGGCCGTCGGAAGGCAGAGGTGCTGATGTGAAGGGGTCTGAATTTTAAACAGTAAATTTCCTGAATAAATACCCTCTACAAAATATCCTACACCCTCCCCCACAAAAAAAAAAAAAAAACTGATGTGTATTTTCTAAGAAAAAAAATAATTCCCATAAAACTTCATAGACCATAAGGAAAGCATGTTTTAATCTTCTGCAACCCAAATACGAGTATCTGTCTGACTCTAGACAATTGCTAGAGTACTTCATTCTGGAAGTCACCTTAGCACTTAGTGCCTGCAATTTTATTTCAAATTTTATATCATTCAAGACAAGGATATTATTAGAAATATTCCATGAAATACCTATTTGTAGACCTACACAACCCAATCAAATCACTTATCTTTATAAAGAAAGTCCTCTTATGACTCAGAATAAAGTTAAATCAAAGTTAGCTTATAAGAGATTTATATCAAAGTTCTACGTATTGAAAAATTTCTTTCCCATGATAATCAAGGGAAATGTCTAGACTGGATGTCATGGTGACACATTTTGCAGGCTGAGGGGGGAGAACCAAGAATTTGAGGTCAGCCTGAGCTATACCGTAAAACCCTATCAAAAAAGAAAAGAGGGGCTGGAGAAATGGCTTAGTGTTTAAGGTGTTTGCCTGTGAAGCCAAAGGACCCAGGTTCAATTTCCCAGAACCCACATAAGCCAGATGCACAAGGGGGCACATGCATCTGGAGTTCATTTGTAGTAGCTGGAAGCCCTGGCTCACCCATTTCTCTCTCTCAATGAAAAATAAAATGTTTTAAAAAGGAACAAGAATGTCTAGAATCATTTATTCTTAAACCTTCACTAGGTCTCATTCAATATCTGAAATTCTGTCCATTATAGCTCATTCTGATTTAACTAGGGAGGACAGTCTAATTTAGTAATAGAGAATTTTCTCAGGTTTTTAAAAAAATTATTTTTATTTATTGTGGTAGTTTGAATATATGGCCCCCAATATATTCAATGTTTTATTACTTTATAGTTTGCATCTTCAATCACCTTCTTAGAGGCAATGTGGAGGTGGGTTTGAGATTCCATTGTAAAGATATGCAAAGTGTGCCTAGCAGGAGTTCCTGAAGTGTGCTGGGCTTTGGGGCTGTAGTTTTTGCTCTGTGTTGGTGACTGGTTGGTTTTTCTCTCTCTTTCCTGGTCCTGTGAGGCAGGCTGCTTCTCCTGCCATTATGGAACTTCCCCTGGATCTGTAAGCTTCAATAAATAAATATCCCTTCCTCCACAACTGTGCCTGGTCTGGAAGTTCATCTCAGCGAACCTGAAGCTGTCTGCTACATTTATTTATGAGGGAGAAAGAGGCACAGAGAGAGAGAGAGGAGGGGGCAGAGAGAGCAATAGGAAGAGAATAGGTACACTGGGGCCTCTAGCCACTGCAAGTGAGCTCCAGACACATGCACCACCATGTGCATCTGGCTTTTGTAGGCACTGGGAAATTGAATCTGGGTCCTTAGGCTTCACAGGCAAGTGCTTAACCACTAAGCCATCTCTCTAGCCCTCGGGTTTGTTTACTGACAAGAATGCATTCCTGTACAGCTTGTTCACATTTATTCATAGACGCATATACAAACAAGTATCAATGTATCAATGTTAATGTTTCAATGGTTCTGATAGTTTTGCTTTGAAACATTTTGTTCCATTATCACTTAACTGTTTCTTTTATTCTAGTTATATATATATACACACACACACACACACATATATATATACACAACAAAAAACTTTTGAAGGCACTGAGTGCCATTAATAAAGAACTTTCTATTCAAGAATTTTGGGCTGGAGAGATGGCTTAGCGGTTAAGGCGCCTGCCTCCTAAGGCTAAGAACTCGGGTTCCAATCTCCAGGTCCCACGTTTAGCCAGATGCAGTGACACAAGGGTGTAATGCCGCACTTGACCACAAGGGGGAGCATGCATCTCGATTTCGTTCGCAGCAGCTGAGAGGCTGCTGGAGCGCCCATCTCTATCTGTCTTCCTCTCCCTCTCTGTCTCTCTCAAAAAAAAAAAAAAAAAAAAAAAAAGAATTTAATCCCCTCTCCCCTAAGTGTGAAAACCAATGAATTTATGAAAGCCAACAGAAAACATTATTTTATTGTATACAAGCCATGGAAGAAGGTGCCTACTGTGGTCTCTGAGGGGACAGGAACAAAAACTAAAACACAAACTCAAAAGAGGCTTAAGGCTGAAGAGATGTGGTTAAGACACTTGCCTGCAAAGACTAAGGACCCACATTCAATTCTCCAGGTCCCACATAAGCCAGATGCACATGGTGGCACATGCATCTGGAGTTTGTTTGCAGTGGCTAGAGGCCCTGGCACACCCATTCTCTCTCACTCTCTCTCTCTGTGTGTGTCTCTAATAAATAAAAATAAATTTTAAAAGAATCTTATAAAAAAAAGAGGATTAAGTTTAATGTGTGTCATGGAACTGACTCACACACAAATCTACATCTTCCCAGGAACATCTCTCTCTCTTTTCTCTCTCTTCTCTCTGTTTTCTCTTCTCTCTCTCTTCTCTCTCTCTTTCTCCCTCTTTCTTTCTTTGGATTTCTGAGGTAGGGTTTTACTCTAGCCAAGGCTGACCTGGAATTCACTGTAGTTTCAGGGTGGCCTTGAACTCACAGCGATCCTCCTACCTCTGTCTCCCGAATGCTGGGATTAAAGGCATGCGCCACCACGCTGGGCTCCAGGTCCTTTTTTTTTTCTTTTTGGTTTTTTGGTTTTTTCATTTTTCGGTTTTTCAAGGTAGGATCTCACTCTAGGCCAGGCTAACCTGGAATTCTCTATGTAATCTCAGGGTGGCCTTGAACTCATGGCAATCCTCCTACCTCTGCCTCCCGAATGCTGGGATTAAAGGCATGTGCCACCACGCCCAGCTCCAGGTATATTTTTTAACCCAAGTCAAAATCAACACAAACAACAGAGAAACCAAAGACGTGTTAAAGCATACTCTGCTCCTCCCAGGCGCCATGGGAGGGAAGCACAAGATTCACCAAGCAGCTCTGCAGAAGCCATTTGGTACCCTGCCCTCAGCCTCTCCCTGGATTCTTTCAAACAGTTCCGTGGCTGAATTCTCAGTGTCTAGTAAGAATGCTCAGAAGAAATAAGATTCTCTCTAAAGAGAAAATATTCCAGACAAATACCAGCTGTTCCTTTCTTATTAAATACTGTTTGCCAACTATATATAAATAAGAAACTTTGCTTTTCATTACCAGCATTATTTATTATAAGCACTTTGAAAAATCAAGACACAGCCAAAGCTACAGGTGACCGTACTTAATACAAATCTTCATACAATTTCTCTTTCAATTACACACTACATTACCCTATTCTACTTGTTACTACACCAGAACATTCCACACAGCATCTAGTAGCTACAGAACATTATGAATAATACATGTTACTCCTTGTAATCCCATCAATTTTCAAACTAAATTCCTAACATTTCTGTAAAGCCTTTTTTCTTAAACCTGCAGATGAATTCTGCTTAGATGAGCAGAAATGTGCTTTTGAATAAAAGAAAAACGGTGTTGATCTCGAAGTGTAGGGAGTGCAGAACCACAGGACAAAGGTCTTTCATTGCAAACCAGTACAGGCATTTGGCTTTGCAGTGGCAGTTGGGGTGACAGAGTCCCTTCCCTCAAGACATTTCTAATCCAGTGATACTATTTAGTGGGCAAATACAAAATAGCATTAATTCCCGAGATAGAATGCCCATTTCTGGGGGGTGAAGAAAAGCTTCAGGAAAAAGACAGAGACACCCATAGGCAGTAAGGAAAGCAGGACGTAATCAGGTTAAATGGAGAGGAACGGGACTGGAAAGACAGCTCAGAGGTTAAGACATGTCCCTTGCAAAGTCTAATGACCTGGGTTTGATTCCCCAGTACCCAAGTAAAGCCAGATGCATAAAGTGGTGCATGCATCTAAAATTCACTGCAGCTGCTAGAGGCCCTAGTGTGCCTGTTCTTCCTCCCCACCCTCTTTCTCTCTGTCAGTTAATATTTTTTTAAATATGCATGGCTCATGAAGAAGAGCCCAAGAATAAAATCAAAGCAGTGGGAAGACTTAACTGAAGGCAAACCATCTTTAAGTGACAAAAGGCTGTGCCTCATCTAACTAGCCATCATTGAAAAACTCACAGAACACAAGATTTTTATTTTATTTATTCAATGTCAATAAGTACACTGGTTTAGCAGAGTGATTTAATGATGACTTGCTTTACCAAAGAACTGTATGTTGTATGTTTGACATTTTCTATAAACCAAGTGAAGGCTGCAATCCCATGATTCTGATGCAAATAAAAAGTATGTAATTATATAAGTGTATTTTATCAAAGATCTTGCATTGGCAAATGTAGTTTGAAACTAATGCTCTTTATACACAGGTTCTACTAGTGTACTACACCCCTGACCCCAAACTAACAGTTTTTAAAATCATTTCCAGATGACAAATCACTACGATTTTTAACATTTAGCACAAAATTATTAAGCTTCTTTTACTAAAAATCCTTCCTTTATTGAATTAAACAAGGTTATTAAGTGCTTAAACTTACAAAAAAAATAAGAAAAGATGCATAAGATTATGACCAAGCTCCATCTCACTTAAGGAATATATTATAATCATCCCGGTATATAAGCACTAGTTGAGAAAAAGATTTTATTTCACTAAAAGATGTGTTTCCAACAATCACTTTTATGATTAATAATTAAACATAATATTGTGCTAATTAATTGTATAACTATACTTAGGCTCAACAATTGAGAGAGTCTTAAGTTCCCAGGAAACAAGCTTTAAAATTTTCAACTTATATATGCATTACTTTTAGAGATAAATATAAAATAAATATATATTTTAAATAAATAAATAATATATTTTAATAAATACATTTTATTAATAAATAATAATAAATATATTTTATTAATGAAATGTAAGAGGGTCTGGCACAAAGGCACATAAGTATAGTCTTAGCATTTTGGAAGAGGAGGCAAGAGGATCAGGAGTTCAAGGCTCCCTGGACCAAATGAAACAGAAAGAAAGAGGGCTGGAGACATGCCTTAGTTGTTAAAGCACACGCCTGTGAAGCCTAAGGACCCCGGTTCGATTCTCCAGGTCCCATGTAAACCAGATGCACAAGGGAGTGCACGCATCTGGAGTTTGTTTGCAGTGGCTAGAGGCCCTGGCATACCCATTCTCACTCATCCTCTCTCTCTTTCCCTCTCTGTCTCAAATAAATAAATAAATAAATAAATAAATAAATAAATAAATAAATAAAAAATAAAATCTTAAGAAAAAGGAATGAATGGAAAGGAAGGAATGAATGGAAAGGAATGAAGTGAAAAGAGAAAGAAGGAAAAAGAGGGGGAAAAGGAAGAAAAATTTAATTGCTGGGGAAAAATTATGAAGAAGAGAAATATAACTTTAAGACAAAGGATAAAGAAAAGTTCAGACTTTTATTAATAAGATCTTGTTCATGTGTTGTTTTTTTAAATTGTATTATCTGGTATATGGATGTGCATAAAGTCGGAAGACAGCCTCAAGGTGTTTTTCTTCTCCTTCCACCTTTTTTTGAAACAGGGAATCTCCTGCTGCTGCTGCTGCTGCTGCTGCTGCTGCTGCTGCTGCTGCTGCTGCTGCTGCTGCTGCTGCTTGCGAGCTTCCAGACTACCCTGGCTCTGCTTCTCATGGCCATAGGCATGTTGAGATTACAGACACATATGCCACTCTATGTCAGTTTTACATATGTGTTGAGAAAGATCAGATTGAGGTCAGCAGGTTGTCCAAGTTGAAGGAGTTGAATCCCTCTAGCCCCTTATGTTTTATTTTTAAAGGTGGATGATAAAGTACAAAATTGTCATTATACATAAATTCACTGATTATATTTAAGTGTGCTATGACAATCTATCTGGGGAGGTGGCTCAGTGGGCTGTGCTTGCAAGTGTGAGGACCTGCGTTCTGATCCTCAGTACCTTCACACAAACTCTAGGTGTGGTGACATGTGCTTGTAATCCCAGCTCTGAGGTGGGGGAACCAAAGAACAGAGGACCCCTAGGGCTCACTGGGGAGTCTAGCTGAATCAGTGAGCTCTAGGTTCAGCTAGAGACCCTGCCTCAAAAATAACCAAGGTGAAGAGTGACTGAAGAGAACATTCAGTCAACTTCTGGTTTTATATACATGAGCACTGGCACACACGTGCATCCACACACATACGAACACACATGCACACCATACATTACATACACAAGCCCCAAAAATAATGTGACAATTAGGCTTTATCTTCTCAGTATTTATGATGAACCAAAAAATTGTATCTACCAAAATTATATTAAAATTTTTAGTTTCAACCTAAAATTAAAAAACAGGTAAATGGGATCAGGGGCAAGAGTATAAGAGTATAATCTATATATTTTAAGTGACCTCTGGGACATTAAAAAAATACATCAGCTCTAGAAGGACAAGTGATGATTTCTGGTTTGGAGACTGTATTTGAGGTACTCCAGGATCATCCAGACATGACACTTAAGGTGAATGCAGTTTAATTCATCAGCCTTAGTATTGTATCCAGATGCCTTGCATTCTCACGATGACCCTATTACGTAGACACTCTATTTCTGCTCTTTTTTTTATTTAGAGAAAGAGGCAGGGGGTAAAGGGGCAATCCAGGTCCTCTACCACTACAAATGAACTCCTGACACATGTGCCACCTTGTGCATCTGGCTTATGTGGGTCCTGAGGAATCAAACTTGGGTCCTTAAGCTTTATGGGAAAGCACCCTAACCACTAAGCCATCTCTCCAGCTCTACTACTCTTTATAAAATGGATCACCCAAAGCCACTTAGCTTTCCCAGCAGTACAGTGTAATTTGAACCTAGGCATTCTTTGCATAGTACAATGTCTCTTGGGAAGCCTGAGAAGGGCATGTTAACTTGGGGGAGTCGCTAGTTCTTTAGACAGTATTTTAAGCTATGGGGCACTGCTTAGGAAGAATAACACATACTTATCCCCAGGAAAAGGAGAGCTTCAGCGCCAATGAGCCCAGGAAGGATGCACCTGGCTTTCCTTTCTAAGCCCCACCAACCAACGTTTTCCCAGGTGTTCTTTCCAAGCACAATTATCTGTGGTGATACGTGTTCCCGTGCATGGCTGAGTGAGCTGGCCTGCTCCTGCTCAGTGGATAAAAATTTCCTTTGTTCTGTAATACAGAGCACTTGAAGGTGGCTTCACATGTGTGAGCCTCTGTAGAGTTAAAAAATAAGGGAAGTAATAAGGACAAAATCCTGATGAGTTGCAACATTTTTGGTTGAGGATACAGTTTAGTGGTAGAGTGCTTGCCTAGCATGTTTGAGACCCTAAATTCAAACCCTAAAAAAAAAAAAAAAAAAAAATTAAAAATCCCAATAGGTCTAGAGAAATTGCCTACCAGTTAAGTCACTTGCCTGCAAAGCCTAAGGACCCAGGTTCAACTCCACAGAACCATGTAAGTCAGATGCACAGGGTGGCACATGCATCTGGAGTGTGTTTGCAGTGGCTACAGGCCCTGGTACACCCATTCTCTCCCTCTCTCTCAGTAATAAATAAAAATAAAATAATTAAAATCTCAGTGTTTTATGGACTAGACAAAATAGTGATTATAAAGAAGATAGAATAACTAGAAGAAATTTGAAAGAGAGGAAAACAAGGAGACTATGCTATGATACATACTATCATTAAAACAAAGATTTCATGAAGGAACAAGCCATTAGTGTCAATGTGATAGAAAGGTCAAGTATGACAAAGGATAAGAATGCCTATCAGACCTAGCAATTGGTTACCTGGGAAGGAAGCAGTTTGGATGTACAAGATGAACTATGAAAAGTTCAAGAACCAATGGCATCTCAGAAGTAGAAGCAGTGATTCCGATAAGGTTTTCTGTTGCTTAGGTATGCTCTGTCTCCACAACTCTCTCAAATGCTTCTGATGCAGCAAGCAGTACTACTCACACACCTCAGAGGACATGCAGCACGAACCACAAGGAAACCCTGACTGAAGCACAGGATGCTCAAGAGTGCTTGAGGCTTCTACTTAATGTCAAAACACCAAACAAAAAAGCTTTATGGACTGGAGAAATGGCTTAGCAGTTAAGGCACTTGCCTGCGAAGCCTAAGGACTCACATTCAACTTGCCAAGAACCATGTAAACCAGATACACAGTGACACAAGTGTGCAAGGTCACACATGCACACAAGGGGGCGCACGTGTCTGGCCTTCAATTTTTGTGGCTGGAGGCCCTGGTGCATCAATTCTCTCTCTCTCTCTCTCTCTCTCTCTCTCTCTCTCTCATAATAAAGGAGTCTGTTGGGCTTGCCTCAAAAAACAAAACAAAAAAAAAAAAAACTTTATATTTCTACTGAGTAAGCAGAAATTTTCTCCAATATATCCATCATTAGTTCCCTTCTATTGCTGTAACAAATTACTATAAACTTGATGGCTTAAAAGAACAGCAGTTTGGTATCTTATAATTCTGGAGACCAGATGTCCAAAGGGAACCTTAGTGGGATAAAATCAACATGTAGGCCAGGCTGCTTTTCTCGTGGAGGCTCTAGGGCGGCCACCCACATTCCTTGGCTTAAGGGCTCCTTCCAGTAATTGCACCACTCCAACCTCTGCTTCTATTGTTAAATCTTCTCTCAGACTTTTTCACTTTCTTCCTTCGCACAGAATCACCTGTAATTACATTATCTTCCAAGCAGATAAGTAATTTTATATAATTTTAGCAAGATAGCCAATATTTCCAGGCAAGGTCTGGCATACTGATATAATCAGGAAATGTTTCCCTGCTAGAAAAAAAAAAAAACAACTTATCAAACATGAACATAATTTAAGGTACCATCTATAGCTTTCAACATAATCTTTCAGTATAGATTTGCAATTCTGCTGTGGTGAGCTGTGACCTCTATGTGATATCTGTGGTGAGTCTCTGAATAGCCTGTTCCCTTTCTTTGAAGTGTTCACTGATGGCTACTTGCCTTTAGAAAAAGCTAATCCTTTCTATAGAGATCTCAATCTGCCCAATTTTGACGCCTATTTTGTGAATCTTCCTGTAAGAAAGAACTGAGTTATGAAGGTAGTTCAAGGAAAATCACAAGTTATCACTATCAATATCATCCTATATGTCTGTCTGTTCTTGTCCTAGGACATTTCTAGATCCAGGACACAGAGATACCACTCAGAAAATTATGTTCCTCACTGAATGAATTCCTAATGACCAGCATGAAAAATAAATAGTCAAGGTAAGCATATGAGTTTTTTTTTTTAAAAAACATAAGGGTATTTTATCTGAGGTTAAGATCTTTCTTAGACTAAACCAAAAGTCAAATTAATGAATACCCTTTCATCCTTCAAAATCATCTCCTTCAATGACTTTCTACTGTGACAAACTTTATGGTAACTCTACCATCCAACCAGACGGGAAGACCTTCTGATTAATCCTTATGAACAACTGACATCAAAAACAGAAGGCAGATTGGGATTGCCTTTATGACCCTCACTCCATAAGATCAGGAACAAAAACCCTGCTTGTTTTCTAACAGCTCAAACTATTTTAAGTATTTAGACTTATTTGAGAGAGATAGAGTCAGATAGAGAGAGAGAGAGATTGGGCATGCCAGGGCTTCCAGCCACTGCAAACAAATTTTTAGATGCATGCACCACCTTGTGCCTCTGGCTTACATGGGTCCTGGGGAATTGAACCTAGGTCCTTTGCCTTTGTAAGCAAGCACCTTAACCACCATGCCATCTCTCCAGTCCTCAAACTACTTTTTTTAAAATGCTATGTGTACATATTCTAACCATTTCCTTTCTCCTTTACTTTGTTGAGAGAATAAAAGAGACAGAGAGAAAAAGAATATGGGTGAGCCAGGTTCTCCTGCCACCACAAACCAACTCTAGACCCATGTGCCATTTTGTGCATCTGGCTTTATGTGGGTACTGGGGAACTGAACCCAGGCCAGCAACCTTTGCAGCAAGTGCCTTTAACAGCTGTGCAATCCCCCGAGCCCCATATTTCCTTTTTTAAAAAGCAGTAATAGCCAGGAATGGTGGGACACGCCTTTCAGCTCAGCGCTCAAGAGGCAGAGGTAGGAGGATCGCCATAAGTTCAAGGCCACTCTGAGACTACATAGTGAATTCCAGGTTAGCCTGGGTTAGAGTGAGACCCTACCTCAAAAAAACAACAAAAAGGCAGTAATGTCTGACACTTCAAGACTAGTCACATTCCTCAGCACAAGACAAGGTATTCAGTCCTCCTAGGAGCACATATGGAAAGCACTCACTGCAATACGGTTACAAAAGTGAAAGCCACAGGAGCCATCTGCAAAGAGGACTTCCCACAAGAAGGTGTGAATCCAGGAACACTAGGGGCTTTGAGAGAGGAGGAACAAAAGTACAAAAATTATCATGAGAAAGCAAGGTTTTCTTTTTTTTTTTTTTTTTTTTTTTTGTTTTGTTTTATTTTCTTGAGGCAACCCTACAGACTACCTTTTCTTAAAGAAAGAGAAGTGGCACTCCAGGGCCTCCAACCACTGTAATCGAATTCTAGACACATGTACCAGTTCCCTCTGGCTAGCCCTCATACAATGATGTAAAATGCTATGGGAGGTTCCCAGCATGTACAAACTTGTGCAATAGTGGCACACAGCCTTTGTAGGTAACAAACTCTTCTCCAATTGGACATGAGGCCTGCTCAGTGGGAGAGAACTCATATCTAGTACTAGAAACCAAATCAGAATCCAGGAAATGGCCAGGAAACTCAGACACCAAAAAGAAGCCTCCTCCTCTCTGAATAAGAGCAGGCTTACACACCAAAAGCTCTGACAAATAGCAATGCATATCCTCTTTAATCCAAGCTGCTCCCATTCTTGGTTGGAAAAAAAAATCTGTTTTATTTTACAGATAGCAGAGAAAACTGAAGAGATCCAAGATCCATCAATATGACAAGAAAAGATAGCTACGTGCCAACCATAAGATGTGCCACCTATGAGAAATTGCAAAGGAAGTGACTATGTGAGTCTAGCTCCCACTGCTAGCCTGACAACCAGCTCCAGAGGAATCGTGACAGACACTGTGGTCAATCAAAACACACTGAATCAGAAACCCAGAGGCTGCAGAGAACTCACCACTCAATTAGACTTCTAACAGACCTGCCAAGGCTCAATGATCACTGAGGAAGAGAGTATAGAAAGATTGTTAGAGCAAGAGTGTGGGTAGAAATATCCTGAGACACAGTTGTCTGCCCCCCAGAAACTGAGGCCTTAATTATTCAACAATGAATACCAACAACCCCCCCTGAGAAGAACCCTCAGGGAAAGTGAGAGAGGGGAGAGGGAATATAAGACTATAACCTTGGTAAAAAAAAAAAAAAATAACAACAACAACAACAATTAAAGATAAAAATTAAGGCCAGAGATAGAGTAAAATTTATAATCAGAAAAACTTAATATGGAATCATTGTACTCACTGTCTGATGGCTTCTGTCACAGTAACGCAGTCCAAAATAATCTATCTCCATGAGGTTTACGTGACGGAATACATGGTCAAGGACAACAGAACCTTTTGTTGACTTCTGCAAAAATAATTCACAACTATTTTTTAACAAAGTGCCTTGTCTTTCTCAGTAGGACATAATCAAGTTCTTGGCTTTTGTTAGCTTCCCTTTTATTAGATGCTGGTACTCACTTTTGGCTTTGCCTCTACAAAGACAAACGTGATATAAAGTACAGTGTATTAAAGAAATTGCTCTGAAAAATAGTCTTAAGTTATATGAGTATTAAATTAATATAAACTTCTTATGGGATTTGATAAAGTATCTATAGGTCAAAATTCTTTTGCATAAAGATGATCCTTAATATGACAAACATACAATAAATCCATCAAATATCCCTGTGCCAAAAATCCCACCATCCTTTCATTTTAAAAAGAGAACATCCACCTCCAACTAAGCCAGAGATCCAGAGACACAGAGGCTCCCGAAACCGCATCACTGAAGCAGAACTAAAATGACCCCAATGTGGCTCAGGGAAACTTGCGGAAGAGGGGGCGGAAAGATTGTTTAGTTGGGGCATTATGCACAGAGACTGGGGCCAACCCCCCAGAACTCTTAACCAACCTCACAATGCTTGACCCACATTCCCCATTGACAAGGGTCCCTTTGAAAGAGGGAGGACAGGGAGGAGGACAATGGATCCTTTACTATGAATGTAAAATCAAAATAATATAAATAAAAAATATATATATATTAAAAATATATATATATAATTATTAGAAAAAAATAGATAAATAAGCTTGCTATCAGGTTTGAATGTTAAAATGTATTGGTATATAGTATGTTTATAATTTTGCTGGTTAGTGCTAATATCTATTTAAAATGAAGCTTTGGGGTCTAGAGGGAGTGTAGCTGAGTGGTAAGCGCACGCCTCAAAGGTCAATCTGTCTATGCTGCTGACTGATAAAGCTAGATGATTCATAACAAGAGAAGTTGGATTCATTTGTTACTATTCTTTCTACTTTTTAGTATGCTTAACACTTTAACAAAAAAAAATTACTAGAAGAGAATAAATGAAGTTTCAGAAAAAAAAAAAAAGTGATACCACCTATGCTGTTACAGACACACACACACACACATACATGCACCTAATACAGAAGATGCATGAAATTAAAATAGCCATGAGGAAACCTTTTATTTTTCAAGGCTCAAATAATAAATCCATAGATTAAAGCTGCTAAAAATGAGCTTCAAGAAAATTTTGTGTATTTTTTGTTCATGCAAGTCATAAAATTCTACTTGGGCTTTGCGGCAAGCAAAACATACAAACTCTTCTCCCCAGTCAAAGACGTCTTGTTGCCATCTGGAACCTGAGAGTATGAGATCACTCCAGCTCTGTGTTGCCTTACACAGGGAGATGACCAGGGAACCCCCTTGACCACACAGGGCAAAAGGGAAAGCAGAACTGCCAAGTTACTAAAGGCTTGAGGAAGACTCCACATGTCCTTGTCACTGGGAAGATGGAGGGGCTGTCTGAGATGCTTTATGAGAGGGCAAATCTCTGCTTCCGGACTGTGGATGCAAAGTGACCAGGAGCTCACGCTCCTGGATGACCTGTATCCATTTGTAAACCATATGGAGCCCTTTTCTCCTTCAGTTAATTTTGTCAGGTATTTAGATGGGAGCACCCTCTCAGGGCTGAAGCAGCCCCTGCTGACAGCCAGTAAAAAAGGAGGATTCAGTCCCTCCATCACAAAAATGGGTTTCTGCCAACAACCTAAAAGAAGCTGGGAGCAGATTCTTCCTGCAAGAAAGCACCTTAATTAAGTGACTTCTCCATAATCAGAGGGCCTACCTGTGTCATCTGGGACTTCTGACCTACAGGACTGGGAGATTGTAAGTGGAGATGTGCTTACGCATCATGTATATGGTAATTTGCAATAAGGGAGAACACAGGCTTGTTCTTAGGTGTTTTATAATTTTATTGTTGTTACACTTTCTGCCTGGCTATTGTTAATATACTGAGAAACAATATTAATTATCTCAAATCATTTTAATAAACAAATCGGCCTATGGAGTCTTTTTAAATATTTTCTACAAATAAATAGTATGAGCGCTTGTTTTTACTGTTAAAAAATGCCTCCTTATATTCTTTTATCTCCTAACTGCATTGACTGGAATCTCTGTCAAATCATCAAGGATACCTGTGGGAACATGAATCCTCTTCTTAGCTTTATTGGAATCACTTCTACAACCTCACCAATGAAATATGATGGATTTTGTATGGATGGTCTCTCCTGGTCTGCTGTTTGGGGTCTTTTTGTTTTGGTCTGTTTTTAGTCAGGAATGAATGATTACCCATTTTCAATTTCTCTTTAGGAATTAGAGCTAACTATAAAATTTTAGTCCTTTCATCTATAAGTTATACTGAAAGAATCTAATTACAAATTTTTGTTTGTAAAAATATTTTATTTTTATTTATTTGAAAGAGACAGAAAGAGAAAGAGGGGAGAGAATGAGTATGCCAAGGTTTCTGGCTGCTGCAAATGAACTCCAGACACATGTGCCACCTTGTGCATCTGGCTTTATATTTTCTTCTTTGGGTTCTTCCCTGTACTAAGGCACAAAGAAATGGAACTATTAGAGCAGGTAGAGCCACACAACTCCATCTAAGTTTTCCATCCCAAACAAGTAAAGTAGTAGTGATTCATGGGCTGGAGAGATGGCTTAGCAGTTAAGGCGCTTGCCTGCAAAGCCTAACGGCCCATGTTTGACTCTCCAGGTCTCACATAAGCCAGACGTACAAGGTGCCACAAGTGCACAAGGTCACACATGTGCACAAGGTGACATATACATCTATATACATCTGGAGTTTGCAGTGGAGACCCTTGTGTGTCAATTCTCTCTCTCCACTCTCAAAAAAAAAAAAAAAAAAAAAAAAAAAAAAAAAAAAAAAAAAGGCCTGTCTGTTGGGCTTGCCTCAAAACACATATATATACACATAAAAAGAAATTATTCATAAGCCAAAGAGGAAAGAAGTATGCATGAAATGGTACAGATATTTTAAAAATATGTAAGCTAAGCCTTCACTGTGAAAACTATTTTCATATTCCTATATCCACTATAATTTTTAGGCATTCTTTCATACATATAATCTATTTACCAAGCACAAAAATGATCTAATACTCTCAGTCATGAAAAATACACCCAAAAGCAAGCTTAGAAAGTCACTATGAATATGGCTTCAGTGGCTCATGTCTGTAATCCCAGACTCAGGAGGATGAAGGAGGCAGACTGCCATGAGTTTTGAGCCACCCTGCACTAAACAGTAACAATACCCTGTCTCAAAAAAGAGAGAGAGAGAGAGAGGAGAGAGAGCCAGGTGTGGGAGCACACACTCTAATCCCAGCTCTCAGGAGGCAGAGGCAGGAGGATCACGGTGAGTTTGAGGCCACCCTGAGACTACAGAGTGAATTCCAGGTCAGCCTGGACTACAGCAAGACACTACTTCATAAAACAAAGAGAGAGAGAGAGAGAGAGAGAGAGAGCCACCTCCAAATAGAAATAGTAAAAATTTCATGGGTAAGAGAAATCACCATTTTCCTAAAACTACCATTTTAAAAATACCAGACTAGAGTCTGTCAATCTTCTGTGACAGTTTTGCATTTACATAGAATCTAGTACTGAAAGCACTTTAGAAACATTTTCTGTTAGCCTATTTTTTTACCCTCTACAGAGAAGCCACACAGAAGAGCATGAAATGTTAGGCTGCACCCTGTCCTGACTTAAGAAGAAATGTAATGTTTCATGACTCCCTCTACAACATTCTATGGGTGTGTCTATACATGCCCTGGGTGCACAGCCAAGAGACCATCAGAATGCCATATTCCTATCACACTTCAAACAAAAATGCACATGAAGACCTCTAACTTCTCATCAGTCAAACTAACAAGACAAAGTTCAGAGCATGGATGCCAAGAGAGAATTTGCCACGGATGTGAAGTGTGTATCGCATTTCTGCCAATCCTAGCTGACTGACCTCTTCTAATAACTCTTTCCCCAGTGTGTATCTTATCAGTATGTCACCTCCTGCTCTAGGGAAAGTTTTATTCTTCACATAGAATCTTCACAGAAGTTACCCACAGAGCTATGTTTTGCAGCTCAGGTATAAAATTCTTAATGTTCATAAGAAATCACCTTTGAAAAAAATGAAGAATTGGGGGCTAAAGGTGTAGCTGTTTGGCAACCTCAAAGCCCACTGGGCTAATTCCAGAATTTACTACTGGAAGAAAAGGACATGTAGGTACCATCAAAGACATTATGAAAGACACATGTGACTTCATTCAACTATGTATTAAGAGCTTATTATACATAAGCAAATTCTGACTGACTAGAAGATGGTAAAAAGTGAACTAATGTGTGCCAGAGGAGAGGAAGATGCGTAACACAAAAGCTGTGATGAGGGAAACTCTTGAACGGCAATGAGAACCCTAGAGACACTGTGGAATAAGGAGTGACTAAGAAACTTCTTATAGTGGTCTGTGAAGTGAGGCAAGCTGAGCCCTGGTTTTCTGAATGTGATTTGTTACCCAAAGCATGTATTACATGTGTAAAATATTTTCAAAAGGAAAGGCACATCAGCAAAAGTTGGTCACTGCCTTGTTTTGCTCATACAGACTGCTATTGTGTGGACTGGTACCTGCCCCTAGAAGTAGAGAAATACTCAGGAACAAGGTGGGAGCGTGGTAGTGTGGTATCAATGTATTTCACCTACTGTCCCGGTTACTTCTAGACTTTTGTGTGTGTGTATTTAAAAACTTTTAATAGGGCTGGAGAGATGGCTCAGTGGTTAAGTGCTTGCCTGTGAAGCCTAAGGACCCTGGTTCAAGGCTCGATTTTCCAGGACCCACGTAAGCCAGATGGGCAAGGGGGCGCACGCATCTGGAGTTCATTTGCAGTGGCTGGAGGCCTTGGCGCACCTATTCTCTCTCTCTCTCTACCTGCCTATTTCTGTATCTCTCTCTCTCTCAAATAAATAAATAAAATATTTTAAAAAACACTTTTTTTTTTTTTTTTTTTTTTTTTGGTTTTTTGAGGTAGAGTTTCACTCTGGCCCAGGCCGACCTGGAATTCACTATGTAGTCTCAGGGTGGCCTCAAACTCTCGGCGATCCTCCTACCTCTGCCTCCCGAGTGCTGGGATTAAAGGCATGAGCCACCACACCCGGCTTAAAAAAACACTTTTAATAAATGTCTGTAAATTTGTCAGCTATATTAACAGATGTAAAACGCAGGGGCTGGGGATATAGATTAGAGTACAGCATATTCTCAGTGTGAGCAAGGCCCTGGGTTCCAGCCTCATACTGACATGATGACCAGTGTGAAAGCAGAACTTAATCACATGGAGAAGTCTTACAGGTATTCCAGGAAGAAGGAACACTGCAAGAAACTGTAAGAGATCATTGACTTTTTGACTGAATTCTTCCTAAGTCCCTAAAGCAGGCAAACATAACTATTACAGGCCATTATAGACTATTGTTGAGAGTACTGGTCCCCCAGACCTGAAACAAGGGCTTCATTTCTAAATCAAATGGTTAGTTCTTCTGAAATTTAAAAATAGCCTGAATTCTTTATTTCTTTCAGTCCTTGGCAAAGGAATGACATGAATAGGATTGCATTTAGCACCATTCCAAATTTTCTGGACCATATCTGAAAGAAATTTGTGCCACAATGGAAAATTCATCACAAAATCATGAATGATGTAACTATATCCACAGCACTTAGCAACATGATCACAAAGTTTTTTAAATAAGTCAATTAAAATTTTGGTCTCAGATTATTGGCCTCCACTAGTGAGATTTCATCATGATCAAACCCAGTTTATTCATGATTATGAACTATATGCCACATAACTCAGCAAATACATTGCTTTCATACTAGCAACATTGTGGAATGAACAGAGTTACTAGAGACTTGTAGTCTTAGAAAATGACTCCCCAGTAAGACAAGTTTGTTTAGAAATACTATCAGTGGGTCTTTCAACCAGAACAAAGAATACTTCACATAAGTAATAACACCTTTGCAGATAAACATGACATTACAAACCAGAAAGGCAGGTTTGGGCCAGCTTCACAGAATGATAACTACTACACTGGAGAAAACAGCTTACTCCACAAGGAGGAAATGAGCCCTATGAAAAACTCTTCTCCACTGTTATGCACTTAAAATGCACCTATGGGCTGAAGAGATGGCTTAGTGGTTAAGGTGCTTGCCTGTGAAGCTTAAGGACCCATGTTCAACTCTCCAGATCCCATGTAAGCCAGATTCACAGGTGACACAAGCTCACAAGGTCACACATACACACAAGGTGGCACACGTATCTGGCGTATGATTGTAGTGGCTAGAGGCCCTGGTACACCAATACTCTCTCTCTCTCTCTCTCTCATTCTTTTTCTCTCATAAAATAAAAACAAAGAATAAGAAAAATCATTTTAAAAATTCATCTATATTTAGTACTTTGAATCAGGGTATTCTAAATTTCCTTGAAAAACATAAATCATATTAACTGTTTAAAGCTTAGGCCCGTTGGGATAGGGACCTAGAAGAAAAATTCCTCAGGCACCAATGGGAATTCCTCATCAGGCAAGCAAGGTTAAGTGTCATCTTTTAATAATCTCAACCCCCCACTTACAAAGAAAACCCTTACTTTATCAAGGGGGAAAAAAACCTGAAAAGGGGTTGGAGTGATGGCTTAGCAGTTAAGGCACCCTGGTTCGATTCCCCAGTACCCATGAAAAGGCAGACGCACAAGTGGTGCATGTATCTGGAGTTCGTTTGCAATAGCTGGAGGCCCTGGTATGACCATTCTCTAGCTGCCTCTTTCTCTCTCTGAAATAAATTAAATTAAATTTTAAAACCCTGAAAATGCGTTATTTTTCAAGGTGCTATTAATTTTTACCAAAGTTTATTCATATTGATAAATTTGGGATAGACCTGCCTTAACCTTTAAAGTTTCAGCTATATGTCATTGTGTGCCAATCTCAAACCTTTGTGGCTTCCAACAATAATAATATGCTAATAATATGCTCAGGGTTTAAATTTGGCTAGAGATCAGAGCATCTGGTATTTGTCCCACATGGTGTTTGTTCACCTGGGCTGGAGAACCAAATATGACTTCACTCACATATTTACGTATCACCTGGAGTGGGTAGAATGGTGGAGCTGGCTGGGCTTTTCTCTCTCCCTTCACAGTTGCCTTACTCTTTAGAAAGAGACATCAATCCAGACTGAGGACTCAGCAAGGGCCAAAGCTGCAGAGCATCCCTCTTGCTATGCTCTATTGATAAAAATAAGCCATGCCACCCTCCCAGATGTAAAAGGCAGGGAAAGAGTTCATCTCTTTCGTGAGGCGGAATTACACTAACCCACAGTGACTGACCACATTCATGCTGTTTTGAGACAGGTCTCATGTAGTCCAGACTATCCTCAAACTTATTATGTAGCAGAGATGACAAACTTCTCATCTTCCTGCTTCTACCTCCCAGGTGCTGAGATGACAGGTTTGTGCCACCACTCCCACTTGCATGTATTATTTAATGAACTAGTTTTTAAAATTAATATTTTAGTTAATATGTAGAAGTGATTTTCATTTTCATACATATACATCCTTATACTTTGTTTCTCTATCTCCTCTCACTACTCTTCTCTCCCTCTTGCTGGTCCCTCCCCAAAATATTTCTCCCTTCTGCTTTCATAACACATATACTCCATTAAACTCTCTCAAGCTACTTTTAATTTTTTAGTTTTAATTTGAAACAGCAGTAAATATACTTAGAGATAATCCACATAAACAAAGTAAAAGTACTTTGAGGTCCTCCTCAATCATACATGGCTGAGAAACTACCCCATTATACTATATATATATATATATATATATATATATATATATATATATATATATATATATAAAATGTATGTATGTATGTATGTCTCATTCCAGCTCAGGCTGACCTGGAACTCAATGCTATAGCCCCAGTGTGGCCTCAAACTCATGGCAATCCTCATATCTCAGGCTCCCAAGTGCTGGGATTAAATGCATGCACCATCACACCTAGTCCAAAATTTTATTCTTTTTGAATTAAACAAATTTTTTTTTATTTGAGAGAAAGAAAATGGGCATGCCAGGGCCTCTAGCACTGCAAAGGAACTCCGGGTGCGTGCATCACCTTCTGTATGCAGCTTGTGAGTACTGGAGAATCAAACCTGGGTCCTTTGGCTTTGCGGGCAAGTGCCTTAAATGCTAAGCCATCTCTCCAGCCCACTGAAATCTTATTCTTGGTGATGCATATTTGAAAATGGCAATGTTCCTGATAACTTGATATCTGGAGAGCTTGGGAAGATGGCCCTCCCTTATTTTATACATGAGGAAACTGAGATGCAGGGAAAATAGAGTTTGTCCCACAGGTCACATACAGGGAAACCAGCTAACAGTCTAGGAATAGAAACAATGCAGCATGATTGTCAAGGAACACGTGTTTTCCTCTCCTAGTTTCTTACAGATCATGTTAGAACGGGAACTTATAACTCATCAATAATGAAGCAAAGGCAAAAGAAAGAGGGAGCAGCGCGAGTGCGCAGGCAGCTAGCTTAGAGAGCTGCTAAGAGACAGCAGTTCTTGGTGGTGGTCTTGTGGCTCTTCTCCAAGACCAAAATTCTGCTGAAGTTAAATGGAATCTCTCACCCTTCTCACCTGAAGCACTCAGAAGTTGCAGGCCCACTCTCTCTGGACACCCTGCATCTTGTTCCCACAGAGCTTCCTTCCCACCCCTGCCCAAAAGCCTCAGCCCTTTGTCCTTTCTTCATGGATCATGAGGGAGAATCATGGGACAAAATGACGATGAACCCCCACCATAAGTCGTCTGTATTCTTCCCATTCTGGGTTACATAGAACATTATGACTCCCCTTTAAAAGGTTTTTTGTTTATTTGTTTGTTTTTTGCCCCAGTGACCCAGGAAAATTTTCACTAAAGTCATTTCAATGTCTCTAACTATCCTTTCTAAAAAAGGGTAATTTTGTAGCAGCAGTGGAGGATGTGGGTTTGCTTATGTTTTCCCGAGTGCTCTATTTCCCCCTGAGCCAACCTCTTTGGGCAACTAGGCTAACCCACATGAAGAGAAGAACCCCAGAGGCAGACAGGCTGGAGGAGAGGTCCCAGGAAACTCAACATTACAAGCTAGTTGTACGGTAGGGTGTTAAATGGAGAGGCAGTTTTCAAAAAGCCTGGGATCATGGAAGGACACGGTGACCAGAGGAATCAGAACTGACGATGAGACACTCCCAGCTCTAAGTGGGAAGGCCAATGGGTGATGGGAAATTAGAAATGATTAGAAGAGAAAAGGTCACAAGACAATAATTCTCAAAAGGCATATTTGCAACTTGCTTTTCCCCATAAGGCGTATTTCCAAACTGCTTTTTTAACTCTCCAGTAACATTTAATAATCTAAAATTCATTTCTGAGCAGGAATGACAGAAAAGCAGGGGCATGACCTTAGGGTACACAAATCTACGCTTGTCTTACTACTGTGTTTTATGACAATAGTACTGCATTGTTGCCTGTGTTATTGACAAAATGCTCTTAGTGAAATTAACAGAGCTCAACATGTTTATAGCATCTAACTTCTGTTTCAAGTTACTAGCTTGAGGATCACATGAATTCATTCAGTCCTCACAGCTAGGAGATGGAGATAAACATCAAGATCTAATACCCATGAGCCAGGCACTAAGAACACTACACCATCTCATAATTGTGAAACTCGTGTAAAACTCACACTAATTTGAGAAAAGGTATTTTCCTCCTTTTATAAATAATTCAAGCACACATAGATAGGAGATTGAAGGGGGCAAAAGATTACTTGGACCCAGATATTACAGACCAGCCTGGCTAATATAATGGAAGCCTGGGAGGGCAGAAATAATCCAAAGTCATTACTAATAGCACACAAGTGCTAGAACTGAACCCCAGACTGTCTGCTCTAGTACTCTCACTGTCTGGGAAATATGGTTAGAACCCAGAGGGAAGAAAAGATAGATGGAGGGAGGGAGGAAGGAAAGGAAAGGAAAAGAAGGATGAGGGGGAAAGGTGTAAGCAGAGATGAGAGAAGAGAACTCTCAGAAATTTCTGTCTGAGTCAAAAGGCCCACCCAGGTCAAGTACAGATTACAAAATTCCCAGGTCAAGTGTGGTGGGACATGCCTTTAATCCTAGCACTTAGGCATCTAAAGCAGGAAGATCATCACAGTTCAAAACCAGCCTGGACCACACAGCTACATCCTGTCTCAGAAACATTAATCAATCTAAAGTTCCCTGAAGTAATCTGGTGAGGAATCTAAGTTGTTTCTGTGGTGGGTCACTAAACCCAACAAACATTAAAGATCACTGCCATGGTGGGCTAAGCTACTCTTGAACACCAGGTACTCTCCTTCCTGTATCTCAGCTAACAGGTCCCAGTATGACTGATAGCTCATACCCATCCACTATAAAACACACATGTACACACCTTACTGTACTTAATGAAAAGCCATTGCCCAATAGTGCATTTAGCCTGCCTGAGGAACAGGCCACCAAGGCAAAAAAAAAAAAAAAAAAATGTATAACCCAGTAGGGTGTCTCAGCCATTTACATGAGACACACCAGAATCTATGAACAGAATAAATACCCATAAGAAAGGAAAATGGAGACTTTAAAGGAAATACAATTAGAACACACAAAAACTTTCTAAAACCAAATTCCTTAATTTCTGAAATGCAAATTTTATTAGACAAAAGGAGAAAGACATAATCACCATTAAGAAAGATGAAAACATCAGGAAAAATATCACAAATGAAAGACAACTGTTGCTGTTACCTTCTTGTGACTGGAACAAAATACCCAACCCCAAATAGCTAATGGGAGGAAAGGGGTTATTTTGGCTTAAGTTCTGAGGGGAAGTTTCAGCATGGGAGGGAAAGGATGGCAGAGCAGAGGCTGGACAACACATCTTGCCACAGCAGCTGGCAGAAAGCACCAAGAGTGAGCTTACGTCTGGTAAGGGGGAGCTGGCTATAATATCCCTAAGCTTGTCCTCAGCAACATACCTCTTCATCAAGGATCCGACTCCCAATTTGCTACCACCTGAGTGCCACATGTGGTAGTTTGAATAAATACCCCACAGTAGATTTAGGAGTTCATTAAAACTTCTTGGATTTCCAGCCACCTGGCTAGAGGTATCACTGGGTGGATCTTAAGAGTTCAGCCCTAAGGTATGGTAATGGATTTGCAATTCCAGTCCAAAGATTTACAAAGTGCCTGGAGTTCCTGAAGTGTGTTTGTGGGCTGGCTTTGGGTTTTTGCCTTATAGCTTCCCTCTCCCTCTCTCTCCCTCTCTCTCTCTGCGCTTCATCCTTTAAGAGGGGACCAACTTCTGCAATTATGGAACTTCCCCTGGATCTGTAAGCTTCCATAAATCCCTTCTTCCATAACTGTGCCTGGTTTGGAAGTTCATCCCAGTGACCTGGAGGCTGTCTACTACACCATATATTCAAGAAACATGAGTTAATCTGATTCAAACTATCTCATTCTGCCCCTGACCCCACAGACTCAAAGCCACCTCATAATGCAAAATTCATTCACTCCAACTGTAACTGTCCCCATAGTGTTTTAATCAATCACAAAACCACTTGAAAGTCCAAAGTTTCACCTGAGACTCAAGGCAGTTTAACTGTGAGCCTATAAAATCAAAATACATATTCTTTTAACACATAATGTCACAGAGTAAACAATCCTATTGCAGAAAGAAGATACAATATAGAAAGGCTGAACCTATGCAAGATCAAAAACAAACAGAGCAAACATCAAATAGTGCAGATCCAAGTCTGGCATCTGAAACACTCAGGAGGTTCTCAAAGGCTTTAAATTCCTCCCTCCAGCCATGTTTCTTGCTTTACAAGCTGACCCACCTGAGCCACAACAGGCAGCTTTCCTTGGTGACCACCCCATAGTCCTGACATCTTCAACATCCTGGAGTCTCACTGAAACCCATGTTTCATCAACAGGGTTCCATGCCATGTCATGCCCACCCACAGCCTTTACACAACAACTGTGACCCTGCTCCATATTGTCTAGGGGCCATATTCATAAAACTACATTGCAAATCCAATGACCCTCTAATGCATTTTTCATACTTTCCAAACCAGTACCAGCTGGGCTACCAAACTTGTTAATCTAGCCCCCCTCCTTTCAAAGAGAATCAACACTCCTCCCACTGTCTCAACGCAAAGCAGCTGGCCCAATCTCAGTGGTGGCACTCTCTTAACTGCAGATGAACCAGGCCACAGTCTGGCCAGAAACTTTTTTTTTTTCTATGACAACTTCTATCAGTCATATCCTTCTGATCTATGTTCCTTCAAGCCCACCAGTTCATTACTGTTAAATGTAGCTTTGCTTTAAGTTTTCAGAACACTGAAAGAACACAGCCAGCTTCTCACACAAACAACTTCTAGCCCAGTCCCAAAAAAGTTCTTTTTCCCCTCATGAGCCAAGCCACATAGTCCACAGTTCATTTTCATTTATGTCTTCCAGTTCACGCCAAAATGGTCCAACAAGGTCTGTTTATAGCACTGCAAGATGTCTCTTGGTTCAAAGTTTCATTTTGGGAGCTGGAGAGATGGCTTTGTGGTTAAGGCACTTGCCTGAAAAGCTTAAGGAGCCAGGTTCAATTCCCCAGGACCCACATAAGCCAGATACACAAGGAGTTCATTTGCAGTAGATAGAGGCCCTTGGCACCTGTTATCTGTCTCTGTTTCCCTCTCAAATAAATAATAAATAAAAATTTTAACAAGTTCCAAATCTTTCCATATTCCTCCTGCAAATCAGTTCCAAAAGACCAAAACCACACAGATTTCTAGAAACAATCCCACTCCTCTGGTACCAATTTTCTGTTGTAGTTACTTTCTCATTGCTGGGAGAGAACACCTAATTAAAAACAGATGAAAGGAATGGGTTTATTTGAGCTTACAGTCTTGTGGGAAGTCTTCATGATGGCAGAGAAAGAACGGTAGACATCACAATTGTGGACATCACATCTTACCACAGCATCGGTAAAAAGCACTGAAAGTGAGCTGAACTCTGTCAAGGAGAGCTTAAGCCCACCTCCAGCAACATATCTCTTCCAGGAAGGCTCCTCCTCCAAACTGCTACCAGCTGGGGACCACACATTCAAAACACAAGTTTATGGTGGGAATCTGGTTCAAACCACCACAACCACCAAAAGACAAAACCAGGAGCCAGAACACGCAAAGTAACAGGCTCTCCTACAGGAGAATGGTTCAAATGAGTAAGATATAAATGAAGAGTCAGGGAAGTTTAAAAAAAAAAAAAAAAAAACACTTGCCTGAGCTGAAAGGCATAATTTTCTAGACTAAAAGGGCTCCCAGCAGCATCAGTGCAGGAGCGGAAAAGACACATGCTTAGGCTTGGTAAAATAAAAATGAGAACCCAAATCATCTACAACCACATGTTGCCATACTTTCGTCAACATGCTTTTACTAGTCACCTGTTTGTATTAATACAACTTTGCTATATTTCAGGACACTCACTTTGGTGTATGAAGTTACTTGATTGTTTCAGACCACTCCAAAAATCCATTCGAATTGTCAGACCACTCCAAAACTCCATTAGAATTGACAACTACTTCTTATCAAACACTTCCCACTCAGCCTCACTAACCTTTTCAAATGCTTTGCCTAATTCTATGTCCCTGTAGTTATCAACCTGCTGCATACCGAACTCTAAAAGCCCTACATTTCCTAACTTCTTCCACCTCCAAATGCTCAACATAATAGTCTGTTTCATCATTACAAATAACAAGCTTTACTTTGCTTTATCTGTAGGTGATCTTGCAGACTTTTCAGGGAGTCAGCAGTCAGAAGGTCAAAAGATTGAAAAAAATCATATAATCAGACAAACAAATTGAACAGGTTTATAGAGGAAAAAGAATCAAATTAGTATCAAGTTTCTCAATTGCAACACTGGAAATTAGCACACAATTAATGAGTACTAAAAGAAAACTCCCAGCCAAAATGCTAGTCTCAGGGCAAACAAGAAAAATCTCAAACACCAACTACAACAATAAAAGGATCTTTTCTGATCTTAGTTTTTAGGAACTAAGATACTATTAGCCAATGACTCCAATCTAAGGAAATTTGAGGATTTGCACTAATCACCATCTCAAGCTATGAGAGTCAAAGAAGAGGGGGAAATGGGGTACTGTAACTGAAGGAACCTAGAATAACAAGGACTCCCTGCACTTAAGGACCCAGGTCTCCCCATCGCTGCACCTAGACTCACCGCACTTAAGGACCCAGGTCTCCCCATCGCTGCACCTAGACTCACTAGCACTTAAGGACCCAGGGTCTCCCCATCGCTGCACCTAGACTCACTGCAATTAAGGACCCAGGACTCCCCATCGCTGCACCTAGACTCACTGCAGTCACAGTCAGCTGGCTGTTTCACCACTTGGGTCTCAGTTTTGACATTTGTGAAATGGGAAAGCTCTACTAAATATAAGTTCTTTTCAAGTATGGCAGTCTTAAATATAAAGAACAATGTAGACTGAATGGTTTGGAAATCTCCACTGACTGGTTTCCTATGGGCAAACATTAGCAACCCCTAGTCAGTCCCCAGCAAGTCCACAATCCACCTGAAAAGCATGCCCAATCCTGCACCCAAGAAGAAATCCTATCACGGACCCATCAAAGGAAATTGCCTGGCCTGTATGCAACCACAACACACGAATGTCCATTTCATTTTAAACAGAACCTCAATGGCAATAAACCCCCTACAGGATTATAGTCCAAACTGTAAATCTAAATAATTTTAAGAAAATACTTGTTTTCATTTCAAATTTCTGAAAAGATATGAAAATTAAAAACAACTATTAGAACAAAAAGCTTCACAGGGGCTGAAGAGTTGGCTTAGCAGTTAAGGCATTTGCCTGCAAAGCCAAAGGACCTCATTTGATTCCCCAGAACCCATGTAAGCCAGATGCACAAGGGGACGCATGCATCTGGAGTTCATTTGCAGTGGCTGGAGGCTCTGGAGCCCATTCTCTCTATCTCTATCTCTGCTTCTTTCTCTCAAATAAATAAATACTAAAAAAAACTAAAAAACAAGTTTTATATCTGGGCTTTATCTGTGTAAGCTCTCTCACCACATCATCCTCTGCAGATGGGGCCTACTTCAATGCAGCCATTTTATTTACTGCTCCTTACTTCAGCTCTCCAAGAAAGGATATGATGTATGCAAGGGAATCGTGGTACAAATGGCCACTGAACTCCCCTGAATTCACCCAGTCACCTTTGCACTCATTCATACTCCCTTTATTCCTTTCCTTGTTCACTACATTTAAAAAAAAAAACTCAGCTAAATAACAAAAATCACCTACATACTTGTCATGTATGTTCTACACTGAAACAAAAACTTGAGGCAAAAAAGATGGTCATCCCAGATCATTATTTAGTCACTCCAAGAGCATGTATGAGCAGCTACAATGCACTGTCTTAGATTCTTTTTATTTGAAAAAGAGGTGAGAGGGGAGAATAGGCAGAGAAAGAGAGAGAATGGATGCACCAGGGCAGACACATGCACCCCCTTGTGCACATGTGTCACTGTGTGTCTGGATTACATGGGACCTGGAGATTCAAACATGAGTTCTTAGGCTTTGCAGACAAGCACTTTAGCCACTAAGCCATCTCTCCAGCTCCTAGATTTTTTTTTTTTACATTGTTTAACTCATAATTGTGTCTGACAAGGCATCAGTAGCCATAGTTTTTCAAATAGGGAAACTAAGGCTGAGGAGAATCAGCTGAGTGACTCAGAAAAGCAGTGGAACAAAGAAGTGCTAAAGTGCAGAAGCCAGCCCTGGTCCTCCAATCTCAGGCCTTCCTGAACAAGATGTTAAGGTTCACAAGAACAGTGTTTCTCACCAAAATAATTAGAGAAGAGTTTGTTAGAAAAGTAACTGAAGGTATAACTCCCAATGGTTTAAACTCAATGATGCTAGGAAAGATCTTCTGATGCTACTTTTAGGGATGAAGTAATGTCAAAAGTATCTGCTATACAGTAAGATGTTTGCTTAGGACAAGAAATGCAGGACTGGGATGTACTCACTGAATAGAGTGCTACCTAGCACATATGAAGCCTTGAGTTTGGTCCCCAGCACCACATAAAACTGTGTGTGGAGGCGCATACCTGTCATCCTAGCACTTGAGAGGTGGAAGCAGGAGGATCAGGAGTTCAAGGTCATCCTCAGCTACTTTGGAAGTTGTAGGCCAGCAAAGGACTACAGGAGACCATGTCTCCAAAAATAAAGAACTGCTAACCACAAACTTCAGCTGTAAGTAAAAACATCTTACATATCGTATACCATCACCTGGAATAACAGAAAGGGAGAGGAGGATAGAGGAAAGGATGGCAGGTAAGCAGGACCTGACTGGCAATGGGGTTTGTCTGTCTAGGTAATCTACTCTTCACATCCTCCAATTATACAAATGTTCATTACATGCCATCTCCATTATGCATATACTTTGTTTCTGGTTCATATCTTTTCATTATTTCTAACATATGGACAAGTTATAATCTTTGAATAATGCTGTGATATGGGCTGGAGACATTGCTCAGTGGCTTAGGCGCTTGCCTGCAAAGCCTAACAACCAGGTTTGATTCCCTAGTACCCACGTAAAGTCATATACACAAAGTGGCCCATGCATCTGGAGTTCATTTACAGCATCTGGAAGATGTGCCCTTTCTTTCTCTCTCCCTCCTTCTGCCATCTCTTTATCTATCTCTGCTTGAAAATTAAAGAAAAATTTTAAATAATAGCCGGGCATGGTGGCACAAACCTTTAATCCCAGCACTTGGGAGGCAGAGGTAGGAGGACCACCATGTGTTCAAGGACACCCTGAGACTACATAGTGAATTACAGGTCAGCCTGGACTAGAGTGAAACCCTGCCTTGAAAAACCAACAACAACAACAAAATTTAAATAATGCTGTAATATGAGGAAAAATAAAAATAAGATAATCTTAGAATCTGACATGCCATAGAAGTTTATAAATAAAGCATCGTATTCCTGATCAACAAAACACTGGATATCTGATAACCAATTTTCAATAGTTATATCTAACTTCTTTTTTAATAAATATTATTGATAATGTTATATAAGTTAGAAAACTGGACATAACAATATTTATTGCCGAGTTAATAACCAACATGCAGGCTAGAACCCATTCTCCTCACTACTCAGTGTTTGCCCACCTCACTGATTTAAAAACGCCATCCAGGTTAAACTTTTACTAGCAATTAACATTGGCATCAAAGGTGAGAAAATCAAATTTGGATCACTGGAATTTTAGTTTATGATTCACTTTTTTTTTTTAATGCCTGAAACTTTAAACTTGCTCATTAGTCCTCAAATAGTAAAACACCTAATAAAACTGGTTAATTCCTTATAATTTTTGGTTAAATAGTTAAAGCATTAGTAGAAAGGCACTAAAAGAATGTATCTCGGGCTGGAGAGATGGCTTAGCGGTTAAGGCATCTGCCTCCTAAACCTAAGAATGCCGGTTCCAATCTCCAGGTCCCACGTTTAGCCAGATGCAGAGATGCAAGGGCGCAATGCCGCACTTGCCCACAAGGGGTGCACACATCTGGATTTCGTTTGCAGCAGCTGAAAGGCTGATGGCGCGCCCATTCTCTGTCTCCCTCTCCCTCTCTGTCTCTCTAAAATAAAAATAAGTATTAAAAAAATTTTTTTTTTAAAAAGAATGTATCTCAAATATACACAATTATTTTATATGTGAATCACCAACTCCTGCCACAGGTCTGAAATTTGGATTTTCCTGAGTTAGAAAAAGAATGCTGCTGGCCCCAATTACTGCTGTTATTACAAACTCCCTACTTAATCCTGACTCAGCGGTTGACTAGCTGAGTACTGGAACTGCCACTGTTCTCTGGAGCTCTCTTTCCTCGTCTTTAATCCTAGAGAGTATCTAAAATCATGCCACCACTTTGAACAATGGGGATGCTGAGGTCCACATTTCCCACTTCTGGTTCATTGCTACTTTTACTGCATAACTGCAACATTCCCTCCCTTTCTGATGTTATCTGTTCAGTGTCCCCCAATTGCACTTCTCATCTCATGGACCTGTCATGCAAATGAAATCTGATGCTTTTTACAGAAAAAGCAATGTAGATGGATGCAAGCAAGCAACCATTTTCAGCACTCTACCCTCAGCTGGAGGTATCAAAACATCCAAAGCTGGTGGTCCACGGGTTACTTGCCATACCAGAGGAAGACAATATTTGTCACAGAGCTATGACCCTAAGCAATTCTTCTACATAACTTTCAAACTCAGTGTCCTTATTCTATAAAGAACTGATAACACCTGCCCAACCACATCACAGGCTATCTTGAAAAATCAAATAAAAGCATAGAGCACAGAGGTAGGAGGAGAGCCATGAGTTCAAGGCCACCCTGAGAATACAGAGTGAATTCCAGGTCAGCCTGGGCTAGAGTGAGACCCTACCTCGAAAATAACGCCCCCCCCCCAAAAAAAAAAGCATAGAGCACGACATAGACTGTTAAGGTCTCATTTCTACCATTAAATGCAGGAGGTGCACAATCACAGGCATGATTGTGTGCTAAACTGGCTCTGAAAAATTTAAAGATGATTTAAGGGAGTAAAACAGTTAATGCAGCCTTCACATTTTCAAACTTAGAAATAGCAAGGTACATAATATTAACAGCTATGGCTTATCTTCATTCTGTATTAAGTAGCAAGTATAGGTTTAAGGTGAATCTAACTTTGTATGATTCAGTTACAAAAGCCACACTACAGATTAAGAATCTGAGACACATAAGATGGATAAACTTATTGTTCACTTGACTGTATCTAGAATCAGCTAGAAGACAAATCTCTGGACATGTCTGTGAGGAGTTTCTAGATTATGTCAGCTGAGAGGAAGGACCCACACTAACTGTGGGCAAAACCATTCCATGGGCTGGAGTCCCAAGCTGAATAAAGGCATGGTGGAGCACACCTTTAATTCCAGCACTAGGGAAGCTAAGATAGGAGGATTGCTGTGAGTTCAAGGCCAGGCTGGGACTACAGAGTGAGAGCAACGTCATCCTGGACTAGGATGAGACCCTACCTTGAAAATATTAAAAAAAAAAAAAAAAAAAAAAAAAAGGAGAAAGCTAGCTGAGCACAGTATTCATCTCCCTCAGCTTCCGGACTATGGTTTGAATGTGACCCTCTGCCTCGCTCCTGTCACCATGCCTTCCCACCAGAACGGACTATACCCTCAAACTGTGAGCCAAAATAAACCCTTTCTTCCTTAAATTCCTCTTGTCAAGCATTTTGTCACACCAATAAGAGTAAGATAGAGTGCCCTCTATCTAACTAGTGCAATGCCTTAAGCATGATGAGTAGAGGAGACAGGATTTGAGCCCAGACAATCTGGCTCTGGAGCTTATGCTGGTAATTGTGCTATCCTGCATTGACATAAACTTTTCCCTTTTTGACATAAACTTTAAAAGAATCAAACCGTGGGTCTGTGTAATGAGATATAAACAAATGCATATTTCTACATAGATTTACATGATCAATGGTGGTCATCTATCTTTAAAGAAAGCAGTTCTCAAGGTGGGATGCAGGCCAAGTGAAAGATCTTCACTCTTCATTCTATAAACTTCTACAGTATTTGATTTCTTGATGCTGTGCATATATTTAGATCAACAGGTTATCTTAAGGAAGGGAAGCCACCTTTTTAACATGCTCAGAAACTATTCTTATAAATCTATGTCACATCCACATGGTAAAGAAGCCATGGACTCTGTGTCAAGCAAGCCCAAGTTCAAACTAGTCCCCACCACATAATATTCTTGTGAATTAGAAACGTTGCTTAATGTACTGTGTTCACGTTGCTTATAGGTTTGTTTTCAAGATGGATATAGGCCAATAATCTAGTCTCAACAGGTACTTTGTTGTTACCCAAAAAACATTACAATATCTGTCCAAAATTGGACCAGCTGCTAGATATACACAGAAACCAGTGGAGGAATCTGATGCTGACCCCAAAAGGAAACAACTCCTGTGCCCCATGCTCGTCATTGTAGTGTACACACACACACACACACACACACACACACACACACACACGCATGTGCTTATGCCAGGCATCCCCTGGTATGAGAGAAGTCAGGGTGCCCTGAGGTTATAGGGGGCAGGGTACCATGGAGATCAAGAACAGAATGTGATGGTTTGAATTAGGTGGCCCCCATAAGCTCATGTGTTATGAATGCTTGGTTCCCAACTGGTAGCAATTTGGGGAATGGAGCCTTGCTGGAGGAGGTGTTATTTCAGGAGTAGGATTAGGGGTGTTATAGCCAGGTCCCCTTTGCTAGAGCTTGGCTCACTCTCCTGCTGCTGTTGTTCACCTGATGCTGGCAAGGAGGTGATGTCCAGCCTCTACTCTGCCAGGTTTTCCCATCATCAAGGAGCTTCCCCTGGAGACTATATGCCAGAATAAACAACTTTTCTCCCATCAGCTGCTTTTGGTTGGGTGCTTTGTGCCAGCAATGATAAGGTAACTGCAACAGAACTCATTATTGCTTTTGTGATGTTGTCTAGGTACCTCACAGCTCTGTGTAAATGGTGACAGGCTTTCTTCCAATGCTGTTTTGAAAGTATCACAAACTACTATAGGAATTCCGGTATCTGAGAGCTTCAGTGCCATATTTCAGCTCTTGGGTGGGCTGTACTCAGGAGCTGAAGCCTTGGAAAACTCAATGGTCATGCAAAGCTCTGAATTCTTATGAATTCAAAGAATTAAAATCCACAGACCAGAGGATAAGGTCTGGAGAGGTTTATTAGATGACAGACAGAACTTAAAGAAGGAAAGCAGAGCTCTTAACCAAGGTGGCAAGAGGAGGCCTGCACAAATGTAAAACCCACCCAAGACCCAGGATGGGGTCTTCTGAGTGCTCTGAATGGGCAGCTGGATTAGTCAGTTGAGTCCTGAGTCAGGTGTCTAGGGTCATGTTTTCTGGAAAAGTAAAGTCTTACCAGAAATCTTAATCCTCTAGGAAGAGCCTTCTCAGAAGGAGGTGGAAGGACTCCCTCAGGGGACAAAGATAAGAAAAGGCCAGACCCTTTTGACATTTCTGACCTGTAGAAAAGTGGAATGACCTAGATTCTCCCTCCACAGGCTCAAAGACATTCCTCACCTTTACTTTTGGGGCTTGTCATCCTTAAACTGCCTCACTGCTATCAAGAAATCAGTGTCAAGCCAAGCAGTGTGGTAGGGCAGGCCTGTAATCCCAAAACCCTAGAGGCTGAGGCAGGAGGTTGCAGGTTCTGGGCTACACAGTAGGAGACTCAGATCACACACAACATGTGGTAGGGAGAACCAAAGGAATGGTGGGTACTGATTTTAAGTATAACATTTATTGTTCAAGGTTCTACAGCATCCCCAAGGTCTATAGAAGTTAAAAATCATTAGGGATAAGAAAATAGTCCTGCATTTGGGGAATTTTCTCATCAGTTAAAAGGGAGACCTTTCTCAATAGGCTAAGTTGGGGATATCACAGTTTAGGAAAGAGAAAGCTGCATCCTGAGCATTTCATTTCTCAATGGCTCCTAATTCCTCTGGTTTTGCTGCACTCCCTAGAAAATACTTGGGGAGGGACAGGTAGATGTCAAGAAGGGGGATGGGAAAGAAGCAGAACTGTGCATGTCAATGTGCAGTGACCCTATCAGCCAATTAAGGAGATACAGGGCTGGTCTCTATGGGAAGCTACTGCCAGCACACAATAGGAAGGATAATAGTGGTGACACCAAGCCCCAGGAGATGGCATATGGATGAATATGAAACAAGCAAACACACTGACAAAGAACACAACAGAACGTTGTGTTTGCAGCCCCTATGCTCAGAAATGGATGGCCCAGACAGAAGGGGAGAGCATGTCTTCCTGAAATTATCATTTCAGATCGTCTTTTCTCTCCCTACATTCTCCTCAGCACACACATTGTTGCAATCTCCACCCCCACACACTGCTACATACATACTGACAGCAGATCTGATGCCACTTTTTAAAAACAGATGTCACCAGCTCTCTTTTTGCATGAATGCATCTCTGGCAACTTGGCTGTCTGCAAGGCCTCTGATTAGCCAGAAGGGACATCACATCAAATTATACTATGTTGTTACTTCCATTTCCCCTGTGAATGTACCAAAACTGCTCACTCAGCAATCACTTTAGGTCACCTACAGGTCTGCAATGCATCACCCACAGCAGGTTTAAGAAAATGAATGATGAGGGAGATGTTCAGTGATTCCACATACTAACAGCAATGGGAGGTCAGTCTGGCTCCTAGAAGCGCACAGGCCAGATGGTCTGACCACTGGGATGACACAAAAGGCAACATAGTGCTGAGAAGAAGGGATGGAGGAGTGCCAGCACTGAAACTCTGTCACATCCTCCAGTGGCTCAGGGACCCCGGAAGAGGGGCGGAAAAGAGCCAAAGAAGGATATGACCTCTTACATGCAGCTGCCCAGACAGAAATTGGCCTCGATATCCATGATCTTGCAGTGCCTAGCAATACCTTTGCAAGACCCTCAAAATAGAAGAGAAAGATGATGTCATCAAATTAGGAGAGAGACTAATGGAGAAAGGGAGGGGATATGATGGATTTGAGTTCTAAAGTGGAATGGGGAGGGAGGGAAATATCAGGTGGGGTTTTTTTGGTATGTAAGATTAAAAGTCAATAAAAAATTAAAAAAAAAAAAAGAAAATGAGATGAGGGGTTGGGGAGATGGCTCAGTGTTTAAAGGAGCTTGCTCACAGCAATGGGAGGTGGAGTCAAGAGAATCCTAAAGCGCACAGGCCAGCTAGTCTGACCTTCCTATCAGCAAACAAAAGACACCCCCCTCAAAAAAGGTGGAAGAAGAACTACATCCTGAGGTTGCCCTCTGAGCTCCCCCCATGCACAGTGGTTCACGTGTGTCCACACACACACCCACACACAAAGCAGTAATTTGAAAATGAGATGAAAGGTCTAGGCAAAGCTAAACATTAAAAACTTTAGGACAAAAAAGTTTAGAAAAGGTTTTACCTTGTCTTCTAAATATTTATGCTTAGGCCCATAGAATAATAGGACTCTCAGCTTTAGTCAGGAAGCTTCTTTTTGCAGCAGGCAACAATTACCAGGGAGATTCAAAGTGCTGAGAATAAGTGACTGCTGGATGCTCAGTCCAAAATCAGAAATCTCTGCCATTCCCTCGAAGGCTTGGAAAATACTGCAGAGGAAGGGTGGAATGAACAGAGCCAGCAGACAGGGAAGTAGTTCTCGTGAACACTGTCTTCTGGATATTACATTCATGAACTCACAGTGGCTGTAGTTACTCACACAAGACCTGCACAAGATAGGGCAGTCAACAATCCCTCCTTGATTGAGGAGGGAGTCATGAGGCCCCTACCCCTCGCAGAGTTGTTACTGTCCAGGGTATAGGAACTGTTTCGTTAAGAAACCACCCACATATGCTCATGCAAGCAACCATAATTAAACTCTCAACAGGCCATGGATGGGGAGACACATACATGCACACAGACATGTGTACACAAAAGCAGGCGGGGGACTAGTTGAGAAAAAAGGGTTCAGCAGACATGGGATATAAGAGAGAGTAATGGGGTTGAATATAGTCAAAATCCATTTTACATATGTATGGAATTATCATTAATATAAGTAAATTAAGTAAAAAATAATCAAGAGAAAAAGAAAAAAAAAAACCCTTACCAGATCTAGACAATTAAGGGAAACAGGGTATATGAGAAAAGACCATTCAGGACAGTGCTTTTAGATTTTCAAGCCATTAATCCAGGCCCACAAACATCCTCAGATGCTTCATCTTAGTCACACCAGCCAGACTGTTTATTGTGACAAGACTTCTGGCCACAAACCTATCCATCACTCTCCATCCTCACCACCTCACCCTGTCTAAGACCACAGTCAACGACAATAGTCTCATTTTTAATTTGCTAACACAAAGGAATGAGTCTCATTATAGCAATTTCATACATACATGCCATTTTACTTGTTCTTACCCATCCGTCTCCCCACTATCCTCCCCTATAGCCCTACACCCTTCATGCTGGTCCCTAATTCTTTCCCAAATAGTTCCCCTATGTGCTTTCATGTCACCTGCATTCCATTATGCTTTTCCTCCTTTCCCCTTCCCTGAAGATGCCTTCCTCCCCCCTATTTTCATGATCTAGTGCACACACATACACACATACATATTGTTAGAGTCTGCCTATGAGAAAGCTTGATATACTTTTCTTCTTCAGTCTAGCCAATTCCACTTAAAATAATGATTTCTGGGGCTGGGAAAACAGCTCAGTGATGAAAGGTGCTTGCTTGAAAAGCCTGCTGGGTGGGGTTCAATTCCCAGTACCCACATAAAGCCAGATGCACAAAGTGGCGCATGCATCTGAAGTTTGTTTGCAGTGGCAAGAGACCTTGATGGACCCATCCCATTCTCTTTCTCAATAAATAAAAAAATATTTTAAACAATTTAAAAAAAACATTATTTTAAAAAATAAAATAGCTTCTTATGCAACTCTTAGTTGTGTCACCACATTTGGTGCTCCCTCACATAGAAGCCAGAGGAGTTCAGCATGTAGATTTGTCCTTTTAAAAAATTCTTCAGAAAAATTTCAACATAACTAAGGACAAAATCTAAATTCCTTCACCTTGATCTTCAAGCCCCTTTGCAACTTAGTCCTGACCCATCACAACGGGTGCATTTCTCCACACCCCAGCTCAGCAACTGGCTCATGTGCACAGATCCTTTGCACTTGCTAGTCCATTTCTGGGAACAGTGCACACCCACCTTTTGTGACCCATCTGGCTGTGATTTGCAATTGCTTGTGTTAGTGAGATAAGTCTTCATAAATGAGGACTTGGAGGAGTGGGAAGAAAAGGGAAGAGGCTTCCAGCTTTGTGTCCAGAGCAAAGGCACAAAGAAGTTAACTTTAAGGCCAAAATTAAATGGGCATAGGACAGTAAAAACCCCTGCACAATCCCAGCAAAAGTACGTTCAGGGCTGGAGGGATGGCTTAGTGGTTAAGGCATTTGCCTGCAAAGCCAAAGGACCCGGGTTCGATTCCCCAGGACCCACATTAGCCAGATGCACAAGGGGTGCATGCATCTAGAGTTCATTTGCAGTGGCTGGAGGCCCTGGCATGCCTATTCTCATGCTCTCTCTCTGTCCAATAAATAAATAAATAAAAATCAAATATTTCAAGCCGGGCATGATGGCACACACCTTTAATCCCAGCTCTCGGGAGGCAGAGGTAAAAGGATCACTATGAGTTCAAGGCCACCCTGAGACTACATAGTGAATTCCAGGTCAGCCTGAGCTACAGTGAGACCCTACCTCGAAAAAAAAAAAAAAAAAAAAAAAAAAAAAGTACAATTCAGGCTAGAATTTCCTCAGTAATAGTAATGTACTGAGAAGTAACAAAACCACAAACAGAAGGGCTTGGCTGTCAATTACCTAGCCAACTAGGACCATATAGCTTGTTGGCTTAGAAACTACACGCCAAAGGCTTCAAAGTAGAACATCTGGAGTCAGAAGGAATGTCTTTCCCAATTCCTATTCATGTAATTTGGTGCTTCAGTTGAATTGTAAGAGTCAATACATGAGACCTCCAGCGATCTACTTTGCAGTTTTCCAGGAATAAAGATGATTTCTTTATTCTTCCCTCTCCCACCCCACCCCATCCGACCCCTGATCCGAAAGCTCCAAAGTGGTGTGAAGCTCTTGACTCCACACATTACAGTGGGCATGATTAAACTGGTCCCCAAATATTCTCAGTGAGAGGACAGTACTTTCTGGGTCCTCTAGTTTAAAAGAGCCCTGCGATTGGACTTGCCTCTGAGCTGATGAATTCAAGATCAGGAAGGTGGGTGGGGAAGGGGAGAGGGAGGCCAAAGTACAGAAAGACAACCACAGTGTCAAAAGGCCTGGTGGCCAGGCCGCTAGGACCAAGAACATGACCTTCCGTTAGCAAAGGTCAGGGGGAAAGTGGTGTTTTGTTTTGTTTTAAATTTAGACACAGGAATAATGAGTAGATAGTGTCCTAGAGTTATCTGGGATCAAGTTTGTGTCTTTCCAATTTTTTTCAAGGACATGTCTAAAAACAGTTTCTGATCTCTCCAGGGCAAAAACATCTTTTCATTAGAGGTTTCCTGTTTGTAGTCTGCTCACACAGCTGAGCTTATAAGACAATAAATACCACCTGTCTGTAGCTGTCTTCCAGGAATACTGAGAACCCAAACAGTATAGTTAGGTCTCTCAGTCTGGAAGCATGATGCACTGTTGACGTTATCCTTCAATGTCTGTACTGAGTCTGTCATGTGAAAAATTTGGCAGCTTCAAAAACATTTGGTCACCAGTACTGATAACGTATGCATGTTGATACACAAAGGACATTTTATCAGCTTTCTTCAGTAATCACGTTTCTGAGATACCTAGCTATATCACAGTTTCCTCTGAAAGCCTCACAAAGTTCAGACACACCAGCTATAGTCAGCTATACCACAATTTGCACGGCTTGCATCCATCTACCTGACAACCAGTGCTTCCTGACCACTATTTACCAGGCACTGTGTTAAGCTCTGTTGTACTATAACTGCTAACATGTTTTGAGCTTTTAAAATATGCAGGCTCTATCTGAAGTGCTTCCAGGCATACCTCTGGCCATCCCCAGAGCCCTGGAGGCTGGTAATACTCCTATCTCCTTGCACAGATAAGGAAATTCAGGCTTCCAGAAGCAAAGCCACTGACCTAAGGTCCCAGAGCTAAGTCCCTACCATACTAAACACTCAGATCCCCACCAATAAAGCATCACTTGTCCCTAGTATCAAAAGACCTAAGTGAAAAAGCCGAAGAGCAAAGGGCCCCTCCTGACCTATGTTGGAAGGGAAGTGCCAGGAAGATGGAGCCATGACAACTGGGAAGAGAACGTGAATTCTTCTAGCCGAGTGACCAGGGCAGGTTTCTCTGAGGAGGAAATGGGAAGGTCATTCCCTGGAAGGGAAGGTGGATCGGAGACATGGGTTAGGACAACAAAGATTCCAGATAACTTGGTGTAAGTGAAAATCTTTCTCAAACCCATGAATCTATGGCATGTCTCCATCCCTGATCCTAGGTCAGGTCCTCCACTCTTCCCCGCTCCCACTTCCTCTAGTCCTTCACTGCCGCACAAGCATACAGTGTTCCTCTCCCTTAAAAAATGCTACCCATGAATAAAGTAAAAATTCACCGACAGGGCGTTCAGAGACAACTTTACCAACCTCTGCTCCTGTGTCTCCTAACAACCACTTTTGACCCCTTCTCCTGCCAACTAAACCACAAGCACCCACTGCCCCTTCCCTGGATCGTGCCCTGCTGGCTTTCTCCACTCTGCTGTGAACTCCTCCCAACCCTTCTCGGCGCTGCCTCCCACTGCCTGCTCCTGCTGCTCTCTCCAGGCAGCCTGCCTGCCTCCCTCATGTGTCTGAACAAGCCCAAAACAGCCCTGCTGCCCAGGGCACCTGTGTTCCCTCCCTGGGAAGGCTCTTCAGGTTACCAGGGACCCCACAGTTTGTTTCTCCCATCTTCTTCAGATCAGAGAGGCTTCCTCCTTTAGCTGATATACAAAAGGAAACACTCCCACCACCACCACACACATATACACACAACCCAGCCTTACTCGTCTGTTCACACTGCCTTTTTTCGTCATTACATTACCAGGACACACACACAATAACTGTTTACTGGGCATGGCCTGCCTCACCCAGAGATCAGGATTGGGAAAGCACAATGCAAGGCCACATCTGGCCCTCTGTCTAATCTTACTGGAGCACAGGTTCACCATTGTTAAACATACTGTCAGAGGCAGAGTGGCACAGTTGCAACAAAGACCTTATGGTCAAAGGAACCTAAAATATCTACTGCCAAGTCCTGACAGTCAGGTTTGCCAACCCCTGCCAGAACATCACTTCACCCTCCCTACCTCTCCTGCTGTGCTAACACTCAACCTCCAGAGCATCTCAGTGCATTTCCCAGCAGCCAGACAACACTCAGTGTGTTAAATCAAAGAGCAGGTGGGAAAATGGAGCAACAGAGCCAGAGTAGGGGCAATACGGAGGATGGATTCAAAAGACACCAGAAGCACAAATGAACAGGCCTGGTGACTGTGTTTAAACACCAGCAAAAAAAAAAAAAGGAAGAATAGCTGAACAGAACCATTTGTGGCTGTGTTCCGTGGCTAGAGGGTGCAGTTCTAATTATCACACCATAATCACAAGGTCCACATCAGGTCAGGGGGTTGCACCACTGATAGTGTAAAAGCACGGGTCTGGCTCCTAGGCAAGGTCAGTCAACGCTAGTTAGCACTGCCTACTTCGTGGAAATAAACTGGAGATTCAAAGTTTGCTAATCACAGATAACTTGCATAATCCGAGTAGCTAACAAGAAAGTATCAAATAACACAACTGAACACATGTGTCCATTTTAAATGTGTAAATATTAAAGCAAATCATGTTAGGCCTGAGGAAGAAAGCCTTTAATGATTAAGCAAGACTCATTCTCTGGACCCAGCCCACTAAAGTCCTCTGATCATCTCACAGCTGGCTAACAGAGCAACGCTGAACAGGATCCAGGATTCCTTATTAAGGACCTGCGTGCTTTCCTTAGCACCAAGGCTTCACAGCAGCGGGAGAAAAGCGAAGGAGGAAAAACAGCGAAGGGTGGAGACAGCAAAAGAATGAAAGATGAATGGGTGGAAATGAACTCTGGGCCCCAATGAGGGAGGGAGCGAAGGAAGGAGGATTTCTGACTCTTACCTAACATCTCTAAGGGCCTTGTTGAAAGATCACTGGGCCCCACCCCACAGAGTTTCTGACCCTCGGTTTGGGATAGGGCTCCAGGATGCAATGTTTATCAAGTTCCTTGGAGATGTGAACACTTCAGGAGCAGGGGCCATGTTCTGGTGATCATTGTCATAGCATGTGGTTCTCACGTTATCTCTGGCCTGGCTCTTCACCTCCTTCCTTGGCGACCAGTTTGAGAAGAAAAGGAAAGCTTAAGTAAGTGGCTTCCATCAAGGAGGAAAGATTTTCTTGGTTCTTGTATAAAGATGAAATAGTAATGAAAAGAGATGCCTATGGTGTAGTTGTTAAGGGTGTACAGCAGCATGATTTTATTTTTACATTTACTCATACTAGTTGTGAAATAACTAAATGTAGTTATTTAGTTTAATTTTGTGATATAAATTTTACCTGCAAATGATCAACTAAAATGATGTTATACCTTATTCATACATCGACTCACTGGATAAAGATGTAATTCAGAGTACAAGCCCACAATATTCACTCAGTAATATAATCTTAATTTGCACATACCCCAAGGACTTTAAGCAAAACTCATTCCCTGAACCTGTTATACATGATGCAGGGATGTTTTCTTAACCCTCTTTCAAATAGTCTTACCTGGGCTAAAGAGATGGCTTAGTGATTAAGGCATGTGCCTGTGAAGCCAAAGGACCCAGGTTCAGTTCCCCAGGACCAACTTAAGCCAGATGCACAAGGTGGTGCATGCATCTGGAGTTCATTTGCAGTGGCTGAAGGCTCTGACACACCCATATTCTCTATCTCCCTCTTTAGCTCTCTCAAACCAAATAAAATTAAATATAAAAAGATTAAAAATCAAATAGCCTTACTTTATTCCAGTTTCTCTTCAAATGTTATTTCACCAAACACCACTGAAAAATAACCACACATCTCTCTTATTCCCTTCACCCTATTTTATTTTTCTTAACATCTATCATAGTATCTCCACTCTTTGTGTAACTGGTCTCCTCCCATCAGAATGTAAGCTTTGTGAGACCAGAGACTTTGTTTTATTTCATTGCTTTCTCCCTCCACTGAACCTGATTCAGAGCACAAAGTTTAAGTGAATTTGGTGAATGAGTCTTTATCACCCAATCCTACATATAATTCATTATATTCAATAATAATGTACTTCTTTTACTAGTTGAAAATGTAGCTTACTTTCCTCACAATTATTCCATGAATGTCCATAATCATGGCACATATATCATGTCAGTATGTTGCCATCACACTTGCACATATATCTATAGGTACTACAGGTCTATGGATGTACTTTAACAGCAGAAATCATCAAATTTCCCTGTAAAGCATCAACTAACCATTAAGTAACGTATCAGATAAGATTTCCCAGGCTCAGCAGTTGCCTACAAAGCCCAACAACTGGGATTTGATTCCCCAGTACCCACATAAAGCCAGATGTGCAAAGTGGCGCATGAGTCTGGAGTTTGTTTGCAGTGGCTGGAGGCCCTGGGACACTCATTCTGTCTCTTCTTTTTCTTCTTGTCTCTTTGCTTGCAAATAGATGATAGTCTTCCTCCAATACATCACCTCACAAATAAGGCAGGTAAACCATTAAAACCTCTGTTTATGGCTAACATGCAACAATCCTGAAAGGAAGTTACTTTAAATGTTCAAAGCTATCTTGGTCACTATTACCTACATGCCTTGAAAAGTTGACACTACATGGGGTTCTCTATCCAAACAATTTGACAAACTTTTCTGCACAATAATCCAAAATTTTATATATAATCTTATGTGACAAAAGAGTTTTGAAAAACAAATTCAAAGTGAGGCAATTTTTTCAAATATGTATTCATAAAGCCAAGTAAAACGATTTCATTCTACAGAACAGACCAAGATAATTCATGAAACACTAGATGATTAGAAACAATAAAACTCTGTAGAAGAGGCATATGCTTGGGAGATATTTAACCTAAACCTAAAAGCTATTTAATACTTCACTTCAAAAAGAGTTAATAAGTAACTCATTTCACAAAAGACTAAACACTGAGTAACAAAGAGAAACATCACACACCATGTGTGACGAGACAGTCATGATTGAATGTGGCCCATGCCTGCACCTACGTCAGCATTCTCCTTCCTTCTCTTTCCTCTTTGCCTGTTCTTTTCTGTGGCCTCCAGAGAGCTTTAGACACAGGAACACACCTTATCTTATCACTAGTCTCTCCTGGTAACTTTGCTAAAGCATTTGCTGCTAATCAATTCATAGAAGCTATGCTCAGCACAAACCACGGTGGTGGGTTTGAGGGGTCGGGCAGTCCTGATGAGCAGGCAGGACAGGAGGTCAATTTTAAGGAAATCCCATAGTGCCAGGTCTTTCTATCAGCCAGGCCAGTGCTCCATATATGCAGTGTTAATAATGGTTTACCCCAACCCATGTGACACTTCAGAGCTGGAGGTGGCTACTCTTTTGTGACCTGCTGAGCTAAAGCAACAGCCAGCGGGGCGGGGGGAGGGGGGGATGGACACCTGGGTCCAGAAGATCAGGACTCAACAGAACAGCTTTTATGCTTTCAGTTGGCGGATCAGCATACAAAGCGGGAAAAGCCCAGAATGCAGACAGTCAGGTTATAGAGCACACTGCTGTATTCCTGAGACTCCCCTGCAAGAGCCCCCTTCAGTAGTCCGTCTTGGCAGCACAAACAAACCTCTTATAACTCAAAAGTAAAAATAAGCTAGAAACGACACAAAGTACTCTGGGCAGAATAGTTTCTAAACATGCTTCTTAGAGGATTTCTATAATGTGTACGCGCATTTAAAGAAAAGTGTGGTGCTCAGAATGTGGCCTACAGGAAGAGAGTCCACTTGAAAGCAACTGTCATAAAAGGCACAAATAGGAACCTGGGAATAGCAAGCAGTTGATGCTGAGACAAGTAAACACTTCCCCTCGTGTCTTTTACATTAAGAGTTCTCAAGTGCCGTGAAGCATTAATTGAATCCGTTCTCCCCACAGCCCTGAAAAACACTTGGTCAAATTTAGCTTCATAATTTCAAACATGTCCACGTTCCTAAGAATGAGGCAAACAGGAACTTCTGCCTGCATGTGTTGAAAGGAAACAGTCTGGAGACAATGTGGTCCAACGGTTAGGAACTCAGACTGAACAATAGTATCCACCATGTTATCAGCTACTGGAACCAAGCTGCTAGCTCTTTTGGTTGGTGCTGATATGGCAGATAACCTGGTGGTCTGTTTTGTGTTTATGTCATTAAAAGTCAGTAAAATAGTTAGATACTCTGGATCCAGGCTGCCTGGGTTGAATCATAATTGTGACATTTACCAGCTGTGTGACGTTGGGGAAGTCAGTCACTTGAAAAACTAGAAAATGAGACCACCACCACATCTATATCACAGGCCCTTCGTGAAGAAAGGGACTACTACATATAAAATATTTGAAAGATTGTCTAGCATCCAGAAAATACTAGGCTGCCTATGATGACATTGTCATTGCCATCCCATCATCATCCTCAGTGTCAACATCATCACTGCCATTATCACACACCACTTCAGTCAAGTTTAGGAACTTAAGCCTGGGGTCAGACCTGGCTTTGAACTCCGCTTACAAAACTGAGGAAATCAGGCTGGAGAGATGGCTGAGCAGTTAAGGCGCTTGCCTGCAAAGTCTAAGGACCCAGGTTCAACTTCCCAGTATCCACACAAAGCCAGATGTACCAGGTAGTGCATGCACCTGGAGTTTGACTACAGTGGCAAGAAGCCCCAGTGCACCATTATCTTTCTCTTTCTGTCTCTTCTCTCTCAAATAAGTAAATGAATTTTTTTAGAGAGAGACACAGAGAGAGAGAGAGAGAGAGAGAGAGAGAGAGATGGAGAGAGCAGCCTCTCAGCTGCTAAGAAGATGCACCCCCTTGTGGCCAGCAGCCTCTCTAAAGCTGACTAAGAACCTGCATGCACCCCCTTGTGGTCAGGAGGCAGGCATTGCTCTCCAGCCCATGCATCTGGCTTTTTTTGGGACCAGGGACCTGGTCCAGGCTGACCTGGAATTAACTCTTAGTCTCAGGGTGGCAGGCACTCATGGCGATCCTCCTAACCTCCCACTGGGATTCCAGCCCGTGAATATTTTTTACTTTAAAAAAAAAAGTCTTTTATGGGGCTGAAGAGAGGGCTTAGCAATTAAGGCACCTGTCTGCAAAACCTAAGAACCCATGTTCAGCTCTCCAGGTCCCACATAAGCCATATGCATAACAGCATAAAATGATGCAAGTGCACAAGGTGGCACACGCAGCTGGAGTTTGATTACAGTGGCTATAGGCCCTGGCACGCCAATTCTCTCTCATTAAAAAAAAAAAAAAAGGGCCAGTCTGTTAGGCTTGCCTCAAAAAACAAACCTTTTTATTGACAATTTTCATACATGTACATAATGTATCTTGACCTCAATCCCCTCCCATTACCTTCTTTTGCTTCTATCCTTGTTGCCCTTCCACTAAACCCTTTCTTTCCAATTAGTTCCTCTTCTCTTTTGATCTTTTTTTGCCCTCCTCTATTGTCAGTGATGACATGTTGATGGGCCCAATATTGTGCAAGTCTCGTAAGAATAGCTGCTGCGAGGACATGAACGCAACACCCACTTGATTTCCAAAGCACTGCTCTCCATGCCCTGGGTCTGTGCTCCCTGAGCCTTGAAGCACATGATAGAGATGATTCATTAAGTGCTGAAAACTCAACAGTCACTTATTGTCAGCACTCTGATGAGTTTTGAATTTCCTCTGTCAAGACCGTCTACAAAAAGCAGCTTTTCTGATCAAAGATGAGAGGAGGACTAATTTATAGGCATAAACAAATACTTAGAGAATACCTGGATTTTTATGTGGGTGCTGGGGCTTGAACTCAGATCCTCATGCTTGTGTAGTAAGCCCTCCTACCCACTGACTCCCCAGTCCTGCTTTTTGTTTTTATTAAGAACATATTTGTATGGGTACATCAGGTGTTGATACCATCTTTTCCCTCCACCCTGCCCCCATTCCACAGGGGACCCTCCTCAGTAGGGTTGACGGTATTCCCCACAGGGTCCTGGGTTATGTCTTATGGGAGCAGCAGTTAGTTATTGAGGGGAGCTTGACATTGGACAGCACAATTTTTGTTTCCATAGGATTCAGACCTGGTTCCCAGTGCCAGAACTTTCCATTGAGCAGATCTCTTAGCTAATAAGGAAACTATTGGTAACCCACCAAGGATGTGTGCCACCATTGTACTGGTGTATACTTCTTGTCAGGCTGGTTGCTTCTGAGTAGCTTAGACCCCTGCTCAGTCACACAACCATTGGCCACTCTCCACCCGCCCCCCAAAACCCCACATAGCTCATGTAGCATTTTCCAGGACTAGACAGGCCGGGTCTCTCCGTGTTGTCTGTCAGCATTATATGGTATCCTCAGCAATAGGGTCTTACCCTTTTACCTCAGGTGGGTGATCAAGTGCCTTGAGAGAATCCTGTCTTGTTTGGGGGACCTTGTAGGTCTCTCTAATCAACAGTTCAATATGGGTAACAACTATTTCAAGTACTGCAAGTTTTAGGTCAGGGCCAAAATTTTTTAAGGTTAGGCTTCGTTCCACCCTCTCCAGGGCCCTTCTTTTCTGGTGCTCCCCCTATACTGTTGAGGGTTGTATCTTTAACTCTGCCTTCAAGGAGAAAGGTTTCTATTGTACTAGTTCATTTTGGGTTTAGTTTTCTGTTTATTTCCCCCTACCCTCCCATTCCCCTCACCTACTGTCTGGGTCTCTAATCACCTATCTGGTATGCCAGCAACTCAAGCTGATCCAGGTTAGGAAGTGAACATGAGAGGTAACATGTGGCATTTGTCTTTCTGTGTTTGTGTTTGCTCACTGAATATGATCTGTTCCAAGTCCATCCATTTTGCTACAAATTTCATTATATCATTTCTTACTGCTGAGTAGAATCCCATTATGGAAATGTACCATAACTTTGTTATCCAGTCACCCAATGATGAGCACCTGGGCTGATTCCAGTTCTTAGCTATTATGAACTGAGCAGCTATAAACACGGCTGAGCAAGTATCTCTGTAGTGAAGTGTGGAACATTTAGAGTAAATGCCCAGTAAGGAAATAACAGCCTGTTGGTAGTTTCATGTTCATTTTTTTCAGGAATCTCCCATATTTATTTCCACAGTGGTTGTACAAGTTTGCATTCCCATCAATAGTGAATGAGGGTTCCTCTTTCCCCATATCCTCACCAACATTTGTTGTCATTTAAAAAAAAAAAAAAATTTCCATCCTTACTAGAATAAAGTGGAATTTCATAGTTGTTTGAATTTGCATTTCCCTGATGGTTAGGGATGTTGGACATTTTCTTAAGTGTGTATCAGCCATTTGTATTTCTTCCTCTGAGAACCCTATTCAGTTCTCTGCCCCATTTGAATGGGTTTGTTTGATCTTTTTATTGTTTAGGTTTTATTTTTTATTAGAGAGAGAAGGGGAGAGAGAAAAAGAATGGCTGCACTAGGGTCTCAAACGAACTGCAGATGCATGCGTCCCCTTGTGCATCTGGCTTACGTGGGGCCTGGAGAAGCCTTAACTACTAAGCCAACTCTCCAGCCCTATTGTTTAGTTTTTTGAGTTATTTGTAAATTCTAGATATTAGGCCTCCGATAGAGGCCTAATTCTATGGGTAATCTATTGGCTATGCTTATGGTATGTTTGTGCAAAAGCTTTTTAGCTTCATTAGATCCCATTGGTTGAGAGATTGTTTACTTCCCTAGGCTACTGGGGTTTTGTTCAGGAAGTCTTTCCCCACTCCTATATCGTGGAGAGTGCCTCCTATTTTTTCTTCACTAGAAGAGTTTCAGGTTTTGTGGGTCTCGTGCTGTTCCGGGGTTGTTGGCCACCGACGTCCCGGGTGAGCTGCAGGGTCATCTGGCTGGGCGGGTGAGTGCTTACGAACACGTGACGGGGCAATGAGCACCCGGGAGATTTGTCTGATGGACAGCACTCGTTTATTCCAAAGGGTGGGTGGGTTTATAAACACTAGGGGGAAGGTTGAAGATACAGACTGTATGGCAATCGGATGCATAGTTTATGGGCTGTTATCTAGATAGTGAAGGACTAGTAACTTCAAAGATACGGGGGAAGGATAAGGGAAGGTAGGGGGAAGGGCAGAAGAGATTAACAGGAGGCTGTGACTTCAGAACTGTGGGGGGTGAGAAGGCTATGTGACTTTAGCCACATGAGGGTCTCTTGGGCAGCTAGCCACAGGTCAGGAACTGTGGGGGCAAAGTCTGACTTATGGAATGGTCAGAGCTTTTGGGGTTGGGGGAGCACTGCCAGTTTTGCCCACTCTTTTGATGACAGCTCACTGCACCCTACAACATAGGGACCCCTGACAGAGGGCCAGCTGCGACCCCACAGCCCAGGGCCCCTGGCCATGTCCAATAGTTCAGGCCAGCCTCCTCACCGGACCAGCCTGTTACTAGCAAAGCCCAACAAGGTTTAATATTGAGGTCTTTAATCTATTTGGAGTTGGTTTTTTTGCATGGTGAGATGAGTGGGTCTAGTTTCATTTTTCTATATGTGGTTATCCAATTTATCTAGGGCCATTTGTTGAAGATGCTGTCTTTTCTCCAATCTGCATTATTGGCACCTTTGTCAAAGTGCTGCTTTCTCAGTGAACCTGGTATCAGCGGAGGGGTGAAGGAGATAGAGAACACTCAACCCCTACCAAACCAGAGATCCAGAGACACAGAGACTCCCATGACCTCGTCACTGAAATAGACCTAAAATGAACCCAGCACTGCCCATTCATTTTTGAGACAGTCTTACTACATAGACCAGGCTTTCCTTGAACACTCTAGCCTCATATCGCTGTCTTACAAGTGTGCACCACCACACATAGCTTTAGGCAAAAACATTTGAAAAGCAACAATAGGAGCTCCAGTAGCACAATGGGTTAGCACATGGTACTTATATGAAAAGCAACAAGATTCCTATATGTGTGTGTGTGTGTTCAACAAAAGAGAACCTTTCCATCATCACAGTACATTATCTAACATACGTACATATGTATGTATACACACACACACACACACACACACACAGGCCATCCTTGTCTACAGCGTCCTCATCCATGGATTCAGTCAAGTGCATATCAACAATAGTAAGAAAAATATGAGTTTATATTAAATATGTAGAGATTTTTGTTGTTCTTATCCCCTAAACTACATCACTATTTATACTGTGTTTACAGTATAGCATATTTAGATGTATTACATCATTTTATCTAAAGGATTTGAGCATCTGCAGATTATAGGGCAGGAAAGGGCTAAAGCGAGTATCAGGGGATACTAAAGACCAGTTGTGTATAGATGGCAACGTATGTGTGCGCGCACTCTCTCTCTCTCTCACACACACACACAGAGCAAGCAACCTGGGAATTTTCTGGTTATATTTTTACTTTGTTTCCTAGTTTTTTGAGATAGGGTCTCATCATACAGCCCTGGATGGCTTGAAGCTCCCCATTAACCCAAGGACCTTGAACTTGCTAAGATCCTCCTGCCTCTTTTGGGGTGCAGGGATTACAGGCATGAACACCACACCTGGCTGATTATACTTTTCTGCATTTTCCAGTATATTTTATAATTTTGCCGTGTGTGTGTGGGTGCAGGTGCAGGTACATGTGTGCCAGAGAGCAATCTTAGGTATCATTCTTCTTAGGCACTGTCTACCTTTTTTTGACACAGGATCTCTCTTTGACCTGGAGCTTGCCAAACAGGCTATACTGGCTAGCCAGTGAGCCCTAGGCATCTGCCTGTCTCTGCCTCCTCAGCACTGAGATAACAAATGTATGCCCCCATGCCCAGAATTTTTCACATGAGTTGGGAGGATCAAACTCAGGTCCTCATACTTTGAAGACAAGCACATTAGCCACTGGGCCATCTCTCCAGCTCTAGCACAGCTGACTTCTAAAAATCACATATAATCCCAAATTCATTAATTTCCTTGATAATGAACAAGCCTGCTAGTGACTCCATAATTATGTCTTTCTCCTTCCAAGATTAGCAGTGTTTGTGTGAGCCATATCATTTGTTCATATGTCACATTATCATCAAAATGTCCTTTAATGTTGTGTAACTTAAATACTCTTATCTGACAAAGGGGATCCAAATAGGAAAGAATGTATAAAATCCCTAGATATTAATAAGTAGAAACTGGAAAATAATAAATTTTAAGAATAGATCATTTGTCCTGGCTATTATGGAAAAAGTTAGCTTGAGGAGTTTATAAACAGAAATGTTGTAGCCATATTTCACACTGCAAAAATATATCACTGTCAATACTTTATAATGCTATGATCTAAAATAACCAAAACTAGATTTTGGTAAAATAAAATCTGTAAGTTATCAGTTATATTTTATTAGTCAACACAGGTTTTAGCCACAGAAATTCTCCCTGAGGCTTCTGTGACCATGACTTTGAAAAAAGAAATCTACAAAGATCATAACTCCAAATGTTCATTACAACTTTGTGACACAGGAGGAGGAGGATCTGTGGGTGGGTGTTCAGTATTTGCTGTATGTGTACTCTAACCCCAAACCACAGTTGGGCACAAACCAGTATGTCTGGATCCACACTATAATGATGGAAGCACCAGTGCTATGGTCCACGTGTAGCTTGGCAAGGAAATCCTAAATAGCAAAGCACCTGGAACTACAGTGGAATATCATACAGCCCACAAAATAAGCAAGAAATTGCTGTACACACACAAACACATGCCAGAATTTTCAGTGTGATCTCTAAGAGGACCCATGAAATGAAAAAGGTGCTTGTAATCATACTAAGATGTTACCTGACAATTCCACTGTATTGACATTTTCACTAAAAATGGAAAAAGCACTTTTGCTTTGTGGTGGCCACAAGGATGAGGACCACAGAGACATGGTAAGTTGAATTTTAAAGAACTGGGGAATACCGTGGTAATTCTCCAGGCAGTATAAATAATTTATGACTGCTTATTAAAATGCAGGCTTTAGGCTGGTGCTCACATTTTAATTACAGATTTTGCTGCTCCCCCACCAACTCCATATCCTGCAAGCATGGCTTACTAAAAAGTCCAAAGCCGGGGCTGGGAAAATGGTTTAGCACTTAAGGCATTTGCCTGTGAAGCCTAAGGATCCCAGTTCAATTCCCCAGGACCCCGTAAGCCAGATGCACAAAGGGGGTGCAGGTGCCTGGAGTTTGTTTGCAGTGGCTTGAGGCCCTGGCGTGCCCATTCTGTTTCTCTCTGCCTCTTCCTCTCTCTCAAATAAATATTTTTTTAAAAGTCCAAAGCTATTACGCAGATCACATAGAGAATGGTGGTTGTGTTTGGTTCGAATATGCTTTTAGACCTGCATGCAGATTTTATTTATTCATTCTGAAACTGACTTGTGTTCTTCCCCCCTTTTACTCACTGCCTTTGGGCTATTTAGAACATAACTGAATACTTACGGGATAGAGCAGGGAGAAGATGAATCAACTAGCAAAATTTAGGTCACAGTAGAGCACAGCAAAGAGGAAACTCAGTGTCCCCCATCACCCCGGCACTCTGAATTGAACCATACATCATCCCACCACTCCCATCAAGCCACCCAGCCACAAGTGCCCTGCCCCATCCTCCAACACACTCAACTCGCTGCTCACTGCCTAGCATGCAACTTCCCAGTACTCAATTCTCATACCTCCTTCAAAGGCTCCCTACAACTTAAAGCATCTGCATTGTCTAGATTAGCATGTGAGGTTCTCTATTATATGGGTCCTTTCACCTTGCCCTGCCTCCCTCTCAATATGCCCTTAAACCATTCAAACTCAAACCCTTAATTAAAGCCAGTACATGCCACACTTTTTACTGCCTCTACCTAAACTCACCCTTCCTGCAGGATCCACCAAATAAAATCCTGAGCATCTCTCAATGTCTTCCTCCACTTATATCCTTCATAAAAGCTTCTGTGAAGCCTCACCGCTTTGATCACTGATCACATCATGCCTCTATTTTAATTATGAGGCTCACACGAAGGATACCTTCCTTGTTGCCTACAAATTCCAAAAGCTATGGCTTTTAGATTCTACTTTTCTTTGCATCACCAAGGATATACTTCTCATAAATGTTTAAGTAAATTGACCATTTTCAGATATGATAATAACAATGTAGGCCAAACTTATTTTATGGGAAGTTATTTTGTTAGAGAAGAAGAGTGGTTATAAGCATGGGAACTCTGAACATTTCTCAGCTGCTGACAAAAGCTGGAGCAGCTAGGAAGTCTCAGGCATCACTCAGGAAAGGGAACATAATGTCAGCAAGGGAGCAGGTGGGATCAAAGACACTGTGTCATGTGTGCCATGACAGTGATACTAAGGAAGTGTCCAGGTGTTTTGTGGACAGAAGAAAACACACACATCTATTCGGAATTCCATCTGTCTATGTCACATGCGTGCAAGGCAAAACTGTTTTAAGGCATTCTCAAACAAGCTATCATCTCTGTACAGAACCCCAAAGAGCCTCACCTCATTAAATAATGTTCCTAAGCATGACATTTATACCAAGTACTAGGTGTGATGCTGAGGACATTTAAAGGAAATGTGACCAAGATAGGTCCTAAATCTTCACAAATAAGCGCAATTCAGTGGAACAGCAGTTAAGAAAGAATGTGCAGATTCTGGGAGGTAACTGAAGCAAAAGGGACAGACAGCAGAATGCACTGGATTTCAACAGAGTAGACACGCTTCAGGCAACAACTTTAGCAGTCACTCCAGAGCACACACGTGCCACAGATGGAACAGTTTCAGCTGGTACACTCATAGAGAAGAACACAAAACTACAGAAGTTTGTAAAGAAGCCAGGCCTGGCAATTTCACATGTGTAATCCTACCTACTCAGGAGACTGAGGCAGAAGGTTATAAAGTTCAAACCAGCCTGAGCAACTTATGGAGACCCTATCTCATTAACAAGTGGGCTGGGAATATAGCTGTTCGAGGCGTTTGCACAGCAAGTGCTAGGTTCCATCTGAGTTCCATCCAGCAAAGCACAAGCGCGCGCGCGCGCGCACACACACACACGTCTATATATCTGCATTTGTGCCAGTACCATAAAGTTTTGGTTACTATGTCTCTGTAGTAAAATGTGTTTCCATTATGTTCATTTTTTTTCTAAATAATAGTTATTTTCATGAGAAAAAAACACCTACAACTTCTTTTCCACGAGTATGTCCCACAAGCTTTGAAAGTGCTAAATGTGTTTAGGCATCAGCACAAATTGTTTGGCAGCTGAAAAAAATTCAACTTTTTTTTTAAAGAAACATATTGGTTTTTTTTTGTTTGTTTGTTTGTTTTCCAAGGTAGGTTCTTGCTCTAGGCACAGGCTGACCTGGAATTCACTGGGTAGTCTCAGGGTGGCCTCAAACTCATGGCAATCCTACCTCTGCCTCCCAAGTGCTGAGATTAAAGGTGTGTGCAACCACACTCAGCTAAATTTCAACTTTTTTAAGGCAAGAGGTTTGAAACCACCAAGGATGTGTGAAAACAAAATGCTCTGCCAAACCCTCTCCTGACACAACTCAAACCTCTTCAAGGACTTGCATCTTGCCGGAGGACACACACAGTAGTGACATCACTTGCTCATCCCTATGATGTCTTTGCTTAACAGTTACACATTCTAGTTACTTTCTCCAGAGAACAATCCCTGTAGTATTTCTATTTTTGAGAAGGTAGAGTTCTTCTAAATCCTAGGGCCCTAAAATCTCACTGTCCACCAAAGAAAAGGTTAATGTGAACAAGTGATTTAGGAAGTTTTGGCCTCTTTCACCCCACAGTGGACTCAGACTCAAACCACTGATAAAATCCCCATAGTGACTCTTGATCATGGAATATAGGGTATGTGAAACCAGTGACCTAGTAGGTAGAAGACTCTGTGCATGCTCCCACCAGGATAGTAAACCAAAGAGAGAGAGAGAGAGATGGAGAGGGGGATACTCAGAGAGAGAACACAAGAGAGAGACCCTATCCATAGAAAAACTAGCGATTAACACCACCATCAAATCCTGAAATTTACCTGTATTTCTTATTACACACATCCTTGTTTCATTTCTCTTTGGTCTATGACAAAATCAGGTAGGTCTTAGAGAATGATTGTGGATTATTATTCCCAGCAGTGACTAATATAACTAATTTTCCAAATTAAGTGTGTTTGTTTTCTGGAGCACAACAAGCCCCTAGACCTGATATGAAGATATTAGGCCTAAAAACACTTTACCAGGATATTTGACCTGGGTCCTAGCAAGTTATTTGGCAATTGAGATTTTGAAATAAAAAGAGTGCTAAAGAGCCTCAAGGTCATTATTGAAGTGTCTCTGACAGCTTCCGATTCAGAGATGCATGCCAGTGAAGCCCCTGCAGTCCTTGTACCCACACTTACAGAATGCAGAATAGACTTGACTCCATTCTGGACGAATATGGGCCTTGTTCCATCAGTATCTAGGGGGTGCACTATTTATGATCCTGACTTAAACCCAAGTCACCATCTCTTATGACCCAGATACCTGTCTTCATATCCGAATCCATAGGTAATGGCAGCTACTGTGAAGTTATGAATGCATCCGCCACTTCGCGTCTGGAAGATGGTGTTCAAAGCACTCTTCCCCATCCTCCAGCTCTTACATTCTTCCTCCGCCTCTCCCGCAGCGTTCCCTAAGCCTTGGAAGGGGTGATACAGATGTCTCACGTACAGGTTCTTCTGATGTTCCAAGACTGGTATGTGTGGGAGAAGCCCTTCCCTACAATCTTTCCATAGATCCCACTGGCTCCAGCAGGATGTTGTGAGCAAGGTAAAGTACTTCCCAACAGCCAACCCCAGTTGAACAGCACAAGAAACTCACCTGGCTAGATGGGTTCATTTATAGATCTTGTCTCTTGCTGAAAAAAAGGAAGAATTACGCGTTATCTTGCCTCTTTTGTTTCCTTGGTTTCAGTGGTGAGGATCCTATTCTGCTATCTTACCTACAAGACTGAATTTTATTCATCACAAGTGTTTCCAAACTAAAACTTCTTAGATTAAAAAAGAAAGAAAAATATTTACCAATATTCAAGGAACACAGGAATCTACATGCTTGTTTTTCAAAAGATCAAGAATGTAATTTTGCATTCCTGCTCCAGGGTTGAAAGCCCTCATCTCTGCCATAATATAGCCTACAGAGGTGTTGTCTGTCCTGACATCCTACAGGCACCATGCTATGGGACCGATGAACAGAAAGCAATAAATCCCTTAGGTGTGTTAGCAATCCACATGCAAGCTCAATACTGGAAGTAGAGTACAGAATGAAAATGCACTGCAGCCTCACAACATTTCTGAGGATCCAGTGATCTGAAAGTTGTTGGAATACTCCCTCAAAAGTAAAATGTAAGTTACAGAAGTTTAGTTCTTGAAATGTGAGAGAGAATATGCATACATCATAGGCTGCTTTGATCTTTAAAGACAATACACAGCATGTTTAAATATGTTCCTCTTGCTAGGCATGGTGACACACCCATATAATCCCTGCACTCCAGAGGTAGAGGAAGAAGGCCAGCCTCACTATGTCTCAGGCCAGTCTTGGCTATGTCAGACTCTGTCTCAAAAATCCCCAAAGAGACTAAGGTATCATAAACAGAGTCAATAGATAACCCAGAGAATGGGAGAATCTTCAACTATAATGCTAAAAGAGGCCTAATATCTAGAATCCACAAAGAACTCAAAAAACAAAACAATTAAAAGAGATGGCTTAGTGGTTAAGGTGTCTGCCTGCGAAGCCTGAAGATCCAAGTTTGATTCTCTAGTACCCACATAAGCCAGAAGCACAAGGTGGCACAAGTGTCTTTGCAGTGACCGGAGGCCCTGGCACACTCATTCTCTTTCTCTCTCTCAAATAATTAATTAAATAGGGCAGAGAACTGAATAGGGAGTTCTCAAAGGAAGAATACATTTAAGGAAATGTTCAAATCCTTTACTATCAGAGAAATGCAAATTAAAACCACCATGAGATCCCACTTTACTCTAGTCAGGATGGCAATCATTAAATAATCAAATGACAATAAATGTTGGCAAGGATGCTGTGAAAGAGGGCCCTCGTTCACTATCAGTGGGAATGCAAACTTGTACAACTACTGTGGAAACCAATATGGAGACTTCTGATAAAGATGAAAACAGAACTACCAACAGACCCAGTTATTGCCCCACTGGGCATTTACCTTAAAGGCTCCACACTTCACTGCAGAGACATTTGCTCAACCATGTTTATAGGTGCCCAATTCAAAATAGGTAAGAACTGTAATCAACCCAGGTGCCCATCATTGGACAAATAAGAAAGTTGTGATACATATACACAATGGAATTCTACTCAGCAGTAAGAAAAGAGGATATAATAAAATTTGTAGGAAGATGGACAGACTTGGAACACATTATACTCAGCAAACTTACACAATCACAGAAAGAAAATCACTGCATGGTCTCACTCATCTGCGCTTCCTAACCTGGATCAGCTTGAGTTGCTGGCATGGGGACAGGCAACTAGAGGCCCAGACAATAAGGATGGAAGGCTATGGGAGGGAGGGTAAGAGGTTGGAGGGTGGGAAATAAACACAAAACCAAATCCCAAATAAACTGGTACCATAGAAACCTTTCTCCTTGAAGGTAGACTAAAAGATTTAACCCTCAACAGGAATATGGGGGGATCATCTGGTAAGAAAGGCCATGGAGACGGTGGGATGAAGCCTAACCTTAAAATATTGGGCCCTGGCCTGTAACTCAGTACCAGAAATCCGTTGCTACCCATATTGAGCTGTTTGTTGATCAGAGAGACCGATGAGGTCCTCAAAACAAGACAGGTTTCTGTCAAAGCACTTGATTACCCAGCTGAGGCAAAAGGTAAGACTATTGATGAAGACACCACATGCCGCCATCAGAACACTGAGAGACCCTGCCGGAATCGGGAAGGGAGCCAGTCCCCAGATGGCTTAGCGCTGGAAAGTGCTACACGAGCTGCTGAGGGAAAGTGGCCAACAGTGTTTTGAGCAAGCAGGAGTCAAAGTTACTCAAAAGCAACTAGCCTTGGCTTAGCAATTAAGGTACTTTCCTGCAAAGCCAAAGGTCCCAGGTTCAATTTCCCAGGGCCCACATAAGCCAGATGCACAAGGTGGCCCATGTGTCTGAAGTTCATTTGCACTGGCTGGATGCCCTGGCACACCCATATCTCTCTCTCTCTCTCTCTCTCTCTCTCTCTCTCTCTCTCACCTGCCTCTTTCCCTCTCTAATAAATAAAAAATAAAATGTATTTTTTAAAAAGCAAATAGCCTGACAAGATGCACACAGCCTTGATGGGTAACCAATGGATTTCTGATTGGCTAAGAGATCTGCTCAATGGAAAGGAACCATAGCTGGAACTGGGAACCAGGTCAGAATCCTACAGAGACCAGACCAAGATTATGGTCTCCAAAGACTTCTACTAGTCTTTAGCCAAAAGAGGGGCTACCATCTATCAAAATCTCCTTTAATTAACAATGCTTATCCCATTTAACCTATGCTGACTTCATTCTTGGAGAATCAGTTTTTATTTTTTAGAAGGGAGTGAGATCCAAGGAGATAAACCATCCCTTGCACATCAGCCATGGCCCAGGTGAAACCTCAGAGGAATTGGGGAAATGAGGAAGAGTGCTGCTTCCATGGCGAGCCTGACAACCAGTGCCAGGGTGAAGGAGACAGATGCTGAGGATACTCAATACATTCCAAAGCAGAAATCCAGAAGCTCCTGAGAGCTTATCACTGAAGCAGACTTAAAACACACCCACCACAGCTCGGGGAATTTTGCGGAAGAGGGGGCAGAAAGACTAAGAGCCACAGGTTGGGAGGGCATTGCCTCTCCACCCAATGACTGCTGCTCTCACAACTCAGAAGCCACAACCCCATGGGGAATACCAGCAACCCCACTGAGGAAGGCCCTCAGAGGAATGGGAGCAGGGAGGAGGGAAATGATGGTACCGACACATGATGTGTCCATGCAAAGTATATTCTAAATCCAGCACCTTAGACCACTCAGCCACGCTACCTCCCCTTAAAATATGTTCTTTTTTTCTCTAGCTCAGGCTGACCTGGAATTCACTTTGTAGTCTCAGGGTGGCCTTGAACTCACGGCAATCCTCCTACCTCTGCCTCCCAAGTGCTGGGATTAAAGGCATGCGCCACCATGCCTGGCCTAGTATATTCTTAAATTAAAAAAAAAAAAAAATCCCAAAACAGCTGCACTTTCTCTTTTACTAAATAACCCACAAGATTTCCACTGTTGACTAGGTCCCAGAGCAAGAGCTGATTTCACAACCAGCCTAGACTACAGCACAAACTCCTTTTCCATTTCAGTCTTGTGGTATAGCTCTAAATAGTTGAATCCAGTAAGATCCAAAGAATTATAGCCCAAACCTCCGAGGTTTGGGAACAGCTCCATACATTGTTTTGCAGATTACAGTTGCTCTTTTGAGACATGGTTCCTGACCTGCATCAGAACCTGATAAAAGGACATCGCATGATGTGGTCTGAGCTGCCCATAATAGCAGGAATAGCAGTAAGTCACCAAGTGGGATCTAATACAGAAGCAATCTATCAAAGGACAACAATATGGAAGAGATAAGGCTCAAGCAGGTCTGCAAGGCAGAAGAAAATGCATGTACATGTTGTGTAGTCACAAGGGGTGATGGATCTACAGAGTCACAAGCAAAGGTTAACAGTTAACATAGATCAAAGACTTGGACATAAAGCAGTGTTGAAAGAGTACAAGGACAGCTAGAAGAGAGGATTACCCTCTGAAAATGAGCACATTATGGGAAAAATATTTTAGTCAAATGTGAATGTACACCAAAGGGGACTCTATTACAGGCTTCTCAATATTCAGATGGACAAAATTATAAACCTGAGCCACAAGTAGTGTTTCATGCTTTTAATCCATGCTTTTTAATTAAGAAGATCACCATGAGTTCAAGGTAATCCTGGAGCTACAGTGAGTTCCATGTTAGCCTGGGTTAGAATGAGAATGTGCCTCAAAAAATATATGTAAACCTCTCAACAGCCATGGTTATATTTCCATAAAAGACCAAAGAGGGGCCAATGAGATGGCTTAGTGGTTAAGGTGCTTGCCTGCAAAGCCTAAGACCTTGTGTTCGAATCTCCAGGTCTCACATAAGCCTGACGCAGAGATGCACACACGCAACGTCGCATATGTGCACAAGGGGGTGCACTCATCTGGAGTTCATTTGCAGCGGCTGAAAGCCCTGGCATGCCCGTTCTGTTGTGCATGCGCACATGCTCACTTTCTCTCTCTCAAATAAATAATAATAAAAGACCAAAGAAAAAGGACTGTAGGGGCAAGAGCAGAGGCTGCCTGGGAACTCATCAAGCAGGACTCATGAACGCTAATCAGCCTGCAGTGGCAGAAACCAAGCCCCAGCACCCCAAACAGCAGCATTCCCCTAGAAGATGGACACTCAGCTGGTGGCAGGTAATGACACTATCAACCCATCAGGGGAGAGGTGCTGATCTGTCTGTCCTCACTATGTGTGTCCAACTGTGAATACACATACATGTATTACATACACACTCAATTGTTTTTGAGGTTATGTACACATACATATATTATATACACACAATAATTATTCCTTCCCCCTCCTCAACTCATCCTTTCAAGCAAGTTCACTTATGATAGAGAACATTACAATCTACTTTCCAGGTTTCAGAATATTCTAACAGAATTCTGAGTTAAATTAGAAAAAAAATGATCACGTCATTCAAAGACAGGAACTGTAACTGCACCCAGCAATGAATTTCTTAATCCAAGAACCTGATACAAGTCTGTGGTTTATCATTAGAACCTTAATCCTTTTGCAATATTATGGGGAAAGGGTCATTCATCAGAATAGCATATAGATTATACTTAGTGTTGGCAAGAGCACAATGAACAGAATTCTCACAGATTTTTCACTAGAATATATCATCTCTAGCTAAACATACACCTACCCTAGGAATTAGTAATTCCATTTCCAGAGATACATGAGAAATGCATAAACTCAACAAATAATCTGTACAGGGATTTCAGAACAGTTACTATCATAGATAAACACTGTTCATAAACAGTGGAATGCATAAATAGTATATATTGATATACTACACAGAATTTTAAAGGGCCCAAAGAATCTACTAATCTACTACAGGAACTATTCTGAAAGAACACATAAAAGTGTATTTGTCTGCCCAAACAATCTTCAGTTTACCATTGGTATCCATCCCATAGAGGTTAACGTCCATATAACAAACAATTAAATCTTGTAGAATAGACAAAAGTCCTCAGCTCAAGTTAACTTCTCTAATCATTAACAACGGCCTTTACTCCTCTCATAAATACTAGAATCTTTACAACAAATCATTTTAAAATAATAAATGCAGTATAAATTATACCAAGTCTCACAACTCATTTCAAATCTATTTTAATGGGTGATGTGTTCTAAAAATATTACATGGCTTTATCAGTATCTTTGAATATTATTATGGTTTAAATTTTTAAGCACAGAGTTCACAGTTAAAAGTTAGACAATTGCATAGCACTAAAACTACATGCATAGTCAGCATTCTCTACAAAAATTTCACTCGGGTTTTCCCACTATAACCATGCATTCAACACTGAGACCATTTGAGATACTCTTTAATACACTTTCTGAGCAGAACCTTCAGAAAGAACAGTTATTCAAAAAGCAGTCAATTCAGCTTAGACTCTAGGAAAGGTAACAATGAGCATGTGCCTGTATTTTCATGCATATTTTATTTGTAAGGCATGTGTCAGTGTTCACATACGGTCACAGTGTTTATATATGTCAGTTTCGCTGTCTCTATCTGAAGTTACTGCTAACATCATTTCATTGTTCACCAGTAGCATTGGTATCACTGCCAAATTGCTTCATGGTAGACACCATGATATAGAGTCACGTTCTCACCAATGAAGAGTCTATAAACATGAGAGACTCCCAGAAGGTAGACTTTCTTTTTATGAGTGGTGAACTAAAAAGAAAAATAAATAATTTTCTTTTTTTTTTTTTTTGAAGGTAGGGTCTCACTCTAGCCCAGGCTGACCTGGAACTCACTCTGTGGTTCCAAGCTGGCCTCAAACTCAGATTCTCCTACCTCTGCCTCCCCAATGCTGGGATTAAAGGTATGTGGCACTATGGCTTGCTCCTATGTTTTGTTTTATTTTTAAATAGACTCTCTGTAGCCCAGGCCGCTCCAGAGCCTTAGCAATCTTCCTGCCTCAGCCCCGAGTGCTGCGGTTACAGGCATGAACCACCAAGCCTGGCTAAAAAAACAACTTTAGTTGAGCAGCTTTTTCCCCCAAAATTAATTAATATGTCTGACTAATCTGACTTCTCAAAAATGCATTCTATCTACATCTTGACTATGAGGAAATATCTAAAACTTCTTTTGGATGGTAAGCACTTTTTCTTTTTTTTTTTTTTTTTTTTTTTTTTTTTTTTTTGAGGTACAGTCTCACTCTAGCCTAGGCTGACCTGGAATTCACTATGTAGTCTCAGGGTGGCCTCAAATTCATGGCAATCCTCTGACCTCTGCCTCACAAGTGCTGGGATTAAAGGTATGTGCCACCACACCCAATTTATTCACGTTTTTGTACTCAAAAGTAGATGTAATGCATTGTTCAATTCATAACGTCAATCTCCATTTATGGCTAAGGATAATCTCTGAATCTAGGTTTATTTCTCAAATTGAACATAAACTACAAAATAAATATACAACAAATATATTTTGAGCCTAAATGAAATTAATTCAAATATTATTGTATTTGTAAAACATTTAGTATTGTATGTGAATATGTAGTATTGTGCCCTGGGTAAAAATAAGTATGAAAAAGAATTAAGATTAATATCCTGAATAATAAATAAAAAGTAGATTTTTTTAGTTGCAAATGAATGTATCTATCTTATTTACCTATGTATTTCCAAAGCCTAGTTCAGTTCCCAGAAAAAAGTATAAAATAAATGCTTATTAAATTATAAATGAAAATCTAAGACAGAAATTGGGAATTTCAATAGACTTGAATTATAAAGAAGATATAAATTTTTATTTCACTTTAAGTTCAAATAGTGTTATCTTCCTTAAGCATAAGGTATAGAAAGAAAAAAATGGACAGGAGAGATGACTTATCAGTTAAGGCACTCACCTGCAAAGCCTAAGGACCCAGGTTCAATTCTCTAGTACTCACATAAAACCAGATGCACAAAGTGACACATGCATCCAGAGTTCATTTGCAGTGGCTGGAAACCCTGGCTGCTTTCCTCCCTTCTCTTCCCTCCCTCTCCCCTCCTCCTCTGCTTGAAAATAAATCAAGTTTTAAAAAGAAAAGTTAATATTAATGTTTTAGCAGTAAAGTATTTCTGATTTAATATCACTTCACCTTTTCTTAAAGACTATGTAACCCAAACTGTGTCAAACTTGAGATACCACTGTTTCAGCCTATAAGTGACTGGCTTACAGGTATGTACCACCCGCGTGGCTGTGGATTGCATTCTGATACTTGTGTGGCTTATGCTCATCTAGGAACTCTAACAAGATAGGGATAGTAATTTAAAGAAAAACTCTTGGGAACTACAGAAACCTCCTAGTGAACACTCACATTGAAAGAAGAGATGGAACATCTCAGCCATCAGCATGTCAAGCCCTGGATCCATTCCAGTGTGATTCTACTACAGAGACAAAACACAGACAGCACAGCTTGAAGCCTAATCAACTAGCAGGAGAGGCTAGTTCTACCCACATTAAAGAAATGGTTAATCAATAATTGCTCCAGAACCAGAATGAGGCTTCAATGTCTCTTAATAGTCAAACCAATCACTCAGCTCTGCCCAACATCCCCACGTTAATGCAGGACAGAATTTGCACCCACAGTCATAAGCAGAAGCCCATGTTTGAACCAACCACTGGATTATCCCACTCAACACTTTATAAGTGCCAGTGCTGGACTGTGAATTATTGAGAATTAAAACTTTATTGGGTTTTTTTATTCCATTTTTTCCCAAATAATTTTGCTTGCCTCAGAGCCAGTGAAATCTTATTTCCAAGACCTTTTAATGTGGCAGCAGTGGCTCTGTGTTTAATAAGAGCTCCCTGTATATTTTCCTTGGTCACCCGCTCTTGAACAACCACCCTGGCACATGTGTGCAGCATCCTCGCATGGGCCTTCTCTAATCTTCCTCTGTCTTGAAGTCTTCAACATTTTTCTCTATGGAATGAGCCATACCATGTCCCCTATCAGACAGGGCTCCAAGGCCAGTTCCTTTCAGAACAGAAGGATGCCTCCAGACCCAACACCACCCCGACTGACACAGTAAATGCTTCACACAGTCATAAACTGAATGTGCCATGTGCAGATACCTTTGCATTTAATAAAAGCACCCATTTGTCTTTTCATAAATACAATAAAAACAGAAAAAGTTGAAGGGTTACAGGAATGACATTTAAATTCCAGGATGTTTGTGCTGTCAGTAATGTTCCAATCACATAGCTTAACAAATGGCAAAACACCTGCTCCTTAAAATAAAGAAAACCAGGGCTGGAGAGATGGCTTAGTGGTTAAGGCACATGCCTTCAAAGCCTAAGGACTCTGGTTCTATTCTCCAGGTCCCAGATGCACAAGGGGGCGCATGCATCTGGAGTTCGTTTGCAGGGCCTAGAGGCCCTGGTGTGCCCATTCTCTTTCCCTCTCTCTGTCTGGAAGGAAGGAAGGAAGGAAGGAAGGAAGGAAGGAAGGAAGGAAGGAAGGAAGGAAGGAAGGAAGGCCAGGCTGGAGAGATGGAAAGCCTCCTAAAAAGAACACTGGAATCTCCAGGTCCCACGTTTAGCCACATGCAAAGTGACGCAAGGGCACAATGCTGCACACATCTGGATTTCATTCGCAGCAGCTGAGACACTGCTGGCACGTCCATCACTGTCTCCCTCTCTCTGTGTCTCCCTCTCTCTGTGTCTAAGAACACTGTGTTCCCTCTCTCAGCAGTCTCCAATCTCCAGGTCCCTCTCTTTAGCCACATGCTCTGTGTCTCCCTCTCTCTGTGTCTCCCTCTCTCTGTGTCTCCCTCTCTCTGTGTCTCCCTCTCTCTGTGTCTCCCTCTCTCTGTGTCTCCCTCTCTCTGTGTCTCCCTCTCTCTGTGTCTCCCTCTCAGCTGTCTCCCTCACTCTGTGTCTCCGCATCCATCTCTGTCTCTCCCTCCCTCTCTCTGTGTCTCTCTCTCTCTGTGTCTCCCTCCAAAAAAATAATAAATAAATAAAATAAAGTTTTTAGAAAGAAAGAAAGCCAAATGCCCAAAATCCAATCTTACCAGTAGTGGTGCAATGAGCCAGTATGTTTACCAGTAATAGACAAAGCATATGAGGTAATACTGCTATTTAGAAAAGGAAATTATCAACAATTGTATTTAATTATGTGAAATGAGTTTTTATAGCAGCTAAGGGGAAAACAGCTTATACAGCTTATAGTACACAAAACTTGAAAGTATCAAAAATGAAAGTTTTCATACCTTAAGTTTTTGTTAATCTTTTTTCTCAAGTTATTGTTACTTTTAAAAGTATGAGAACCTACAGAGTGTCGTGTGTGTATATAAGTATGAGAAAGACTGAGAACTAGCAAGCACACACACATCATGACATGCATGTGGAGGTCAGAGGACAATTATTGGGTCATCCTAGCCATTTCACCCACGTGAGGCAGGGTTTCTCTGCATTCCATTATTCTTTTCTGCTGCATCTCTGTCAGGAGGCTTGGATTACAAAAGCCCACCACAGCTTCTGCTGTTTACATAGGATCTGAGGATCCAATTTGGGTGCTCAGGCATAAGTAGTGAGGGCTTTATCCATTCAAGTATTATCTCCAGCCCAGGTTGCCTTTAAATTCAGCCTTCATACCCATTTCATCTCTCTGCCCCTACATGCCAAATACTCCCTCCTTACTTTGCATCTCAGAGCATGCATATTCTTGTTGGGCCATTCCTTCTACTGTACGGTTGACAGAACTCCCTCCCACCTCCTCTGGTACCAGCCTCAGCTGTTGATGCCTCTCCTCTATCATATCTCGTCCCCATTGACTTGTTCTTTCTTACCAGCCAACATATATGCCTTTGTCAATTAAACCCTTTAAAAAATAAAAAGTCTCCGTGGCCTTCAGCTATCACTGCATGCGTTCTGCTGGAAGATTATTGGTTTTCCATTCTCCTTCCACTCTAATTTCTTGACCCTCCTTTCCAGCATCCCGAGTCTGACAGCACTATTCTCCTACACCTGCTCTCCCTAAGGCCACTAACTTCCAGGCACACCTTAACCTTTTTTTTTTTTTTTTTTTTCCGAGGTAGGGTCTCACTCTGGTCCAGGCTGACCTGGAATTAACTATGTAGTCTCAGGGTGGCCTCCAACTCTCGGCGATCCTCCTACCTCTGCCTCCCAAGTGCTGGGATTAAAGGCATGTGCCACCACGCCTGGCTTTAACTTTTTTTTTTTTTTAATTGGTTTTTCCTGGTATTTTTCTGCTCGCTCATTAAGTGCTGCTTGCCTCCATGGCCCTAACTTTTGTTACTGTTTTCATCTTCCATTCTGCCATCTCACACCTGACTCCAAATATCCTCCAACTCCAAAATCCTTTGGCTCCCAATCTCACCTTCTCCAAGCAATCCTTAAAACAGACTTATCACAAACTCGGTTCTAACCATCACCTTTTTTTTTGGTGGGGTGGGGAGCAGGGTCCAAGATAGGGTCTCACTCTAGCTCAGGCTGACCTGGAATTTACTATGTAGTCTCTGGGTGGCCTCGAACTCTCGGGGACCTCTGCCTCCTCTCCAGAGTGCTAGGATTAAAGGCGTGCGCCGCCACGCCCAGTCTGACCATCACTTTTCAAAGAGGTTCTGGAGCACGGTCTCCAGCCATCACATTATGTTTAGATGGTCTCTTGTTGCTCACAGCATTCCTGATTCAGCCCCATGATGTCCTCGCCATCAGAAAACCAGAAACCTAGAGTCACACTAACTTCTTCCTACTCATGTGCAACATCCAGCCATGATCAAATTCTTGAAGGTTAACTTTCTAGACATTTTAAAAATAAATCCCTGATCCCGTTCCACATTGACTTTCCCAATACTAGTTCCAGTCCTTATTATCTCTTGCCTAGACCTCTGTAAAGGCTCCTTACACAGCAACCTGATTCTAATCCCCAAATCCTTTCCTTTTATTTCTCTAACACAGCCAGTAAGATAAATTGAAAATACCAATGTCTGTCACTGGCTTATTTAAAACCTTTGAATTCTACCTATTCAGTTCTTGGCCTTCTCTCTAGTCACAGAAATGATGACTGCTGTGGTCTGCATCTGTCCTCCGTGTTACTGCAGGCCTCAAATTTGCGATTATGTTCTTTGTTCCTGCTTTTGATCTCCTTGAAATGTTTCTTGTACTTTTCCTTCCCTGAAAAATAACATTTCACTCTTCAGGTCTCAAGAGACACCTTCTCTAGGAAACCTTAGTCTCTCCGAATGAAATCACTTTCTTGTGTGCTGCCTCCAACAGACTGCAAAAGCTAGAGGGTGGGGGTGAAGACCAATCCAGTGTTACAATCTAAACAGCACAACATAGAACAGAATAAACATTTGATTATTCAAACAATCTTTAAAACCAAAGTAGCTGGACTGATTCCCATTTTATAGAAGGGAAAATAGTATAGAGTAGTAATTTGGCCAGCCGAAAGTGTCAGAGCCAGGATTAGAATCCTGGCTCTAATGATGCTGGTGGTCCCGTGCTCTTAACTGCCTGAGTCACCCTGCTCTGGAGTCTGGCTTCAAGCTCTTTATTTCTTCAGAAATAAAATGACACAACTGCAGATGGTCACAGGCAGTCCAATTTATACACAGTACCAAGTGTATTTTAGTGGAGGGATCTTCAAGTGGACATTTATATTGTTTCTATAGTGCTAAAATTACATGAGTTTGTTATCATTGAATTTTTGATCACTTCAAGAAAGATCAGATTAATATGTGAAGGGAGTGTTCATTTTTCAGTCAGTAAGAGAGAGCAACTCATGTACACACTTGTCAGTTCTGCCAGAGTGTAAACCTGCAGGGTAGGAAGCAGCCATCTCTGAGAACTTCCCACCAGGAGAATTATCAGTATGGAATGAGCACTCTCTTCAGAAACAAATGGTATTCTTCAAATGTCAGGTATGTCCCTACAGAATAACCCAGGTCCCCAACCAGACAGTTAAATTGGCATTGCCATGAAGAAAGGAGTTCATCTATACTGACAGTGATGGGTGAAAACAGAAACTGAGAATATTCTCATTATCCAACAGCTTCCTGGTTTAACCATCTAGGAATGAACAGATCGTTTCCTAAGCTCAGAATTCAGTGCCACGAGACTGTCATCATGCACAGCTGCAGACCAAACAAAGCCCAGCAGAGTATTCTACAAGAAACAGCTACATCCAAGAGAAATAAGTACTTTGACAGTTAGTGAGAGGTAAAGTCCTCTGAATAAAAAATGATTTCATACTATAACACATCCATTAGTGCAGTCACCCAGGTTACATAACAATATGGATTATAAACATTACTCAATTTGCCTCTCAAATCTTCAGAGTGCTGCTCCAAACAGCTCCAAAATCATCCCAGTGCAGAATCCTGCAAACACTACCTACCATCACCACGCCATCCCCAGCACTGGAGCTCACCACAAACACGAGCTTTCTCCAGAATCCTTACCTGGCTCTTCTTTAAAAACTTCATGCACTTAGCACTCAGAAAGCTATGGCAGGAGAATTATGAGTTCAAAGCCAGCCCAAACACGCAGTGAGACCCTGTCTCAAAAACAACAACAACAAAAAAATACACACAGGCAAGGCATGTGGCATGCATCTGTAATCTCAGCACTCGAGGAGCTGAGGCAGGAGTTGAAGACTAGCCTGGTTTTTGCAGCAACACCCCACCTTTCCATCACCCCTACCCCCCACACAAAAAAAAAAACACCTGCATGCAAAAGATACTTGATTTTTGCCTCAGGTAGGAGGTAGAGTAATTTAAAATACTATTTTCTACCAAGCCAAATTGTCACTCCAGGAAAGTGGGCTAAATTTATATCAAGGACTATCACATCTCCCTGCCACCACCAAAAATGGATGATTGATATGATACATGCATAACATATGTCCATACTGAGTTTGAATCCAAGGCCTTAGAAGAGGTAAGAGGGGCTGGAGAGATGGCTTAGCAGTTAAGGCTTTTGCCTGGGAAGTCTAAGGATCCACGTTAGATTCCCCAGTACACATAAGCCAGATGCACAAGGTGGTGCATGCATCTGGAATTCATTTGCAGTAGCTACAGACCATAGTATGCCCATTTTCCTCCCCCCACCCCCTGCCACCTCATAAATTTTTTAAAAAATTTAAAAATAAGTAAGAAAACAATGATGCTCAACATTCAAGTTCTCTTTGTCTGTAGTACAGCAGCTCTCAACCTTCTCTGCACATCACAACTCACTAGAAAACTTCAAATACCAGTCAGTGGAGAAAAATCACTGTTATTATTGTTGCTTTTAGTTCTACTAGGTGACTTCACCAGACAAAAAGGACTGTGAACCACTGCACAGAGGATGCTATGAAAGTATGAAGGCCCCAGAATAATGCAGGAGTAGCAAGATCAACCCCTGAGAGCAATCATCTTGCTCCTCCTCCTTAAACCTAACTCTCTTATAGACATAGAAAGTCATAGGATGACATACAGTGGACATGATGGCTCATGTCTGCAATTCAGCACTTGAGAGGTTGAGGCAGGGGCATTACAAGTTTGAGGCCAGCCTAGCCCACACAGCAATTCTCTAAAAAAAATTAAATAAATAAATCAATAAAGCAATACAAAATGATGAACACATACTTTTGCCTTGGAAGAACAGAGTTCATATTTTGGGTTTTTTTTTTTTTTTGAGGTATAGTCTCACTCCAGGTCAAGATAACCTGTAATTCACAGTGTAGTCTCATGTTCAACTCTCCAGGTTCCACATAAACCAGATGCACAATGATGTAAGTGTGCAATGCTGCACATGAGCACAAGGGGGTGCCTGCAACTGGAGTTCCATTGCAGCGGCTGGAGGTCCTGGAGCACCAATTCATTCTCTTTCACACACACACACACACATAAAAAAGGGTCTGGGGGCTGGGGAGATGGCTTAGTGGTTAAGCGCTTGCCTGTGAAGCCTAAGGACCCCGGTTCGAGGCCCGATTCCCCAGTAAACACATAAGCCAGATGCACAAGGGGATGCATGCATCTGGAGTTTGTTTGCAGTGGCTGGAGGCCCTGGTGCACCCATTCTTTCTCACTCTGCCTATATGTTGCTCTCAAATAAGTAAATAAAAAAAGGGGGGGGTCTGTTGGGCTTGCCTCAAAAAAAAAATACCACACAGGGTTGGAGCGATGGATCAACGAGCAGAGTGCTTACCACATATTACTGAGTTTGGGTTGTCAGCCTACATCTATAATCCCATCACTAAGTAGGCAGAGACAGGAGAATCTCTGGGGCTTGCCAGCTAGCTAGTCTAGCTGAAACACTGAGCTCTGGGTACAGGGAGAGATTTGGTCTCAAAAATCAAGTAAGAGATGGCTCAGCAATTAAGGGCGCTTGCTTGAAAAGCCTAACACATGGGGTCAATTCCCCAGTACCCACATAAAGCCAGAGGCACAAGGTGGCACAAGCATCTGGAGTATTTTTGCAATGGCAGAAGGCCTTGACATGCCCATACTCCTTTTGTCTTGCCCTCTCCCTCTCTCTCTCAAATAAAAATTTTAAAAAATAAAAATTAAGGAGGAAAGTAACTGAGGAAGATACTCAACATGCACTCTGGCTTCCACATGCATTCACACACATATTCATACACATCCATACACATGTGCACCACATATAACATGAATGCATGCATACACATGACATAGAGAAAGTGGGGGAGAGAGAGAAACAGGAGCTAGGGAAATAGCTTGGTGGATAAAGCACTTGCCATGCAAGCACAAGTACCCGAGTTCAAAACCCCAGCAACCATGTAAAAATTCAGCCACACCTTCCAGTGAAAAGGGAAGCAGAGACAGAATCTGTGGGATGCTCAGGCACTAGCTAGCCTAGTGAAAAAAAAAAAGCAGTGACTAGGACAACCTGCCTCAAAGGAAGTGTAAGGCGAGGGTCAACACCCAAAAGTTGCTCTCTGATCTCCATATGCACACCATGAATCAAACACGGACCCCAGTTCGAGGCTCGATTCCCCACTACCTACATAGGCCAGATACACAAGGTGGCACATGCATCAGGAGTTTGTTTGCAATGGCTAGAGGCCCTTGTGCACCCATTCTCAATCTCCCTCTCCCTCTTTGTCACTCTCAAATAAATAAGTAAAAATAAACAAAATTTAAAAAAAACAAAAAAACACTAAAAGCCCAGGGAAGCAGAAGTCTTCCTACCAGGAACTAATCTAACCATCGTGCCAGGAGCACAAGAGTCCTGGAAGGAAAGCTCACCTTTGTCAGGAAACACCACTGGATCTGACTTAAACACCTATGCGGCTTCAAGATAGAGCTCAAGGAATATGGGGGCTTATACCCTCACAGCCACCCCACTGGCACTGTGCCTGGTAACTATGATCAAAAAGAATCCCTAGCTGACTGACATCTGCAGCACCAGCCTCTAGCCTGTTTGACCAGATTCAGCTTCACAAAGGAATTAAAGCAGGTGCATGAACTCAGACACAGACTGTGTCCAACCCACATGTTTTCCATGACCAGGGCCAAGCCACCCCCAGAACAGTGTCTGGCTCCTACTGGGCTCCAAAGTCTCCCATCACTTTCAGCATCTCAAATGTAAAGAACCACCATCAAAAAAGGTGCTTGGGGGGCTAGGGAGATTAGGGGGCTTAGTGGTTAAGGTGATTGCCTGTGAAGGCTAAGGACCCAGGTTCCATGCCCAGTACCTACATAAACCAGATATACAAGGTGACACATGTGTCTGGAGTTCATTTACAGTGGCTAGAAGCCCTGGCATGCCCATCCTCTTTATCTGCCTTTCTCTCAAATTTTTAAAGGTGCTTGGCACTTGATTATCTGCCTGAGGCAAAAGGTAAGACCCTATTGTTGAAGACACCATATGCTACTGACACACAGCATGGAGAGACCTGGCTGGAATTCAGAAGAAAGCCAGGCCCCAGACAGTTGGCCCATCTAGTGCTGGAAAGGGCTATATGAGCTACTGGGGGAAAGTGGCCAACGAGGTCTAAACTACTCAGAAACAAACAGGATGTACACACCAGTGCAATAGTGGCAGCTTCATGGGTAATCAATAGTTTTCTGATTGGCTGAGAGATCCATTCAGTATAAAAGAACCCCTATCTGGAATTGGGAAAGAGATCACAATCCTCTGGAGACAAAGATTATGGTCTCCAGTGTCAAGCTCTCACTAGTCTTTGGCTAAAAGAGGGGTTGCATACATCAAATTCTTCCTAAATTAATAATGCTTATACCATTTAAACTATAGTGACTTCACTCTCTATTGGAGAATCTGTTCTTTTTCAGAAGGTGGTGAGACCCAAGGAGATAAACTACCCCTTACACATCAGCCAAGCCACAGCTGAAACCACAGAGGAATCGGGAGACAGCAAGAGTGCTGCTTCCATTCTGTTCCTGATAATCAGCGCCAGGGTGTAGGAGACAGACCCTGAGGATACTCAACACCTAACCAAAGCAGAGATCCAGGGGCTCCTAAGAGCTCATCAGTGAAGCAGACTTAAAACTCACCCAACCACGGCTCAGGGAATTTTGCAGAAGAGGGGACGGAAAGATTGTCAGAGCCACAGGTTGAGACATCATGCCCAGATTCATTTCCTACCCCCTCCACCCCAAAAATAACTGCTGCTCCCACAACCCCATGGGGAATACCTGCAACCCCACTGAGGAGGGTCCCCAACAGAATGGGGGCAGGGATGAGGGAAAAGAGGGCACCAATACATGATGTATCCATACAAAATAAGTTGTTAATAATAAAAATAAAAATATTTAAATAAAGAAATGTGCTTGGAATAGACCAATAATAGATTTTCTTGCCAGGTGACAATATTTTTAAGTAACATTAAGTAACTTGAAAGTTTCCTTTTAGCTGAAAAATAATATTTGGGTAGGACAACCTTACATTTTCAAATACACATTAAATGTAATGCCTAAAAAGTACCACAAGACTAAAGAAGGAAAATTAGGTTTATCCTAGGAAGCTTATTCAGAACTCATGATAATGAAGATGGATGCTGAGACTAGATCTTGTATCCAACTCCATCTTATGCAACCTTGTATTTCATGTTAATAAGTTGAATGTTTTCTTGCAGTATCATGAGTTTGGTGATCAAGAAGCCCTTGAGCAGCTCACCCCTTTATGCTGTCCCTTGTGCACGTGGGTACATTAATAAGTAACAAGAATAGCCCAAGGAAGAAACGGCCTGTGATCTTGGGATTTACGGAACTGAAAGGCATTTGAGAATTGGGTGATTAAAACTAGATACGCATCATTTGGTCACAAACTTCTACCAGTGAGACGGTGCCCTGCAGTCTGCGATCAGCCATCTCCTATAAGCCATCCTAATCCAAGTTCCAACAAATGGCTCTTAAGGGCAAAAAGCCCTGTCACCATCCAGTCAGCTAACTTACCATCATAAGGTTTTCTCTACCATTGCCCTGTCTCTCAGCTATACAGCTGCTGTTGGGAGGTGAGCAGACAGCACCTTGTGTGTGGAAATGATGACATCCACTCAAGTCTTCCACCTTCCCACTCACAAAGAAATGTAAAAGTTACTCACTTGACTTTTAATACAGAGGATAATGAAGGAATAAGAAAGAAAAGCATCTCAGTCTTATGCACGTACAGAAGAACCTTCCAGAAGAAACTGCTAAGACAGCAAACTCAACAGTTTTTCGGGAACATGGCACAAAGGAAGACTCAGAAATTATAGTTTCTACCCTAATCCAGATCATGAAATTAATTCAAACCATGATAGTGACAGAGCAGAGAACTAACAATTCACCCTCTACTACCTGGAAACAGCCTTTGATTTATCACATAAATAAATTTTCCTTCCCACTATTTTAAAAAGCAAGCACCTTAAGGTCACAGCTTAAAAGTGTAACACAGAACTGATGGCAGCCAGCCAGCCTTAAATAATGCAGAATTAAAGGAAAGGGAAGTGGGTAAGGTGGAAGGCCTGGGAACCAAGACAGTGGACCCAGCCACCCGATTCAAGGCACTGGCCCTCAGGCTTGCTTTGTGCATGTGTGTCACTTGAGGGAGGTTTTCTTTTGTCCAAACTCAACACCACCCATACAACTTGAATCAGAAACTCTAGTTGGTTGGTCAGCTGTGTCCAAAGCTCCCCCAGGAGCCTATAATGTGCATTTAGGGATCAGAACCACCGGGCTGAGCAGAGGAGGGAGAGAGAATGGGAAGGTGCAAGTTAGGAACAGAAAGGCCATGTTTGAAAAATGTCAAATCCACAGACTGCCTTGACATAAAACACTAATCTGTGCACCCTCTTGGCAGTAGCCAGCTCCCTCAAAGATCTGGCCACAGCTTCTCTCCACCTGCTCAAGTACTATGTTCTGGGGCAGCTCGGAAGCTTTCGTTCTATTCCAGCTGTCTATCATTACAAGGTATGCAGAACAGCTGTCTTTAATTTCAAAATGGCAACTTGGTTGGGTAACTGGTCTTGTGAGCCAGCAGAGCAGGGGACAGCCTCAGTACTGCCAAGGGAGTTTCCAGACCCATTACTTACTCTCTTAAGCCCCTGCTAGGAGTTCCCAGATGTAAACACACACTTAAACATAAATTACTGGTTTGCAGGCTTCTGAAGCAGTTGGTTCTTAATTTAATGAGCTGTAAACTTATGCTAAAGTAATTTCTTATCCTAGGAGAGGAACTAATGGGCACATGTGAGTGTGTGAGCACATGCATGCACACATGCATGCATATACACACACACACACACACACACACACACACAGTGGAGCTTAGCAGGAGGTTCAGGAGACAAGAATAAAAGTAAATAAAAACAAGCATAGTCATTTAAAAAGCAAATGTCACCAGGCATAGCAGCTCATGCCTGTAATCCCATCAGAGACAGGAGACTTCCTAGGGCTTGCAGTCTAGCTGAAGCACTGAGCTCTGGGTTCAGTGAGAGAACCATCTCAAAAAATCAATCAATCAAAATAAATAAATAATGAAGGCAGAGGGAGTTGAGTCAGTGGGCAAAGTGCTGGCTGTCAAAGACTGAGGCCCACAGTTCACATCCCCACAATCTAGGTAAGATGCTGGGCATTGTTGCACGCACCTGCCATCACAGCCCTGACAAGAGAGGGAACCCTGGGGCCCACTGGCTAGTCTAACTGAATCAGTGAGCTCTGGGGTTAGCAAGAGATCCTGTCTCAGTAAGACAGAGCAACTGGGGAAGACACCCAACATCAACTTCTGGGCTCCTCATACATGTGCACATGCACCCATATACATATGAACACACGTGCACACACACACCATAAACACACACCAAAAAAGGAAAGAAAATTATGAGGGAAGTTAAAGAAATACCCAGCATCAACCTCTGCTCTCCACACTCTCCTGTGCATATGTGCCCACAGCACTACCACACACACACACACACACACACAATTCTATAATGTTACAGGCATTGCACTAACAAGCATTTGGTACATTCTCTCACTGGATCCACACAACAACGCTAGAATGAGAAGACGCTGTTACCTCCGCCTCACACAAAGGCAGAGCCTGAAGGCAGCCTGGCAGCCAGTCCAATGTCACACAGTAAGGAAGGGAAAGGGTCACCATACAAGGCCAAGTTCATCTGACTCTAAACTTTTAATAACTGAATTCTAGTAAATAAATTCTCTGTCAATGCTTCACTATGGAAGAATACCACTACAAGAAAAACATTGACACTTTTGTACAAAAGTATTATTTGTATTTTGTCAACAAGCAGTTTCTTCCAGATAAACACTCAGTATTTTAGAATGTGAAATTGAGTTTTGTTTCTGTTTTAAACAAAATCTGACATCTACAGGACATGAGAGGACAACTACAGGGCACTACCACTATGTATCAAAATACTCCAAAAATTAACATCCTTAAAACAACAAAGTTTCGTATCAGACAGTATCTGAGACACAGGATCCAAGAGCAGCTGAGTTAACCTGACTGGACCTGGCTCCCATCCGCACATGAGGTGACAGGTAGAATATCAGCCAGGGCTGCAGTCAACACAAGGCATGTTTTTGGCTGAATGATCAAATCCCAAATGGTACACACACCTGGCTGCTGAGACTTCAGTTCCTCACCTTAGTGGCTCCTAACGGGTTAGCTGGCTTTCCAGAACCAAGTGATGAAAAACAGCGAGAAAAAAAAAGCCAGGGTGCTTTCATAACTTTGTCTCCAAAGCACTAAATCCAGCCCATGCTCAAGACAAGAGGACTGTTTCCACCTTCTGAAAGGAGTATCAAGGAATTTATGGACATGCTTTGAAAATATAATGACCAACATTCTCTAAGTACTAGAATGAATCAAGAAAGCAACAGATTTTCTTTGAAAAGTAAAATCCTTCCTTTACAAAATAAACAGTCTGATACAGTCTAAAAAATTATTATAAAAATATCTTCACATATAATAAACATATGTTTAAAATGTATACAATACTACTAAACATTAGCCCATGCAACCTTAGCACTGCTATTAAGAATATACATGTCATTATGCCAAGCAAATTATTACTATAGTAAAATTTTGAACATCAAAAAAGAGGCAGGAGGACTGCTGTGAGTTCAAGGCCATTCTCGGACTATAGAGTAAGTTCCATGTCAGCCTAGGCTAAAGTGAGACCCTACCCTGCGGGGGGGATGGGGTGGTGGGGAGAAAGAACTTACCAAAAACTCAAATAGCTAATAAACATGAAAAACACTCAACCTCAACAAAAAAAAAAATAAACAAGTCAAGTCTGGGGAGATGGCTTTGTTGTTGAAAGGTTTGCTGTGCAAAGCCTGAGGACCAGAGTTTGGATTTCCAGAACCCATATAAAGCAGGACAGGACACAGTAGTAGATGCTTCTGCAATCCAAAACCATCAGGAGAATCCAAATGTTAAGGACTAACTGGCCTGGTATTCACAGCAGCAAACAATGAGAGAGACCCTGAAGAGGCCACCCAGAAGTTGTCCTCTGGTCTTCATGCACACATGATCTAAGGAATGTATGTTTCCATAAGGCATTCACCAACTAGCTAAGAGCATTCTTAATCTTCATAACAACCCCATTTGGAAGGGATGATCACTGTTCCCCACTTCTCAGATGAATAAATTATGGAAAGAAATTAAGTTCTCAACCACATGGCTGAGAAGCAGCAGGTACAGTATTTGACCTCAGCAACCTAACCACTGACCATTAACTTACAATGCAGCCTACAGGTCCAGGAAACATTTGGCCCCATGAATCAAGAGACTTTTAAAACATCACTCATTTAGAGCCGGGCATGGTAGCCTACACCTTGAATCCCAGCACTTGAGAGGCAGAGGTAGGAAGATTACTGTGAGTTCAAGGCCAGCCTGAGACTACATAGTGAATTCCAGGTCAGCTTGGGCTAGAGCAAGACCCTACCTCAAAAAACCAACCAAACAAAAAAGAATCATGTATTTAGGCCCAGAAATTCTCCTTCTAGAACACCCAGGTTATCTGCTAAGCCAATGAGCTAAGAAATACATTTCTATAAGGCATTAAAAAAACTGGCTGAAGTATTTTAACAGGATCAGGACCACAGTGTGGTGGAAAACTTTTCCTGAGAAGTACATCTTCACCGCAAATAGTGTTCAGATGGCAGACCAAAGTACAACTACATAATACCACTTCAGTGAACCAATGAGTTTATTGGGGGGCCACTTACAGAGCATGGAGAGGGGTTATTTATAGGAACGGGGAGCCCCCAAAGCAGCCACTTTGATGGGGCTTCCTGTGTCAAGATTACTCCTCCGATGCTCCTCCCTCAGAGTCGGGATGAGGGCTTGCTTACAGAGCATGGGGACCCCACAGCAGCCGCACCACTGAGAAGTCTTATTCCAGCCTGAATGATGACTTTCTTGTAGCTACTTTCAGAAGTTCCTTGTCCCTGTCCAGGAGTATGAGACCACAGAGCAGCACTGGGGGGGGGGGGAGCTCACTATACTGGGATTACCCCTTGGATGGGGAACGCTCCTCCCTCAGCCTCAGGGTGAGGGCTTACTTACAGAGCATGAGGCCCCAAAGCAGCACTTCAGTGGGGCTCACTGTGTCAGGATTACCACCATAGATGCTCCTCCCTCAGTTTTGGGGTGAGGGCGTCCTTACTTACAGAACATGGTGACTCCAAAGCAGGCGCGTCTAGATGGAGCTCGTTGTTCCTTGATCTTTTGCCCTCTATATACTTTCTCCCCCTGAGGCCACAAGACCTAGTGCGTTATTGTGTACAGCTGGCACGGGGGCATCTGAGACTGCAGGTGGGTCTGATGACCCTCCCCATGCCTTCGCTCATAAGTTCCCTCAGCTGCTTTTGATAAAAGCTGAAATGGTTGTTCACTGCTATAATACGGAGGAACTGCCATACAATACTTAGCTTTACAGCTTTCAAGAGGGAAGGTGATCTTTGAGATTGTCTACACCAATCCATTCATTGTATAGTAATAATTATTCAGTGAGGAAAAACAAAGAGAATTCTTTCATTTGAAAAGCAACAGCAGACAACTTTTCCTTTCTTTTTCAAAGGCTTGCCCATTCCTTCCTCAGAAGTTAATGAGAAGGAAAGAAGGGCTACTTGCAACAATCCCCCAAGTGCTTCTTTAGAACTTGAGTTTTTCTTCTTTTGCTTAACACCCTCCCAGTGCGCCTGTATTTATAACAGGTTGAGAAATACAAAATAACATGGCCAATTTAAATTCACAGGTCTGAATGAAATGTCTATGGACATTAAGTCATGGGTGACACATCCAAGTGCCTCAAAGACCTTTCATTCTGTCACGATGCTGTCAGAAGTTTAAAAAAAAAAAAAAAAAAAACCTTAATTAGAGCCAGAGAAATAAGAGTTTATCCGCATGCTAAAAAGAGGACCCCGTACAGTAACTATGTACTGCAAGCCTGATGTGCAAGGTATAAGGGAGGGCCTAGCAGAGGAAACGTTGAGCAGACCGTGGAAATGGACAAGCCATCCAGAATGCTGGGGAGAATGCTGTGCACAGAAGGAACAGCAACTGCTAAAACCCCAAGACAGAATGTTCACAAACTTTACTACCAACAACTTCATGAATGTGAAGCTGTAGAAAACTCAGGGTACTTAAGATTAGAATTTTTATTGTATCTTGAGAAATGTCTTTAAAAGCATATTTTAAAACATCCAGGCATGGTGGTACATGCCTTTAATCCTAGCACTCAGGAGGCAGAGGTACAAGGACAGTCATTAGTGTGAGGCCAGCCTGGGACTACAGAGTGAGTTCCACGTCTGCCTGGGCTAGAGTGAGACCCTACCTTGAAAACAAACAAACAAACAAAAAAGTATATAAACCTATTGGCATGGTGCTACATACCTATGATCCCAGACAGCTGAGGCAAGCAGATTATCACAAGTTCAAGGCCAGTTTGATCTACATAGCAGGTTTCAGGCCATCCATGGCTACAGAATGGCCTCATCTCAAAAAAAAAATTAAAATTCCATAAATCTAAAGCCTTTAATGCATAAAGTTGTACAAACAGAAAATTCTGTTTTGAAGGTACATTTCTCTAGAAAATAGGCACACCTAAATAAAACTGGTGTGACTTTATCTTGAGTAGATGCAATCAAACAGTCACCAGGTGCAGGTAGAGTTATAATGAGACAAATTAGCCACTCCTGGGAATAAGCCTGAGTACACAGGTGAGACTGTAGTGCAAGCAGGAATAGAACAGAGGTGTGGGGAGAGAAGCCAGAAACAGAACTGAATTCTGAATCCATCACCCTCACCCAAATCAATCCACCAAGTTTCCACCAGTTCTCCTGCCAGACCCTCACTCACAGTGATCTTGATAGACCAGCTCTCTTGCTGCTTCCCCTGACTGCACTCCAGCCATACTGAGCTCCTGCTCTTTTGGCTTCGGGGTCTTTGTACAGGCTTCTCCCTTGGCCTGAACTTTCGTCCTCTATGTTACGACCATTCAGCCCAAACCCTACCTCCTCAGGAATGCTTTTCACTCCACCCATCAGGTCCCTGTTGTATGCTGTCATTTCACCACCACCATTTCCTCCCTAGACCCATGTGGTCGCTGTTCTGATCCCTTATTGGACCATATGCTCCACACTAGCACGGACTATTATTGTTCCATGGCCGCGTCTAGTCCTGACAAATGCCCGGCAGCTGAAAAGCTAGAGAGAGAGATGGAGAATAGGTATGCCAGGGCCTCTAGCCACTGCAAACGAACTCCAGATGCATGCACCATCATGTGCATCTGGCTTACATGGGAACTAGGGAATCAAGCCTCGAACTAGGGTCCTTAGGCTTCACAGGCAAGTGCTTAACCACTAAGCCATCTCTCCAGCCCAAAAAACATTTTTATTCAATGCATGACTGTCCAGACATCCTTCCATTACCCCGTTCTCCTTCTACCTTCTGTAAGCATTGAAGCCCAGCTCTCACCTGTACCCATTTGCCCAGATTCCAGGCTCCAGTCACATTTGCAGTCATCAACTGCTGGCTCAATCCCTACCTACTGCAAGGGCATTCTTGACCTAGTACAGACCAAGTCTTAAATTTTCATGGCTTTCAAATCCTCCTCTCACCTAACACTGTAAGTGAGAAGGAAGCTAATTCCCCCTTTATCTCTGAGTTTAGTCAGCCTCTTCCCTGCCCCAGAAGTCCCTAAGACAATCCCTAAAACCCACTCACGTGTCCTGAATAGAGTGATTTAAGACATATTTCACATGGCCTTCAAGTCTCTTCCCCATTCAAGATTATACTTCCATCTCCGGTGTACAGTCAGCTGCTTCGTTATAATCTTATGCCTGTTCATTTTGTATGCCCCACAACAGCCTGCCTAGTACCAAGAAGAGAATGGGATGAGCACTTACTATAAACCACGGAGTGTCAGACACTGCATGAGACACAACTGAGGGCCTATCAAGTACTATTTAAAACTTCCTTTGAATTGACTGCATCACTCTTCTTTGTGGACAACTTTTAATTGCATATGGTTTTATTCTGTGAAGTAGCCTTAATGAAGAAAAATAAAAAAGTCATTTACAAATCAAAATGTGAGTTGAGGGTGTAGCTCAGTTGGCAGAGTGCTTGTCTAGCATGCACAAAGTCCTGGATTTGACCCCACCACCATATAAACCAGGCATCGTGACAGATGCCTGTAATCCCAGCACTAGGAAGGTAGAGGCAGGAGGATTAGAAGTTAAAGGTCATCCTTAGCTACCTCATAAATTCAAGGCTAGCCTAGACTACATGAGACCCTGTCTCAAAAAAAAAATGTACAAATCCTCAGCTTTACCCTCCTTTCCCTCCCAAACCAATGATCCCAGTACTTGGAAACCTAATATGTTTTTCTGGATCCTATCTGCCCACTATGAGTAGAACTGGAAAAGCTACAATCAGCTGTGGAACCTGAGTAATGAAAAGGGGATTGTGGCTCAAACCAGACAACCCACTGACATTATCTGCAGACTTGAGAACCAGGCTCTATCCCATGGCCTCCTTAGTCACCTCCCATTCCTTGGCAGCTAGAAGGAAGCTGGCTATTGTTGCATTACCTTCTTGGTGCTGGGACAAAGCACCCTATTAAAAGCAGCTGACAAGAGGACAGCTGTTTATTTTAGCTTGCTGTCTCAATGGGAAGCTCCATGATGGCAGGGGACAGCATGGCATGAGCAGAGACTCAGCATCACCTCTGCCACAGCAGGTGGAAAACAGCAGCAAGATAGGGAGCAACCGAACACTGGCAAGGGGGAGCTGGCTGTAACATCCCCTAAGTCCACCCCTCAATAACACACCTCCTCCAGCAAGGCTCCACTTCCCAAATTGCCACCAGCTGAGGACAAGCATTCAGAACATATAAGTTTATGAGGGACATCTGACTCAAACAACCACATGGCCCTAGTTGTTAAACACTTAGAACACACATTTAGTACAGCTACTATCCAGGCCTTGAGGAATCCTTTCTTTGCCCTTTACTCAGTTAAGAACTAACTTAAGACTAACTTAAGAACTAACATAGAAAAAGCTACCACCTTTTTTTTTTTTTTTTTTTTTTTTTTTGAAAGGTCTTGCTCTAGCCCAGGCTGACCTGAAATTCACAATGTAGTCTCAGGCTGGCCTTGAACTCACAGTGATCCTCCTACGTCTGCCTCCCAAGTTCTGGGATTAAAGTATGTGCCACCATGTCCAGAGAGAGAGAGAGAGAGAGAGAGAGAGAGAGAGAGAGAGAACAGGCATGTCAGAGCCTCCAGCCACTGAAAACGAACTCCAGATGTATGTACCACCATGTCCATCAGACAGCGAGAACAGGCATGCCAGGGCCTCCAGCTGCTGCAAATGAACTCCAGATGCATGTGTTAGCTTGTGCATCTGACTTTACATGGGTACTGGGGAATTAAACTCAGGTTGTTAAGCTTTGTAGACAAACATCTTAACTGCTGAGCCATCTCTCCAGCCTGAAAACTACTATTTAATTTTGAAGATTTTTTAAACCTTACCCCTGCATGTACTAACACAAACAGAAACAGAAGAATGATGTGATAGCAAATATAGAAGTGGACAGTGTAGGCCCTACTCTTGCCCAAGTTTTAGTTTATAGAGAATTATAAAATCTCTAAGCATCTTAAAAATTATTGTACTTGTGTCCTTGTCATTTAGTCATTTTTCTGGTTACAAAAATAAGTTAAAGCTGAGTGTTGTAGCCCATGATGTCAGGAGGATTAGAAATTCAAGGTTATTCTCCACTACACATCAAGTTTGAAGCTAATGAAGGCTATAAGGTACCCTATCTCAAAAATAAATAAAAGTCAAGAAAACAGAAAAAGTGACACAAGCAACACACAGCTGAAGTGATCCAAATGGTGCCAATGACTCTTCGGTAAAGATCACCCAAAATGGGAGCCAAACTTGGACAATGCCTGTGCAAGGCTGCAAAGCTAGGCGGGCAGGTTTGTTTGTTTTTTTAAGTTTTTCGAGGTAGGGTCTCCCTCTAGCCCAGGCTGACCTGGAATTCACTATGTAGTCCCAGGGTGGCCTCAAACTCATAAACTCATGGCAATCCTCCTACCTCTCCTCCCGAGTGCTGGAATTAAAGGCATGTACCACCACGCCCAGCTTTAGGCAGGCAGTTTAAGTCCCAGCTTCTTAAACTGTGGGTCCATGACTCCATATGTAATCATATAACTAAAGCAACCAAAAACTAACTGAAAATCAAACAAGTAATGAATCCTAAGTGTTTCTAGCAGTCTTCACCCACGCTGTGCCATGTAACTTCACTGTAGCCTTGGTTCAGCCCACACAATACTCATACTTTGCATGCCACATGCAGCTACACCACATAGCACCAATGAGCTCTGCTTGAAACACCTCAGCTCAGATTTGAGATTGATGTATGTTATGAATTTCAGTGTTATTACCATACAAATAACGGATTAATCACAGGAAACAAAGACAACATTTTTTTCTGTCATCATTCTTCAACATGTCAGTACCAAATTAATATATCACTGAATTGGATTAGAATGTTTGGTTTTTTTAAGAGTTGCTATTTGTGTTGCTAACTTAAGCTTCATAAGAAATGTTAAATAAATTTTGGTTTGGGATTAGGGTAGAATTTCTAGTGATTTCTGATACAGCCCTAAACTTACTTCTGCCATTTTGAACACTTTTGTTTGTTTGTTGCTGGGTCTCATGTAGCTCAGAATAGCCTCAAATGTCCTATGTAACAAAGAACATGACCAGTTTTATGCAGGGTTGGGGATCAAACATAGGGCTTTATGCAGTTAAGATAGTAATCACTCTATCATCTATTTGCAAGCAGAGAGAGAGACAGAATGGGTGCACCAGGGCCTCCAGCCACTGCAAATGAACTCCAGTTGCATGTGCATCTGGCTATAAGTGGGTACTGGGGAACTGAACCTGAGTCATTAGATTTTGCAGGTAGGCATCTTAACTGCTGAGCCATCCCTGCAACCCTAGTCACTCTACCATCTGAGCTACATTCCCAGCCCCATTTTGTAGTCTGAAGCATACTCATCATTGATGATTATAAATCAAAATATAAACCAACCCTGAAAAACACTGAAGATACTCTACATCCCCTAAAAATTCAGATAAAATTTAATCTTTTATGCAAAAATAATCATCTCATATGTAAGTAAAATTTTATACACCTTTAAAAAATGCAAAAATAATTTTACACAAAAGAAATGTTTTAAAATAAATTTACTATGAGCAAACATTTAATTTGCATACCTGGGGTTCTATAAAAATTCTTGAAGCTGGGAAAATGGCTTAGCAATTAAGGCATTTGCCTGTGAAGCCTAAGAATCCCGGTTCAATTCCCTAGGACCCACATAAGCCAGATGCACAATGAGGACACATCTATCTGGAATTCTTTTGCAGTGGCAAGAGGCCCTGGCGAGCCCATTCTCTCTTTCTCTCTATCTGCCTCTCTCTCTCTCTTGCTCTCTCTCTCTCTTTCAAACAAATAAATAAATAAAAATACTTTTTACTAAAAAATATTTTTCTTGGGCAAAAAGTAGTTGTAAGTGGAAAAAGTTTAAGAAGCCCTGGTCTAAGTGATTTTTAAAATATTTATTTTTTATTTACTTATGATGCTGGGATTAAACCCAAGGCCTCACACATGCCAGGAATGTGCTCTAACACCGAGTTAGAATCCCTAAGCCCCTAAGCAATTTTTGATCATTTCTGATTACAAAGGCTTAGAAAATTAGCAACTTAGAATCTCTAAAAAGTTATAGATTCCACTCAAAAGCAGGAGAATTATTACTTTCCACTTAACTACCTGGCCTCAGACACAAGGCACAAAGTTAGCTTACTACTTTCAGATGAAGATAGAAAAATAAAAGTAGACTGGCAAAACCAAAGCAGAAGTACTTATCTTCTGCTGTTCGCTGAGAACCTACAGGGAACTTTGTCAGGATCACAGCTTTGGTCCATTCAGCATTTATCACAGCAAGATGAAAAAGTACATGCAGGGCTCAGCAAACTTTAAGCCATTTATCACATAAAATCTCTACCCCACCTCGCGGGAAAAAAATGTCCCTGTACCATTTTCATAAAATGGGACGTACTTTAAAACTGAATCAACTTACAATGAAGCTTCTCAAAGCTCCGATATTTTCATAAAGCAAAGTGCATTCTGTTGAACTTGCATATATGCTTTCAGTAGCTCTGTCATGCTTTGAGAAAATGTATCAGGATATAAACACTTCTCATCTTTTGAAAACAATAATTAAAAAAGAAGATAAAGGGGTTTTAGAGAGCAGTTAGTCACATGTTTACTCATTAACACAACTCACCCAAATATATAACATGATATTTAAATATTAGGGTAACTACTCTCTCTCTTTCTAACTCATCAGAAAATGGGAAAAAAGAGTGGGGGAAGGCAGCATTTGAAGACAACTCAAGATTTCTGGGTATAGTGGTTCACCCTTATAATCCCAGCACTCAGGAGGTTGAGGTAGGAGGGTTGCTGTGAGTTCCAAGCCAGCCTGGGCTACAGAATGAGTTCCAAGTTATCCTGGGCTAAAGTGAGAACCTGCTAGAAGGAAGGAAGGCAGGGGAGGGGAGGAAAGAAGAGGGGAAAGGAGGAAGAAGAAGGAGGAGGGAGGGAGGGAGAGAAGAGGGTGAGATGGCTTAGCAGTTAAGGCACTTGCCTGCAAAGCCTAAGTACTCATATTTGACTCTCTAGACCCCATATAAGCCAGACGCACAAAGTGACAAAAACATGCACGGTTGCACACATGCACAAAGGGGTGTACATGTTGGAGTTCGACTGCAGTGGTACAGGCCCTGGCACGCCAACTCATTCTCCCTCTCACTCTCTATTTGGCTATGCCTCAAAGTCTATTTGGCTTGCCTCAAAGAAAAAGAGAAGAAAGAAAAGCAAAGAAAGAAAACCCAAAGTTTTTTAACCGGAAAAATCTATAATGGGCCCCAAGTTTCTTGCCATCATACACAAAGAAAATTGTGACCTAAGAAGAATGCTCTGCTGTAAATGTAGGGTTTGGTTTGCTTTACAACTGTCCTCTGTGAGTTGCCATTATGTCTGTCAATACTGATGTTTCTATGACACTGCCACAGCTGTACACCTGGGTGTGTGAAGAGATTCAAGACAATCATGGGAAAGTCTTTCAGGGTCTGCTAGGCAAAGATTTTAGAAAATGATGATTTATCAATGTTCTTATGATCCTCAAAAAGTAACATTTCAAATTATTACAGACTAGATTACAGCTGGATGTTATTACTGGTAATAACAAAAGAACACCAAATTTTCTCTTTTGACTGATAATTTACTCCTACAAGGAATTTTAAGCATCTTGTTTGAAGAACATCATGATCAAGTGATCAAAGTTACTGAAACTGAACTTTAACCTATTTCTTGGCAAGCAAGCTGCCTAGTCCACTCTTACCTACCACCCTAACAGAAGCACAGAGGGATTTACTTTCAGCTTTAACCTTCAAAAATTTGAAGGTCGGAAGTGGTGGTACACGCCTTTAATCCCAGCACTTGGGAGGCAGAGGTAGGAAGATCGTCGTGAGTTCAAGGCCACCCTAAGATTACATAGTGAATTCCAGGTCATCCTGAGCTAACTTAAAAAAAAAAAAAAAAAAAAAAAAAAAAAAAGCAAAGGCTGTACCCAAAGGTTAAGATCAAGAGAGAAAAAGAGAGAGAAAGAGAGACAACAGGTAGTTCTTTTCTAAGTAAGTCTGTCCAACTCATCACATCAGTTTTCTAACCAGCAAATAACAAAAAGCTTTTTTAAAAGTTTGTATCAATAGAATAGAAGAATATATCAAAAAGATCATTCACCCCAACCAAGTAAGCTTCATCCCAGAGATGCAGGGATGGTCAACATACACAAATTGATAAATGTAATACACTATATAAATGGACTGAAGGACGAAAATCACATGATCGTCTTAATAGATGCAGAAAAGGCATTTGACAAAATCCAACATCCCTTCATGGTAAAAGTCCCACAGAAACTGGGAATAGAATTATCTCAACATAATAAAAGCTATTTATGACAAACCTACAGCCAACAGAATACTAAATGGGGAAAATCTTGAAGCTTTTCCTCTAAAATCAGGAACAAGACAAGAGTGTCCAGTGTCCCCACTTGTATTTAACATATAGTACTGGAAGTCTTAGCTATAGCAATAAAGCAAGAGACACACATAAAAGGGATACAGCCAGGAGTGGTGGCGCATGCCTTTAATCCCAGCACTTGGGAGGCAGAGGTAGGAGGATCGCTGTGAGTTCAAGGCCACCCTGAGACTACATAGTTAATTCCAGGTCAGCCTAGACCAGAGTGAAACCCTACCTCGAAAAACCAAAAAAATAAAATAAAATAAAATAAAAAGGGATACAAATTGGAAAGGAAGAGATCAAGTTATCATTATTTGCCAATGATATGATTCTATACAAAAAGGATAAAGACTCTACCAAAAAATTGTTAGAGCTGATAAACAATTTTAGCAATGTAACAGGATACAAAATAAATGCACGGAAATCAGTAGCTTTTCTATATACCAACAACAAACTTGCAGAGGATGAATCTGGGAATCACTCCCATTCACAATTGCCATAAATAAATAAATAAATAAATAAATAAATAAATAAATAAATAAATAAAGTACCTTGGAATAAACCTAAACAAAGAAGTAAAGGATCTCTACAATGAAAACTGTAAAACACTCAAGCTAGAAATTGCAGAAGACATTAGGAAATGGAAAGATATCCCATGTTCTTGGATTGGAAGAACCAATATTGTGAAAATGTCAATCTTACCAAAAGCAATCTACACATTTAATGCAATCTCCATTAAAATCCCAATGGTGTTCTTATGGGCATAGAAAAAAATCCTAAAATTCATTTGGAAGCACAAAAAAACTTGAATATCCAAAACAATTTTAAGCAACAAAAACAAAGCTGGTGGTATCACCATACCCGATTTTAAGCTATATTACAAAGCCATAGTAGCAAAAACAGCATGGTACTGGCACAAAGACAGACACATAGATCAGTGGAACAAAACAGAGGACCCAGATGTAAATCCAGGCTGCTACAGCCATTTGATTTTTGACAAAAATGCCAAAAAACATACATTGGAAAAAAGATAGCCTCTTTAACAAATGGTGCTGGGAAAACTGGATATCTATATGTAGAAGGATGAAAATAGATCCTTATCTTTCTCCATGTACAAGAATAAAGTCCAAATGGATCAAAGACCTTAATATTAGACCTGAAACTCTCAAAGTACTAGAGGAAAAAGTAGAGGAAACCCTTCAATATATTGGTATAGGCAATGACTTTTTAAATTTAACTCCAGTTGCTCAGGACATAAAACCATTAACCAACAAATGGTAGCTCATGAAATTGCAAAGCTTTTGTACAGCAAAGGACACTGTGAGTAGAGCAAAGAGGCAACCTACAGAATGGGAGAAAATCTTTGGCAGCTAAACATCTGACAGAGGATTAATATCTAGTATATACAAAGAACTCAGAAAACTAAATAATAAGAAATCAAATAACCCAAGTAAAAAAAATGGGCTAAGGAACTAAATAGACTTCTCAAAAGAAGAAATACATATGGCATATAAAAATCTAAAATAAGTTCTACATCCTTAGCCATCAGGGAAATGCAAATTGAAACTACTTTGAGATTCCATCTCCTGTCAGAAAGGCTATCACCAAGAAAACAAATAGCAATAAATGTTGTCAAGGATGTGGAAAAAGGAGAACCCTTCTACATTGTTGGTGAGACTGTAATCTAGTAGCCATTGTGGAAATCAGTGTGGAGGTTCCTAAGACAGCTAAAAATAGATTTACCATATGACTCAGTTATACCACTCCTAGGTATATATCCTAAGGACTCATCAGTATCTTAAATACTTGTACAACCATGTTTATTGCTGCTCTATTCACAGTAGCTAGGAAATAGAACCAGCCTAGACGTCCCTCAACTGATGGATGGATAATGAATGTGTGGTATATTTGTACAATGGAATTTTATTCAGCAACAAAGAAAAATGAAATTATGAAATTTGCACGGAAATGGATGGATCTGGAAAGGATTATACTAAGTAAGGTAGTAACCCAGGCCCATAAAGCCAAACATCACATGTTTTCTCTCATATGTGGATCCTAGCTACAAATGTTCAGACTTATGTGTGAGGCCAGAAGCTAGGAAAGCTATAAGGGAGGAAGGAGAGAGGTGGATTAAGGGGATGGTACTGTATATATGTCAGTAGATGGACAGATTACTGCAGGTGGAATGGCCTAAGTGAGGTCAGGGGAAGAGACTGAGTGAAAGGAGTGTGGGGTAAGGGTTAATCAAAATTCAGGATATTGTGAATAAGCCAAATGATAACCTACTTTTTTGGATAATGGCACACCAAAAGCCATAGACTGTTACTAGAAAAATTTCAATGTCAGGGATGGGATACTTTCCAGTGAGTTGTTGCCCAGAGAGGTCCCTGATGCCCCCCAAACATTGCAAGCTATTGCCAAGGTTCTTGGTTTTCCACCAGGAATAGATGATAAGACCTTATTGCTGAAGATTCCACATGCCTGGACTATAAAATCACCAATAAATCAAACTGGAGTTGAGCTGAAAACCTCCTCCCTGTAGACCAGCTGACAGAAAGCTGGAAAAAGTTGCACTGCATGAAGCCTTATGCGAGACAGAAGCCATCAGTGGTGAAAACAGTAGACACTGCAAGCCTCAAATATGGCCAGCCAGGCCAAAGGAGCCAACAGGTATAATAATGGCATGTCTGTTATGGGGGGAAACAAACTGCTCTCTAATTGGAGTGGAGACCCCTATTATGGGAGGGAATACATGCCTGGTACTGAAAACCTAATCAAAAGCCTATGGTGGGGGAGGTCATGAGCATTAGGAGTGTAATGCCTGCTCTTGTCTAGCTAAATGCATGTATTCTGCCCACCAAACTGCTCTGTAAGCACTTTACTTAATGTCCACACCCATATATTAATGCTACTCTCCACTTTTGGTTAGAAAAGCTTCTCTTTTCAGATGGTGGTAACCACTGACCCAAAAGGCAACATAGTGCTGAGAAGATGCGATGGAGGAATGTTCCGCACTGAAAAATCTCTATCATACATTCCAAGGCTCAGGGTTCACTGTGGAATAGGTGGCTGAAAGAATGTAAGAGCCGAAGGAAGGGTAGGACTGCTTATATTGCAATCGACCAGACAGAAATTGGCCTTGATATCCATGACCTTGCAGTGCCTAGCACTATCTTTACAAGACCCTTATAATAGGAGGAAAAAATAATGACATCAAAATAAAAGAGAGACTAATGAAGAGAGGAAGGGGATATGAAGGTGTGTGGATTTGTGAAGGGGAAAGTGGGGGAGGGGAGGGTTTATTGTCTAAGTATGGAAGCTGTCAATAAAAAGGAAAAAAATTAAAAATTTTTTAAAAATTAAGAAGTCCAAAACAAGGGGTAAAAAAGTTTGTCTCGTTTAGTATCATCTGGGGTCATTCTAAGCCATGTTTTCATTTGTTTTAAGGCTTAGCACTATATGGCTACATAATAATGACATCTAACTTTTGGGGGGGGGTATTTATCATGTCATGTGCTAGCCATCACTCCAAGCTCTTTTGTGTATTATTTCACTTAACCCTAATAACAACCTGTGATGGTGAAGTTCTGTTGTCAACTATGTCATTAGGAATCCACAAGCATTCCTCTTGGGGGACAGGAGAATCTCTAAGGTTGCTTGGAGGAAAGATGAAATGAAGAAGAAAGTCTTTCCTCCAGAGTGAGCCCTTCCTCCACAGTGGGCGACCCTCATGTTAGGAAGCCCTGAGAGGAAGGAGTCCCTTCCTCCCTCCTGGCTGCTGGTGCTGCTTGTGCCTTCACTTAAGTATGTGCATCTATCTTGTCCGGCTATCCTTCCCCTGCACTGGAACCAAGGTTCCTCAGCCTTCCATGTGGAGTGAAGAGCAGCATCTCTCCAGGAAGCCTTCAGGCCTCAGTGCTGGATTGGGACTGCTGAGGCATCCAGCCTTGAGCAATGAGCAGCTACTGGGTTCCTTGACTCTCAAGCTGGCCGACTCCTATTCTTGGACTGCTGTAAACGAATTCAATAAACCCCCTTTATAATACACTTCATTCTGTAGATTTTGTTCCTCTAGAGAACCCTGACTCATATACAACCTATGGAGCAGATAGTATCATTGTTCTCATTTCACTAATGCTAAAACTCATGCGCAGACTTGAACAACTTGCCACAGGTCACTAGTAAGCTCACGATGGAGCCACAGAAGAATTATCAACACTCTACAGCACTTTAAAATGTTTAACAGTTTTTCAGCCATTACAACTTTGAGGATCCCAAGACATATATCATTAATGGGATAATCCTAGCATCCAGTCCATTTTGCAAGTAGAAAACTATGACTCTAATGCAGTGAATGGACTTTTCCAAAGTAGGAAATGAAGACACTGGGAGAAAAATCCAGACTTTATGAATTGAGAGTCTCTCCTCCCTCTAAATGAACTGCTTTTTCCTATGGTAGACACTCAAAAATATTTTTGTCATATACTGACGAAAGCATTACTCCTTAAAGCGTAATTCTAGAGTTAAGATCCAGATTGATAAAAATTAGTTATCTCTACCATCAAATGCAGAGCCCAGCACACAGGAGACTGCTAGTCCGATATTCCCCCACTTACTCCTGTCTGCCTCCACCAAACTCATTTCTCTGCTGATGTCCATGTGCCTCCCTGTGCCAGACACCCTTCAGAGACACAGAGCATCCCATCCCCCTCACAGGCATCACTTACAGGAAGCCAAAGGGAATTACTTCTTAGTATAAAGTCCAGAAGGATAAGAACACTGAAAGCTAATACTAAAACTTACTTGATGATGACAGTAACCCATCGTCAAGAAGGCACCAAGGGGCTGAGAAGATGGCTCAGTAGTTACAAGTGCTTGTTTGCAAAGTCTGCTTGCCATTTCAATTCCCCAGTCACCAGTGTAAGCCTGATGCAGGAAATGCCACAAGCATTTAGTGTTCATTTGCAGCAGCTAAGAGGCCCTGCCATGTGTGCATGCATGTGTACGTGCACACACGTGTAAAATAATAAAGTTGCTCTTTTAAAAAGAAAAAAAAAAAGTGGCACCCAGTGATCTTCCTCCTGGTCTTCAAAACCCCATATAGTCAGTCCCATCTTATATTAAGTTGGCTAATGCCACCGACAAAACAAAGCAGAAGTAATCAGATATTATAAAAGACTGCATCTGATATCGTAAGGCCCCTCAGTTAGGTCTGTCCCCCATCCCTCCACACCTAACTCCCTCCTTCTCTCCCTTCTTCTTCTCTGTTTGCTCTGATGGAAACCAGGTACCATGTTTCCAAGACATAAAGAATCCTTTGGAGATGACTATGTAGTGATGGGCTGAGACTTTCTGTCAAAAGCCATTGAGAAACGAAGGCCTGCCAATATCCTTGTATGGCCATGGAAGCAGATCCACCATCTCCAGGGAACTGACACCTAAGCCACAACTTGAGTTAACCTCAGGAGAGACCTTAAACCAGACCTTCCAGCTAAATAGCTTCTGGATTCCTGACCCAAAGAAACCATAGGTAAATGTGGGCTTTTAAAAATAGGCTACATGGGCCAGGCGTGGTGGTGCATGCCTTTAATCCCAGCATTTGGGAGGCAGAAGTAGGAGGATGACCATGAGTTCTAGGCCACCCTGAAACTACATAGTGAATTCCAGGTTAGCCTGGGCTAGAGTGAGACCCTACCTCAAAAAACCCAAACAAAAAAAATATTAGCTATATGGCAAGAAAAAACTAATACAGGAACAAGAGCTGTTATAAATTGCTAAAAGATTCATATAATCTCTATTTAAACCCACATTAAACTATGGAAGTATCAGTATGTTTTGGTGTGGTACTACCTCAGATTTGGCCAGGTAGGTTGCATAATATATTATATATATCATATTACATTGGAATCTGAAAAAAAAATAGATCTTGAAACACATTTCGCCCAATGGTTTCAAATAAGGTACTGAAACCTGAATTTACTTTTACTAAAACATCATTCTATTTATTTATTTATTTGTTTATTTATTTGACAGAGAGATAAACAGGCAGATAAAAAGAGAGGGAATGGGCACACCAAGGCCTCCAGCCATTGCAAACAAAATCCAGATGTGTGCAATATCTTGTACATCTGGCTTAAGCAGGTGCTGAGGAATTGAACCTGGATCCTTAGGATTTACACGCAAACACCTTAACTGCTAAGCCATCTCTCTAGCTCTAAAATATCATTCTTGATTAATCTCACCCTAAAACATAAAAAATTCCTATAAATAAATATATATATTTGTGTGTGTATCAGAATCTCCATCATATAGCATAATATTTGAATATAAATTATTCAGTATCATTTACTCTGTTGTTTTATAAGTAAATTTTATCTCACCACCTAATAATTGATGTTCTTATGCACAAAAGTTCCCTTTTTACTTCATTATCACCACCAGAAATCTTTATGCTACTGGGTATACAATAAGCTAAATAAATTTGGGTTCACAAACTTGTATATAGCATTACAAAAGAATGTAGCTGACCCCAGAGTACCCTACACTGAAAACCTATTTGATTTCAAGTAACTGCTTCAGAACATGGTATAAAAACTGTGCAGTGCCTTTTAGAAGTTCTGCTTTCTATAAAGTCTTCAAATTTTTGCATATCATATATATGCAATGTTACAGAAATATATGTATAATAGACATATTTTTCCATGGATATCTGATAGCTCTATATTTTGTTATGTAAGTAAAAAAAAAAGTATTTTACCTCAGAAACTAAAGTTAAATTTTAAAAAGTACTTTAATGTTTAAAATAAACCATCTAAAATTAAAAAGGCTATCAAGGAGCCCTGGGAAAATCTGCATATCCTCCAAATGCCCTTGTAAATAGCAGCTGAGTAAGAATTACGATCTGAAGTAATCCAAGTGGTCATTATCAGGGGAAGCCATCTATTAACCTCCTGATGACTGACCATCTAAACCTTTCAATGGAAGAACAATTTTGTCTTTCTCTTCTCTGCAGCCACCCTTGGTCAATAAATAGGGTAACTAATCAGCTTTTAATTTTCTTTCTTAAAGAGACAAGCAGAATGGGGTTCTAGGAACACGGGGAGAAGGCTTTACAAATTCAGACCAAGGAAGAGTTCCAGTGATATAAGCAAGCTCTAAAACCAAGCCATGAAATAAATTATTCATGACATGTTATGTGTGTATGTATGTGGGTGGGTTCACATGTAGAATTCAGGTGTCTTCCTCAATCTGTCTCCAGATGATTTTTTGAAACAGGGTGTCACTGAACCTGCAGCTCACAATTTTTGCTAAACTGGATAGCCAGCAAGCCTCAGGCTCCTCCTGTCTCTGCTTCTCCAGAGCTGGGATTACAAGCATTTGCCTCCACTCATGGCTTTTACACAGATGCTAAGGATCCAAATTCAGGTACTTATGCTTGCATGGCAAACACATCACCATCTAAACCATCTTCTCAGCTCTTATTCTTGAGCTTTTAAATAAACAGGCATTTTCAAAACAGACAAGAAAGTAAAATGTAATTCAATATCTATCATTCTGAAAACAAATTGTACAAAGCTATCTCTTATATACATTGTAAAAAAAACAAGACACATCCAAGAAAGGTTTCACAAATCCAGATGCCAAAACTGCACAGATAATCAGGACAAACCACAGACTTAAGATCTAATTTTAGAGAAGCAGTGAAGAGACTGGGAGCATGAGAGGAGATGAAATTGACAGTGAACCTAAGAGGCTGCAACAAATTCTGGCCTCTGTGATCATCTAATCTCTTAATGATGAGGAGGGATCCTTCCATGCTATAAAGAAAGAAGGGATAGGAAGGCATCCAGTCAAGAACTAGGGGGCAAGGAGACTACAGACAAGGATCTAGGTCCATGATCTGGGTTCTGGCAAATTAGGGCCTCTCTCTGGGCCCCTGTTCCCTCACTTACAGACTATAGCGCTAGTTATGCCAGGTCTAGCATTCTAAGTGAAATCCAGTTTGTTGTTGTTTATGTCACCTTTTCCACTCTCTCTCCCTCTCTGCTGTCTTGTCAGGAATGCCATGGTGCTGAGTTAACTGGGGGTAAGTGAGCATGCACAGGTTTGATGCAGAGGATCAACTACTGAACTACTGGGCAAAAGAATGAGTGCCTGATAGAAAACAGCAAATGACAAGCAGAAACAAGTCTGTGTGCATGATTCTGTGATACTATGGTATTATCTAGATTATGGACATTGGAGATTCCTTTGACAAAAGAAGCCTGCATATCGACTGGTATTTCTGAAGTGTGAAAGCAGACTTGAAAAATATGCAATCCAGACAAGACCATAAAGCTTATACTATGCCAGTTTCAAGACCACTAAGATTTACTGGCCTTTACCCTCAGTCACAAGGGATCTTATCCAATTCCATAAAACTGCTTCCTAGGTTTTAACCTGCAATCCTGCTAGAAATCCCTAAAGTCCAGGGTTTGAGAGTAGTGAGGGAAGTGTGTGTTCAGAAATAATATTCTAGCTATCTATACTATTTTTACTAGGAAAAAGTAAAAGCACATATTACCTTGCTCAAAACAACTCTCTAGCCATTTCTCAGTATGTTTCAAGACAACAGATGAACATCATATACATATATAAATGATAACTTTCCTAACATCTTTTAAATTAAATTATTAACTTTCTTGCATCAACAAATCATGTGTTGGCTATATTCCCACTGGATTATACTCTTATACCTCCTCTCCCCCACCTCCATTCCACTAAGGAACCTCCTCAATGGGGATATCAGTCATGAATATATCAGTCATTCTCTGTGTATGGGGGGGGGGGTTAATGTCTCAGGACGCTCCTTCCCATCCTGTGGCTCTTATAATCTTTCCGCCCCCTCTTCCACAATGATCCCTGTGCCTTGGCAGGTATGTTGGAAGTCTGTTTTAGTGTTGTGCTGTCTGAAACCTCTGGATTTCTGCTTTGATGAGTTCTCAGTATCTATCAGCATCTCCCTGGAGCTGGTTGTCAGGCTGGCACTGACAGCAGCACTCATGTTTAAAGCACCACTTCTTCTTTACCTTCCAAAACTAAAAGAAAACTTAGTCATAAAACATATGCATATACAGAAAGTTCATTAATTAATTTAAAAACACATGCAAGTAGCTCTTTCCCAACTGACTTACAGGGGAAAAACCCAAGACAAATCCTTCACAGAACATAAATAGCAATACCCAAACCTTGTACAGAAAAAAAAAATGGAAATCTAAGTATCTAATCACAGTTTCATATTATTTAAAAAAAAAAAAAAAAAAAAAGAGCAGCAGTATTCCTGAAACAGTTCTTCACTGAATCCATCTGGCTGAGTACCATCGTGTACTGGACATCCCACCAAGGTCCTTGAGGACTTATCCATGGGAAAACAAATAATATCACTGCTTCCAGAAGCTTGACAGAAATCACTTTCTCAAAACCCTATTTTTTTTTTTTTATTTTTAGGAGGCACATGCCAGTAATCCCAGCACGTGAGAGGCAAGGCAGAAGGACAGCTGTAAGTCTGAGGCCAACCTAGTCTACACAGTAAGTTTCAGACCAACCAGGGCTACAGAATGAGACCCTGCCTCAACTCCCTCCTGCCCCACCACTTCCCCAAATTAAATGTTTTCAGCTACCAGTGTTTTCTCTGCTGAATGACATACACCTACCTTACCAAGGAAAGAGTAAAATAAACAAGATGCATAGTCATATAGACCAATGGAATAGAATGAGACTCCAGAAATAAATACTCAAGTTACTGGCAGCTGATTTTTTTTTTTTTTTTAATAATAGTGCCAAGACAGCTCAATGGGGAAAAAGTCTTTTCAACAAATGGTTGTGGGACAACTAGATAACCTCAAACAAAAGTATGAAGGATGAATCACAGGCCTAAATGCAAGACCTTAGGCTTTAAAATCCTTAAAAGAAACATAAGAGTAAGTTTTCATGCTTGGGTTAAGCAGTGGTTTCTCAAATATAACACCAAACAGCACAGGCCACAAAATGAAAAAAAAAAAAAAAAAAAAAAAAACCACTGGCTTCATCAAAATTTAAATTTTGTTTTTGAACAAATACCTTTGGGCTGGAGAGATGGCTTAGCAGTTAAGATGCCTGCCTGAAAAGCCTGTGGACCCAGGCTCAATTCCCCAGTACCCATGTAAGCCAGATGCACAAAGTGGCACATGCTTCTGGACTTCATCTGCAGTGGTTAGAGGCCCTGGCTCGAGCTTGCTCTCTCTCTCTCTCTCTCTCTCTCCTTCCCTCCCTCCCTCCTTTCTCTCTCTCTGTCTCTCTCAAATAAATAAATGAGCAAAATAAATATATTTGTTTTTTAAAAAAGATACCTTCAAGCAAGTAAAAAGACTATCCATGGGATGGAAGAAAATATCTGCAAATAAGTTAAGATACATGTACAAAATATACATATATATTTAAACTCATACTCAATAATAAAGGACAAATAACTCAAATTTTAAAATTGGCAAGGAGGGCTAGAGAGAGGACTTAGTGGCTAAGGTGCTTGCCTACAAAGCCAAAGGACCCCAGTTCAATTCTCCAAGACCCACATAAGCCACATGCATGAGGGGATGCATGCATCTGGAGTTTTTTTGCAGTGGATGGAGGCCCTGGCATGCCCATTCTCTCTCCCTCTCTCTCTCTCTCTTCCTCCCTCCCTCTTTCTCTCTGTCAAATAAATAAATAAATAATTTTTTAAAAATTTTTTAAATGCTATGCTAACTGAAGCAGAAATCCAGAAGCTGCTGAAAACTCAACACTAAAGTAGAATTAAAGTGCACTCACCAAGGCTCAGGGAAGTTTACAGAAGAGGGGGTGGAAAGAATGTAAGAGCCACAGGGTGGGAAGGAATATCCAGAGATTAGCCCTTCCCACAATGACTGACTAGTGCTCTCACAAGTCATATCCTACAACTCCATGGTGAACACCAGCAATCCCACTAAGGAGAGCTCTCAGTGGAGTGGGGTCAGGAAGGAAGGAAATGATGGTACCAACAGATAATGTGTCCATACAAAGTTTCTACTTAATAAAAAAAAATAGAGCTTATGAAAAGACAAAATTGTCAATTAACACCTAAAGACTAGTAGTACACCCACCCCTAACAGTATCACACTGCAAATAAAATGCAAGTAATCTGGAAAAAATAATGTCATGCTAAATGAAACCTAGCCACAGAAAATCACATATCATGCAAAATCATTTATATGAGATGTCCAGAACATGTAAATCGATAAGCAAAAAAAGTAGTTGTTCAAGGGCAGTGAGCTGGAAAGAAATAAGTGATTGCTACTGAGCACAAAGTTTCTTTTTGGAGTGATGAAAATGTCTACAAATTGATAGAGATGTTGGTTATATACCTCTGAATATACAAGAAAACCATGCAACTGTATACTATAAGTGGGTAAATTATATGGCATGATTAACATTGCCCTAAAGCTGCATTTAAAATTAATTAAGAAGTTAGATCAAGAAAGTGTACTACTTATATCCAGAAAACCTTAAAAGGCCATAGAGGGTGATGTCTTTTCTCAGATTCATTATCTTGTGTCCATAAAGAGGCATATTTTCCTATTCACATTAATGTACCCAAGCAACACTAATTTATTGATGTCAACTGTTCTGTAGGAACTGAGCTTGGTTGGGAATCCTATTAAAAAGGCCTACACCACCTCCCTCAGGGGTTTCCATTCTATTATCAGCAGGTAACACTCATAGGGCACAGAGCTGAAAGTTCATGGACCGCACCTCGGGATAAGGTGGAGAGCCTATCCCAAATTCTATGCACAAGGAAGCATACTCAAAGGTGACGGGCTGTTTTAACAGTGCTAACAAAAGGATGGAGACCAGAAGCCAGTTTATCTATATCCAAACATGCCCTCTTTACCCCATTATATTCCTTCCAGGGCAAGGTGAGCAGGAATGGACAGAGACCACAGCAATGAAATGCAAGCTTAATTAAGGTCACAGGAGGCCTCTAGGATCTGCGCCAAGGAGAAGTCTTCAAAACCAAACATTCCTGAATAGGGCTGGTGTTTCTCTCCAACAAGATGAGATGACCTGGGACTTTCCAGGTAGACGAGATACGAGTAAAAGGAACGTGGAAAACTCAGAATCAGCTCAATTTGGCTAGACAGCAAGACAGACATGAGGAAGTAATGGGGGAAAAGACAGAAAGGATGTGGGAGTTTAGATACTGAGGGGAACAGTGTTGATTAGATATTCATAGATATTGATGACTCATCAGACCCTCATTTGGAGAAATTGTATCATGTTCAGCTGAGCATGAATTACACATCTAAATCTATACATTAGCCCAACTGCTGTCATATTCTTTTTTTTTTTTTTTTTGGAGAGAGACACAGAGACAGAGAGAGAGAGGGAGAGGAAGACAGATAGAGATGGGCGCGCCAGCAGCCTCTCAGCTGCTGCGAATGAAATCCAGATGTGTGCGCCCCCTTGTGGTCAAGTGCGGCATTGCGCCCTTGCGTCACTTTGCATCTGGCTAAACGTGGGACCTGGAGATTGGAACCGCTGGAGATTGGAACCAGCATTCTTAGGCTTAGGAGGCAGGCGCCTTAACTGCTAAGCCATCTCTCCAGCCCCTGTCTATATTTTTGATTGCCTACTGCACACTACAGTGGATGCCTAAGCCCCCATCTCTGCTCCCCTTCAGACCTGCTTCTCCTCGTGTGCCCCTAGCATGATAAATGATTCCATACCATTCATCAGTTAAAATGTTTTGATTCCTGGGGCTGGAGAGATTTCTCAGTGGTTATGGTACTTGCCTGTAAAGCCTAAGGACCTGGGTTCAATTCCCCAGTATCCAAGTAAAGCCAGATGCATAAGGTAGCACATGCCTCTGGAATTTGTTTGTAGTGGCTACAGGCCTGGTATGCCCATTCTCATTCATTCATTCTCTCTTTCTTTCTCTCCCTCCCTCTCCCTCTCATAAGTAAATATTTTAAATGTTTTAATTTCCCGGTAGCAGAGCTCTTGTTGGATGCTTCAATGTGAAGAAGCTCATCAGTTCACCTATCAGGGAATCTAAGAACAAGGAGAGAAGGCTTAGGGTGGGTGAGATATGTCAAGATCTCTGCTTCTCCCATCCTCCTTGCTCTGCCATCTTGGGAGTCACTGCTGTCTATAGGATGATGACTGAATGGTTCTGGAGATAAGGAGGAGATGTGTGCATATGACACCACTATGGTAGACAGGAATAGAATCACTTTCTCCAGAAGCCAACCTGACTTTTCTGTGTATCTTTTAGTCAGAAAGCATTTTTGTGGCTTTTTTTTTTTTTTTTTAAGCACCACAATAGTAACAGGCTCACCATTAGAGCAATGATCCTCCTTGAAACTTGGTGGGGCTAGCACCAATTTCCTTCCAGGGCCAATGGCTGCTTTTGGAGAGCAGCTGGGTCAGGAAGAAGGGACTTACGGGTGTTGACCAAAAGTGCCTTTTACCCCTTGGGCCAGCGTCTTTAAATTTCCACATTCTACTAGGTCTTGGAGTTCCCACCTCCTGAACATCTTCCGGATTGTTTTCTCTCCCATTTTCCATTACTATTGCCCTACATCATGCCCTTCTCAGATCTCAGCTAAACACTTTTCAGTACCCAGCTGCCTGTGTTAATCTCTTATGACTCTGATGCTCTGCCTACACTTCATAGGCTAGTCAACTTCTGTACTTGGACTTTTAAGTTCCTAGCATGAGAAGTGTGGCTTTCAGCCACATTCCTTGGCGCCACTAAACCTAAGTCACCATGGGCAGGGGTGAAGGAGTTTCCAAATTGGAATTAAGGAACAACTGTATTCAAAATTATATATTATACATACCAACAGTTACCATGTATTGAGTTGTTCTGGTCTTATATGCCTAAAATTCTTTCTCAGTTTTTCATAATCATCCTATGAGGCAGACGTCTCTCAACATACAGATGAAGAAACTGATACTAGCTAAAGAAAAGTCATTTGTCCAATCATAATGCTGGTAATATGTGTCAGAGAAGGACTAGAACACAGGCAAGGAGCACAGAGAAGGACTGAAGGACACACAGCCCATCATTATAAGGCTGGTTTTTGGGTATGATGTGTGAGGCCATACTAAGTCAGGAATTCTGGGGATGGGAAGAAAAAAAACCATTTTTAAAAAATATTTTATTTATTTATTTATGAGGGGGAGAGAGAGAGAGAGAGAGAGAGTCTGAAAGAGAGAGGGAGAATGCACCATTTGGGCCTCTAACCACTGCAAATGAACTCCAAACCCATGCACCCCCTTGTGTATCTGGCTTTAAGTGGGTACTGGGGAATCCAACCCAGGTCCTTGGGCTTTGCAGGCAAGTACCTTACCACTGAACCATCTCTCCAGCATGAAAAACCAATTTTGCCAAGTGGCATTTAATATAACAAAGGGTCAAGACTGTTTCTCAAACTTGGGTCTGAATGAAAGGCAAAGTGAGATTTGAGTGGGTGATACAAATTCACTTCGTGGCTAGCTCCTGAACCTGGCCTTCAGTCACTTACCATCTGCGTAGAAAGCTGGACTTTGGTTGTTGTTGTTTTGAGACATGATCTTACAATGTAGCGCTAGCTGGCCTGAACTCCTATGTAAACCAGGCTGGTCGCAAACTTGTGGCAATCTTCCCACCTCTGCCTCAAGTGCTGGGATTACAGGAGGGAGCCACACCCAGCAGAACACTATACTCCAAACAAAGTACTTTCTAACCACCTTTGTAATACCATCCACATATATCTCAGAACTCAAAGGCACCTTGATTTATGGAGAGCTCAGAATGTGTCCTTTATAAACAATATGCTGCAGAATTTGGTTTGGTTCCCCTTCAGTCTCGCTCTGCTGATCCCTCCCTTGTCATCTGACCTTTGGCTGTTGTGCTATTGTCTGGGTGAACCAGCACTGGGCATTCCCACCCAGCACTCCCCAGGTTTCCCTGCCTGCTCCATCTCTCTTGTTCTGACTTCCTCTTGGCATGTCAAGCTCCTCACAGACTTCTGGCAGGTTTGGAAGAGCAGCCAACCCTTTCAAGTCTTTAGCATTTAGTAGGGGATCTTCTGGAGGGGCCATTCAGCCCCTGGAGATCTCATAGAGAGAGTGTTTAGTTACAGAGAATGGAATTAACAATAGACAGCATTCAGGAAGAATAGCTGTTTCACTTAAAAAAGAAAACAAACAGAAAATACATGCAAGGCTGGTGGGAGGGGCAGGGATGGCCATAGGAATGCAACCCACATTTTTTGAGAATGGTACAGACTCCAAATTGTAGTTACAAGATTCTTGAGTCACAAAGTAAACTGACTGGTTCCTGAACTTAACACACCTTGTCTTTGCCTAGAACATGTGATAACAGATGTCTGTTTAACCTTAATATGCGAGATTTACAAACATAACTCAGGGTACAGAAGCAAATGGCAATCATAGTCACTACAACCCAAACCAGAGTGACCAGGCGCAATGTGTACCAGCTTTACATGTGTCTCAATGTCAGAGATAAAGCTCTGCCAAGCAGTCTCAGGGCAGCAGGAGGGACACAGCCCGACCTCTGATTTGTTGCATTTATATTGTCCTACAAATATCCACAACCTTGAGCTGAAAAATACTTTTTCAAGAAAACTCAGTATTTGACTTATTCACGTTGTCTTTTTTACTAGGCCTGAAAGCAGTGCCAAATTAGGTTTATGCAGCTTCAAGAGTAAAATGAGGAGAACAAAGAGTAAAACCTAGAGCAGCAGTCTCTGATGGTGTAAGCCCACAGTGTGAAGCCAACCAGCACTGTCCTCAAAGAACAGGAAACAAGGAAAAAAGCAAGTAAATGGGGCTCTTCTAGACATTCATGAAATGCCCACTTCTGCAAAAGACCCTCAAGTTGGAAGGAGAAAGTCTTATTTTAAAAAGAGAGAGAGAAAAGAGAAGGAGGAGGGGCAGAAGGAAGAGACACAGCCCATGCCTATGATCCCAGCACTGGAAAGACAGAGGCAGGAGGAATAGGAGTTCAAGGTCATCTTCAGCTACACAACCACTTTAAGACCATCCTGGGCTACATGAGACTCTATCTCAACTCTCCCTGCTCCCTTCTCTGAAAAATAGAGGAAATACTTGAAGCTGGTTCTGCAAGACAAAAATGGTCTGGCACATGTTTCCAACAACAGTTGCCTGTCAGCAGCACTCCAATGTGTTGGATGCATTCAGTCCATTGAATCTCATTTTCTATCCATTATCAATATAAAAATTAGAGTATCTTGGCAATAGATTTTCAGTGAAATTTACTTTACTCAAGGCCTTTTCCAATAAAAATAAAGTGGCAAAGGAATGTCATTACCCATAGTAAAGATTTTTCAAATTAGCCCATTCCAACTGTAGCACTCCATTCTTTCCTCTATTCAAATTGCAGTTAATAAGCACCTATTGCATGAAGTATAGTTCTAGATCAAAGGTAGGACAGAGATGAGTCCAGAAAAAAAATGTGTTCGCTGTATCAGATGCTGTGACAAGGGTGTGTGTGAGGCACAGATGAGCACCTGATTTAGCCTGGTCAGACTCAGTTGAAGGCTTCCCAGTAGATGAGACACCTGATTCAATCTTAAGGGATGGTTCAGAAGAGGAGATATTTGGGGAAAGGTAAAAGGACACAGCAGTTAGCAGGCATCCCATATATAAAGTCTCAAGAAAATCTGAAATGTCTGGGAATCTGAAGCAGTTCTGAATGTTAAGACACAGAGAGAGCTACTGGGCAGGCTGGGTTACCGACCCAGCAGGGCAGGGTCAATGAAGTTTGGGCCTATCTCCAGACAGGAATGAGCCACCAAAAGAAGGGGAAGTTAAGAAAGAAAGAAGAGGAAAGTCCACAGTTTATGGATGCTCACCACATGCAAGACCCCAAGAATGTGTAAAGTAACTATTATTATTTGTCTCTTTATTAAAGAAGGTAAAATTGAGAAAAGATAAATATCTTTCTGGCTGGACATGATGGCACATACCTTTAATGCCAGCAAGACCCTACCTCAAGGAAAAAAAAAAAAAAACTTGGGCTAGAGAGATTGTTCATCAGTTAAGGTGCAAAACCTAACAATCCAGGTTTGATTCCCCAGTACCCACATAAAGCCAGATGCACAAAGTGGCACATGCATCTGGAGTTCGTTTGCAGTAGCAGAAGGTCACTGGTGTACCCACTGTTTTTCTCTATTTCCTCACTCCTCCCTCTTTCTCAAATAAATAAAAATATTCTTTAAATGTATCTTCCAAAGCCAGCTTATATTAACAGAAATGTCACCATAAGATCTCCTACTTCAACCTAAATGTATAAGGCCCCTGATCTGTAAGGTATGTGGTCGATATCAAAATATGTAAGTGCTCACATATACGCTTGATAAAATTTGTGAACTACTAATCCTTTTCATGTTTTCCCCTCACTCTCCTGAGATCTTTTCTTTACCATTCCAAATGAAAATAAAACACAATTCTTCATGAAATGCATATAATTTAAAACCTTGTGTTATAAATTTTTTTTTTTCTAGTTCATGAGGAAGTCTCCAATCAAAGGATCAAAAGTGACTCGCAGAGCCGGGCGTGGTGGCGCACGCCTTTAATCCCAGCACTCGGGAGGCAGAGGTAGGAGGATCGCCGTGAGTTCGAGGCCACCCTGAGACTACATAGTTAATTCCAGGTCAGCCTGGACCAGAGTGAGACCCTACCTCGAAAAAAAAAAAAAAAAAGTGACTCACAGGATTCACACAGGAACCTCCGAATGGGTTAGGGTTAGCGTTATTTACCAGTTAACAGATGAATTGTATGTTGTAAGTGGATAAATTGTATGATGTATCTTAAAGCTATGAAGCAAAGTTAATTGAGTTTCCATCTTACTGTCATTAATTTAGTCATTACATCTATGAAAAATTACTACCTCAGGATTCATTCAGAGGACCAAATCTTACTAAAATGAAAATACTAATTGCAATAGCAATTCCGAGGACTAAATTGTTTTCAAACCCTGTGAAATTTTTTTTCCTGAAAGTATTGTGAACCAAATAATGATTTAGAAAAGTCCTCTGAGCTTTCTAAAGTCTTGCTTTCTAAAAGAACAAAAAGAAAGACTCTACTTCCCCCAGCTCAAAGAAGTACAAAGGGCCTAACAAAAGTTTCCCAGAACAAACATTACTCAAAAAACGGAGACCAACCACAGCAGAAATTCTTACTTGAATAAACAATAGAGATAGCAGCAAAGAATAAACAGACAAAAGCTATTGTGGGGGCTGAACACACAACCAATAGCTTTCAGCTTATATAAACTGGGTCTTTAATTCTTGAATAGAGCTCCAACAAAAAACTGCATGAGAAAGATTTCCTGCTTGTCAAGGGAGGTTACTCTGAAAAAAGAATGCAAATACCTATGTAACACTGCTATAATGCAAAAAAAGTTTTTAATTTTTCTAATTAATTTTTAAGCAGAAAATTATTTCCATCTAAATGATACTTGAACATGTAAGAGGTACGGCCGTTGCCTTCAGGCTGACGTGCTCTCTGTGAGAACACATCAAGTTTCTTCAATGAAAAACTTTTATCTAAGTTATGGAAAATTACATCATAACTAACTTTTCAATCTGTAATTTGGTACGTAATCCAAGGAGTTTTTTTTTTTTTTTTAAAGAGCACACATAAAATATTTTACCAAGCTTCTTTCATATCAATTTTTCTTTACTATAATCAATCTTTTAACTCATAATACATTATTGTAATAGCAATACAAAAATATTTTTGTTGTTCATTTTTTTACAAGTAAATTCTTATTTATTTATTTATTTGCAAGCAGAGAGATACAGAAGAGAGGCAGAGAGAGAGAATGGGCACGCCAGGGCCTCTAGCCACTGCAAACAAACTCCAGATGCATGTGCCCCTTGTACATCTGGTTTACGTGGGTCCTGGAGAATCAAACTGGGATCCTTTGGTACTGCAGGCAAACACCTTAACCGCTAAGCCATTTTTCCAGCCCTACAAGCAAATTCTTAAGTATTCATTTAGGAATCAGTAAAATTCCTTTTTATTAAGACAAAAGATGAGCCAGGTGTGGTGGCGCACCCCTTTAATCCCGACACTTGGGAGAAAGAGGTAGGAAGATCACTGTGAATTGGAGGTCTCCTGAGACTACACAGTTAATTCCAGGTCAGCCTGGGCTACAGTGAGACCCCTACCTTGAAAAATCAAAACAAACAAACAAAAAGACAAAAGCTGGGCATAGTGGCTCATAGATGCTATAATTCCAACATTCAGGATACTAAGGCAGGAGAATTATGATAAGTTCTAAGCCAACTTTTTTACAGTGCAAAATCATGTCTCAAAAAATTAAAAAGGGGGGGGGGGCTGGAGAGATGGCTTAGCAGTTAGATTCCCCAGAACCCATGTAAGCTAGATGCACAAGGTGGTACATACATCTGGAGTTCGTTTGCAGTGCCTAGAGGCCCTGGCACACCCATTCTCATATCCCCCCTCAAATAAATAACATAAAAAATATTAAAAATCCAAAAAGTGGCTCTGGAGAGTTGGCTCAGCAGTTAAGGCACTTGCCTACAAAGCCTAAAGACCCAGGTTCAATTTCCCAGTACCCACATAAAGCCAGATGCTCTAGGTGGTGCATGTGTCTGGAGTTTATTTGTAGTGGGTAGAGGCCCTGGTATGCCCATTCTCTCTATATATCTGCCTCTTTTTCTCTCTCAAATAAATAAATAAGACATTTTTATCCAAAAAAGGAAATACATAAAATATGTAAACAATTTTATACAAAAATAATTGTCCCCCTTCATTTGAGAATAGGAAAGATAGACAACCACAAAACCAACATTTAAGAGTACTTTTGAAAAATATAAAATCATTTTTTCTACTTACTGAAGAAAATGAACTAATTGATGTTACTTGCTTAACTTTGCTTTTATTTCATTTTTCAGAAAATTTTGTTATGATAAAAATATAAAAAGAAACAGTTACATCAAGCACATAAAGTTAAAAATCAAGATTTCCAAACAATATGTGATTATGATGTAGAAGTACAATATATTCAAAGTATTTGCAAAAAATGTGTTTTCAGGGCTGGAGAGATGGCTTAGCAGTTGCCTGTGAAGCTTAAGGACCTAGGTTTGATTCCCCAATATCCATGTAAGCCAGATATACAAGATGACACATGCATCTGGAGTTCCTTTGCAGTGGTTAGAAGCCCTGGTACACCCATCCTATCTCTCTCTCTCTCCCTCTCTCTCTCTCTCTCTCTCTCTCTCTCTCTTAAATAAATAAAATTAAACAATGTATTTTCAGTAACATGAGATATAACACGAGGAGTCAATTTTGAAATCTCATTGACTAAGTTTTCACTATTTTTCCACTAGAATTAATCGTTTTTCTTCTTTTACTGGGGGGGGGGGTGGCTTGTGTGTGTTATATGTGGCATGGTGTGGTATGTGATATATGCATGTGTGTGTGTGAAGATGGATGGGCCCCATGCAGGTGTGTGTGGAGGCCAGAGGAGAACATGGGATATCCTTGTGTATTAATCATTCATGTATTTTCTTGAGAGGAAGTCTTAACCTGGAGCTAAGTTTTCATGAGCGTTAGCAATTCTCCAGTCTCTGCTCCACCATGGGACTGGGTTTACAGGCATGCATGGCCTTGCCCAGCTGTTTGCATGGGTCCTAGGGAATTGAACTCAGATGGTCTCAGGCCCTCATGCTTGCATAGCAAGTGTTTTTAACCATTGAGCCACTAGCCCCCAATATTGATCATTTTTTCTTATCATCCTTCCAGCACTTCCAAGACATAAGTTTCCTGGATAGCTTCAACTAGAATTAAATTTTCATGAATTTTTCAAGCTTCAAAACTCTAGAAATAGGGGGCTGGAAAGATGGCTTAGCAATTAAGTGCTTGCCTGTGAAGCCCAAGGACCCTGGTTCAAGGCTCAATTCCCCAGGACCCACATAAGCCAGATATACAAAGTGGCACATGCATCTGGAGTTGGTTTACAGGGGCTAGAGGCCCTGGTGCACCCATTCTCTCCCTCTCCTCTCTCTCTCTCTCTCTCTCTCTCTCCCCCTCCCTCCCCCCTCCCCTCCTCTCTCTCTCTCCTCCCTCCTTCCCTCCCTCCTTTTCTCTCTCTCTCCCTCCCTCCCTCTCTCCCTCCTTCCCTCCCTCCCTCCCTCTCTCTCCCTCCTTCCCTTCCTCCCTTCCTCCCTCTTTCTCTGTTTGTTGCTCCCAAATAAATACAAATAAAATTAACATTAAAAATTTTTTTAACTCTAGAAATAGCCTAAAATGCTGAATTTCGGAAATACTACCTGAAAGGCTCTGATTTACGTTTTCTCACCCTTCTTGAATACTCAGAAACTCCACACTTTTTCCACCCAAATTTGCTCATTTTCTAAGATCTGAAGATATAGGTATTTCTTTTGTGCTTTCAAAGAGAAGTGTCTGGGTCTCTTCTACCTTAGAAATACTTTTGGCCTTGCACTCACTTTCAATTAATAATAACCAAAATCACCAACTATACTATCTCAGGGGGAAAACCCACAATAGTAGCTATTGACTATTAACTTTAAAGTAATTGTTCATGTTTTTATTTACAGACTAAAGTGGGAGCTACTTTTATGTAATTCATAGAATATCCAGTAATTGTACCTATATACCATAACGTAGGAAGGCAAGGACAAAGATTTTTAAAAGTCTAATATGTTCAGAATAGCACATGTGCTCCTGCAATGATTAAATATCATTTACATGTGAAATACCTTTTCATACCTTACACCACTGAAAAATATACTAATGCTTAATTTAGTACATACCACAAGTAGATAAAGAGGTGCTTAGCATGTGCACTTGTATGGAAGTGTGGTAGTGCAGATAATGTGGTTAACTTCAGCAGACATCTGTGTTACACACATGGCCATCAAAATAATCACAGCATGCTTTTGTGACACCAAAAGAGGCTAAGCCTGTTGTGAAATGATTACTTCCAACCCAAGCCTGCTTAAATTATTGTTTAGTTACATGGCACACAGCCAAAATAACAGTATTAAGAAGTTGCTGTTGCCTTTGAATCTCTCACCAATTTTCAACCTATTTATAAAACAGAATAAGCACTATCGAGTTATTAAAAATAATTATGGGTCAGGTTTTTTGATTCATGTTTCTTTCACAAATTTATTCCATTTGATCCCAAGTCTCACTGTTCTCTTGACAGAATAATGTACACACTCCACAGCTGACAGAGATATGGCTTTCATGATTAAACAGGAAGCCCAAGCTGCAGATGACTCTAGATTCCAGATGAACGTAGACTTTGCACTTCAGAAAGATTTCTTTGTTGTTTTAGTATCAGATCATCACCATTTTTTTTTCTGATACCACTCCCACAATGGAGAGTATTCCCAAGAACTAAGAATGTTTTGATTTTTTTTTTCCTGCCTTTTTTTTTTTTTTTTTTCAAAGTAGGATCTCCCTCTAGCCCAAGCTGACCTGGAATTCACCATAGAGTCTCAGGCTGACCTGGAACTCACAGTGATCCTTCTACCTCTGCCTCCCAAGTTCTGGAATTAAAGGTGTATGCCACCATGACCGGCTTTTCTTGCTCATTTTGTTCACATCGTGCACCATAAAACCTCCCATCACCTTGTCATGTACTTTTCCTGATTTCTTTGGGTGGGTGAGAAGGTTTCTGGGAATTACAGGGAAATGTTTTAAAAATGAAAAATGAACACTCTCCCCCCAAAGACCGTTTTATTGGTCTTGGGGGAAAAGCATGAAATGAGAATCTGAATGAATTGTACTTATTATAATTACAGGGAAACAATATTCCAAACAATTTCCTAAAGCAAAGAGTTAACAATCTTCTATCTTTAAGTGATCATTTTTCACTCCTTCTCCAGCAAAAGGATTAAACCTGCAAAAATTTGAATCCTGTACACAGAACTGGCAACCAGGACGTTTCTAGCTAGGAACAAGATATTCTAGTAGGCATAAACCTATGTAAAACAGACTCGCACAAGGAAATGCCCAGGGCCCATCTCATGCAGATTAACTTCTGAAATGACAAGCTTAGGAAATTACTGGGCAGGCAGAGCTGGAGTCCTCTGCGGGGGGGGGGGGTCCTTCACCATACACTAAGCTGGCAAAATCTAAAATGCCTCCGTGATTTAAAACTGAAGAGGAAAGGGAAACAAAACAATACGACACTGGGCACTCAGATCTCCTTGGTAGTTGTTGGAGGAGCGAAACAAGCGCGCAGGCGCATCCTTGGATTGTCAGGTATAAACGTAAGTACTCATCAAAATTAAGGAAGTGGGTCTCGGGCCAGCTCCTCGGGTTTTTGTGTTCACAGGTTAGTAGTAGCAACGCATGTTTAACGACTACAAAACAGTAGCAAAGTCATTAAGGAGTCGCTTTGAGAGATGTTTACTTAAATGTGGGAATAAACCCAATTCGCCTGCGGAAAGGGAAATTATTTTCTGTGCAAATGCAGCCGTACCCAAATACAAACCCAGGAAACACAACACAACGACCTTATGATTAATGTTTCAGCGTGTGAATTAGTTGACTTCCCCAAGTACCTTATCAAGAAAGAAAGAAGGGGAGGAGTCTTCAAATCAAGTGGAGGGGAAGCATGCCTTAAATACTGGGGATGGAGTGCAGACTATATATTCAATTTCGCGGCTTGGGGTTGGGAGGGGTCTGCGATGGGCCTAGATGCAGAGTTTTCGGTAACTGGAAGCTGGGAGCATCGAGTACCCTTAGCGATGCCAAACTTATTTACGAAGGAAGTGCAAGTTAAGCCTCCCCGATAGTTTACCTTTCTCTGTGGACGCAAGGCGGGGTGGGGGGTGGGAGGGGTGGGCCTCTCCCCTCCGCCTTCACACAAAGCCACGGACCCCAAGTCCCCATTCGCCTCCCCCCCCCTTCGGGATGGCATCCCGGTCATGCCTACCTTGATGCCCTGCTGCTGGGTAGTGAGGGTTAACTTAGATTCATCCAGGAGCAAAACTTCGCAGTAAAATTCTTCCGGGACAGCGCAGAAACAGCCCATGTCTGCTCGAACCGTGCCTAGCCTCGAGCGCGTAGCATTAAAATCCGTGCTCGGCGGCCGCGGCGCGGTGGAGCACCAGGTCCCGGCGGGATCTGGATCGCGTAGCCCGGCCGAGGGCGGACGGAGGAGACCGGGAGGAGTCAGAAGCCGGGAGCGGCCGGGGAAGCCCGGGCGGAACTGCGAGCGGAGGGCGGCGGCGCGTCCCCGCGCATCGTGCTGCTGCGGCTCTCTTCGGAACAAGGCACCGGCGGCGGGGGCCGTTGCACGCCGGTGGACCTGCGGACGACAAGTGGCCCGGCAATAAGAGGCATGGAGAGGGCGGGACGAGCACTGGACACCCCTCCGGGACTCGGTCTCCCTGGGGCCGGGGAAGGGGAGGGAAGCTGCCGGCCGTCCGCCCGCACGCGGCCGAGCGCAGCCGAGCGCGGATCCCGGCCCGCCGGGCGCGCACTTGCAGCGCCGACCCCGCCCCGCAGTCCCCACCTTACCCCACCCCCGGCAGGCTGAAAGGAAAAGCTCCCAGTTTCTCTACGTGGTTGGTTGGTTGGTTGTTTGGTTGGGGAGCAGAGTCAAGTCAAGACACCCCAACCCCGACACACTCCCCCACCAACGCCCGGGGCGCAGGGGGCTACGGCGGGGGTCCGTAGTCCCTCGCTCGGCGGCTCCCACTCCCACCCCGCCTCCCCCGGCCAGAGGACTGCGAACGGCCCCGGGCTGCTCACCGAATCCACCCGGGAGAAATCAGCTTGTGGAGGGGCGCGGCTGCCGTCCCCGGGCCCCCGAACTCATCCCCACGGCACGCGCGGGGGTTCAAGTTCAAGGTCTCCCTCCACCACCACCACCCCCAAACACAGAGAGAGAGAGAAAGGTAAACGGCCCAGCCGCGGGCGACCGAGGGCGGAGAGGATTCCCGCACGCCGCGAGTCGCAGAAGCCGCTGGCCGGCAGGGCAGGGGGTGCGCCCCGGGGCGCGCCAGGCCACGGAGGCTCGGGGGTGAGGCGTGAAAAGTTCTTTTCAGCCGCGCGTGGGAGGGGGTGGAGCCCTAGGCGGGAGCAATCCACGTACAACGGGACCCAGCAAAAATAAATAAATAATAAATAAAAAATAAATAAATAAATAAATAAATAAATAAATAAAGCCAGCCCCGGAGCAAAAGCCCCAACCCCTGCACCGCGCGACTGGGGCGTCCTTTCTGGGCGGGGTCTCGGCTGGGCGCGGGAGGCGGAGCGGAGGTGGTCCCCCTCGCAGGTCAGAGCGACAACAGCCTCCCGCGGAGACCCGAGCCCCCGGCTGCCGTCGCGAGGTCTCGGTGTCCGTTTCCCCGGGAGACCGGGAGGTTGGCACCGGCAGATGCGGGCGCTGCTCTGCTCAGCGTTCCGCGCTTGCAAGTCCCCCCACGCCCCACCAGCCGCGTCCAGGACTGACAGGCACAATAGCCGTGAGGCTGCAGTGACCCCTGCTGGGTCCTCGTGTCCCACGCACAAGCAAGCCGAGGCTGAGCGGTAGGCGAGACAAGGGCCCTGCTGGGAGCAGGTGCAATCTGGGTTCTCTAGCTGGGAACCCAGCAGCCAATTGATGCGAATTGTAGTCGGGGAAGGAAGTGGAGGAGGGGACGAGTGGCCAAGAGACGTCGCGGATAATTTCCCTGCTCTAAATTATTAGAAAGAAAGAATTTTAGCAGCAATTTTGAGTTGCCTGCTTGCTAGTTTGGATAGTTAACACCCCCCTCCCCCCAAAAAAGATTAAAACCTAGGAAGTTGGCACTTAACAAACAACAACAACAAAAAAAAAAAAACAGTAGAAATAAAGGGAACCGTTTTGCAACTGTTGGACGTCACGCAGTTGACGTGGTGATTCGCTAAGATTGTACAAGAAACCTAATCGTTCAACACTGTTGAAGGCCACATCTAAACATTGGGTCAGCACAACTTCCAAAGCGTAGTATGAAGCTCATGTTTGCATTAACTTACCTAAAGTTATGAACAGGTTTCTGTGAAATTAAAGCAGGCTTTGAAATTCTAATTAAATGCTTGAATGCATGTCGAGAATTTACCATTTTCCCTGATATTAATTGCCAAATGTGATTGAAGTTTTTTGGTTGGTTGGTTGGTTGGTTGGTTGGTTTTTCGAGGTCCGGTCTCACTGTATATCAGGCTGACCTGGAATTCACTATGTAGTCCCAGGGTGGCCTTGAACTCGTGGCAATCCTCCTACCTCTGCCTCCCGAGGTCTGGGATTAAAGGCGGCACCACGCCCGGCTTGAAATTTTATTCTTTACTGCAATATCCAACAGAGCCACCTAATCTTGCAAACGCAAAATAAAAGGTACAATTATAGTCGTTTCCTTACCAGTTTTGGGTTTTGCTTCCACGTGTTTTATTGTTCCTTGATCTGTTTTTGTTGTTTCTTTTTTCCTCTGATGGTAATGAGAAGGCTGGAGCTTTGGGGTGGAGTAGGAATTCTGTTACAAAGCCATGGCATGCCATACATACATAAGGCTTTGGCTGAAAGTTTTTTTGTTTGTTTGTTTTTGTTTTCTGTTACATTTCTTTATCAGGTACTAGAGAGAAGAAAACTGAAAGTCTGTTTAATATAAACTAAAGCTTCCTAGAGATAAGATTCCACAGATTTTTAACATCTCTGTACAATATGTATGCACCCATAAAACCATCAAGCTGATAAATATACCCATCATCCTCTTTCTTTGTGGTCCCTCCCTCACATACCTCACCACATCTCCCTTTCCAAACAGGATCAGATCTGCTTTCTGTCCCAGTAGATTACCTACACTTTCTCAAGTTTGTATAAATGGAATCACACAGTGTCAACTCTTATTTTGTTTGGTTTGTTGCACTCAATACAATTATTCTGAGATTTATCCATGTCATATGTAATTAATTCAGTTTTATTGCTTAGTATATTTCATCATAACTATACATAGAGACACATATATATGAATGTTTCTAAGTATATAAATTATATATATAACAATTTACTTTCCCCTTCATTTGAATGATTCCCAGTTTTTTATTGCTTCCATTTAAATAAAACAGTTGTACTCTTAGACCTCCTCTCCCCCACCCCAATTCTGCTGAGGGTCTTCTTCAGTAGGGTTATTGGTATTCAATATTCAGTCTCTGCAGGGATGGGGGAAACACGATGCCTCAGGATATTCCTACACAGTCTGAGGTTTTTACAGTCTTAATGTGCCCTCTTCTGCAATGTTCCCTGAGCTTTGGTGGGCAAGATAGGGATCTGATTAAGTGTTGCTTTCTCTGTATCTCTGTTTTGTTGAGGTTTGAATGACCACAGTGTCTGTCACCGTTTCCCTGGGACTGGTTTTCAGGCTAATCATGAAGGCAGTATTTGTGTCACTGCTTCCCCTGTTAATGATTTCTGGACCGAGGAAAGATGAGGTGGAGGTGACAATTCTCATCACAGATGGTCGGCTCTCTCTTCTCGATGTATTGATGTGTCCTTGTTCTCCTCAGTATCCTTCTCCTCCATCTGTAAGATAGAACAGATTCTCCAACCAAAAGTGAGAACAATTTGAATAAAAGGGGATAAGCCTAGTTATTAGAGAGATTTATTGATGGTATATCCATTCTTCCTTCATTAAAGAGCAGTAGAGTTGGGCTGGAGAGATGGCTTAGTGGTCAAGGTGCTTGCCTGCAAAGCTGGAGGACCCCCATTTGATTCCCCAGGATCCATGTAAGCCAGATGTACAAGGTGGCATATGTGTCTGGAGTTCATTTGCAGTGGCTGCAGGCCCTGGTGCACCCATTCTCTCTCTGTCTGCCTCTTTCTCTCCCAAATAAATAAAAATAAATTTTAAAAGAACAAGATTTTTTTTTTAAAGAGAGAGCAGTGGAGGCTCTCTCTGTCACCTATTAGTTTCCTGTTCTAGGGAATCTGGTTTGGTTCCCAGAGCCAGATATGAGTTCTCTCCCACTAAAGAATTTCATCTCCAATCCATGAGCAGTTGGTTACCTACATTGGCTGTGTGCCACTGTTGTACAAGCATGTGCTTTTTGCTCAGCTGGTTGGTTTTGTAACTTGTAGGATCTCCTGCTTATTCTTATTCAATCTGTTGGCAACCATTATTCATCAGCTATTCTCATAGCACTTTGCAGCATTATGAGGGCCAGCCAGGAGGAAACTGAATTCCCTCTCAGTTCCAGCATGGTCACTTGTTGTCCTGGGGCCACAGACTGTAGTGTCTTCAGCAATAGGGACTTACCTGTTAACTCTTGCAGGTAACCAAGTGTTTGGGCAATGGCCTGTATTATTTTGAGGACCTTGTGTCTTTTGGAGGGAAACCCAATTCTGGCCCTGGGATTTACCAGCCAGAGCCCATGGTTTTAGGTTAATGCTTTCCCCACCCTTTTAAAAAAAGATTTATTTATTTATTTATTTGAGAGAGGAAGAGGCAGAGAGAAAGAGCCAATGGGCACGTTAGGGCCTCCAGCCACTGCAAAGGAACTCCAGATGCATGCGCCCCCTTGTACATTTGGCTTATGTGGGTCCTGGGGAATCAAACCCCAGGTCCTTGGGCTTCACAGGCAAACGCCTTAACCACTAAGCCATTTCCCCAGTCCTTTCCCCACCTTTTATGGAACTCTTCTGTTCAGGTTCCCCTTCCCCCTTATTGACTTATAGGGGGGCTTGTAGAATAGTATCCAGGAAGAAGGTTACTATGGAATTGATTCATGTTGTCATTAGTTTTGTGTATTCCTCCAGCTCCCCTCCTTTCTCTACCCCCAAGGCCTTTCCATAACTTTCTTTCTTCCTTTTTGCTGACCATTTGACTTGTTGTCAAGAAGCCCTTCCTCCCTTCCCTCCCTATTTCCCCTTTTTTCTATCTTCATTCTAGTACCATGTCAATATTGTTAATATTTACTATGGCTTACAATTAAGTGATGCAGTTCAGGTGAGGAACCACATAAGAGAGGTCATGCAGCATTTCTCTTTCTGAGTCTCTGTGACCTCACTTAGCGTGATTTTTTCCAAGTCCCTCCATTTTCCTGCAAATTTGATTATTCCATTTTCCTTACTGCAGAGTAGAATTCTATTGTGTATATATGCCACATCTTCATTTGTTGATGGGCATCTGGACTGATTCCAGTTCCTGGCCATTGTGAATAAAACAGCAATAAAAATGGTTGAGCTGGGCATAGCAGTGCACACCTTTAATCCCAGAATTCGGGAGGCTGAGGTAGGAGGATTGCTGTGCATTCAAAGCCAGCCCGAGAGTTACATAGTGAATTCCAGGTCAGCCTAGGCTAGAGCAAGACCCTACCTCTGAAAAAAAAAAAAAAAAAAAAAAAAAAAAAAAAAAAAAGGCAAGTGTCTCTGTGGTATGTAATAGAGTCTTTAAGGTATATGCCCAAAAGAAAATAGCTAGATCTAATGGTAGTTCTATTTTCAGCATCTTAAGTAGTCTCCATATTTCCACATTCCCACAGTGGCTGTACAAGTTTGCACTCCCACCAAAGTGGATGGCAGTTCCTCTTTCCCCATACCTCCGCCAGCATCTGCTGTCATTTGATTTTTGATTTTTATTTTTTGAAGTAGAGTTTCACACTAGTTCAGGCTGACCTGGAATTCACTATATAGTCTCAGGGTGGCCTCGAACTCATGGCAATCCTCCGACTTCTGCCTCCCAAGTACTAAGATTAAAGCCATGCACCACCACACCTGGCTCATTTGAGTTTTTGATGGTTGTATCCTTACTGGAGTGAGATGGAATCTCATAGTTGTTTTAATTTGCATTTCCCTGATGAGTAGAGATGTTGAACATCTCTTTAGGTGATTAATGGACATTTGTATTTCTTCCTCTGAAAACTCTCTGTTCAATTGTCTGACCCATTTTTGAGTGGGGTGCTTGATTTTTTATTGCTTAGTTGTGTGAGTTCTTTGTAGATTCTAGATATTAAATCTTTGTTGGAAGTATAGCCAGGGAAAATTTTCTCCCCTTCATTAAGTTGTATGTTGACTCTGTTGATGGTTTGCTTATCTGTACATGGCTTTTTATTTTCATGAGGTCCCAGTTGTTGACTGTTTGCCCAATTTCCTGGGCTATGGGAGTCTTATTCAGAAAGTCTTTCCCTACACCTATGCCTTAGAGTGTTTTCTCTACTTTCTCTAGTTGATTTAGAGTTTAAGGTCTTCTATTGAGGTCCTTGATCCATGTGGAGTTGATTTTAGTGCAAGGTGAGAGGAGGGGATTCAAATACAATCTTCTACATGTGGCTATCCAATTTCCCCAGCAACATTTGCTAAACATGCTGGCTTTGCTCCAGTGAGCATTTTTGGCCTCTTGGTCAAAGATCAGGTAGCTGTACTCGCTTAAACTTGTAGCTGAATTTTCAGTTCTATTCCACTGATCTATGTACCTCTTTTTATGCCAGTACCATGTTGTTGTTTTTCTGTTACTATGGCCTTAAACTATAACTTGAACTCAGGTATAATATTACCACCAGATGTGTTCCTTTTGCTGAGTACATTTTTGGCTATCCAAGGCCTTTTGTAATTCCATATGAATTTTGAGACTTTTTTTTTCTAATTCTGTGAAGAGTGTTGCTGAGATTATAATTGGAATTGCATTGAGTCTGTATATTGCTTTTGGTAGGATGGCCATTTTAACAATATTAATTCTTCCAATACATAAGCATGGAAAGTTATTCCATCTTCTCATGTCTTCCTCTAGTTCTTTCTTTTTGTTTTCATTGTATAGGTCTTTTGCTTCCTGGTTTGTTTTGTGAATATTATAAATGGGACAGCTTCCCTGATTTTTTTATATTGTTGTCATTGATACATACGTAGGCTAGTGATTTTTTGTGTGTTGATCTTGCCACTTTTCTGGAAGTGTTTATCATTTCTAGTAGGTTTTTGGTGGTGTTTTTATGATCTCTGAATTATAGAATCATCTCATCTGAGAATAGGGCTAGTCTGACCTCTTTCTTTCCAATTTGTTTCCCTTTATTTCTTTCTCTTGTCTTATTGCTTGAGCTAAGACTTCAAGTACTATGTTGAAAAGCAGTGGTGAGAGAGTAGGCACCCCTCTCTAGTTCCAGACCTTAATGGAAATGCTTCAAGTTTTTCCCCAATTGGTATGATAAAGGCTTTAGGTCTGTTGTGTATTGCCTTCATTATGTTGAGATATGGTCTCTTCTTTGCTATCTTTTTCAGTGTTTTAATCATAAAGGGATGTTGAATTTTATCCAAGGCTTTTTCTGCTTCTAAAGAGATGATCATGTGGTTCCTGACTTTTAAGTCTGTTTGTGTGATGTATTATATCTATCAATTTCCATTTGTTGAACCAACCCTGCACTTCTGGGATGAAACTTACTTGATCAGGGTGGATGATGCTTTTGATGTGTTCTTGTATTTGGTTTGCAAGAATTTTATTGAGAATCTTTGCATCCAAGTTCATCAAGGATATCAATCTGTAGTTCTCTTGTGTCTCTGTCTGGTTTGGGTATTGATGTAATGTTGATTTCATAGAAGGAATTGGGGAACGTTCCCACCTTTCAAATTATGTGGAATAATAAGAAAACTGTCTTTAGTTCTTTCATAAAGGTTTGGTAGATGTCAGCAGTGAAACCATCTGGGCCTGGGCTTGGGTGTTTTTTGTTTGGAGGCTTTTAATTACAGCTCCAGTCTCATTTGATGTTAGGTCTCTCTCATTCAGGTAGTTTATCTTGTCTGGGTTTAGTTTTGTTAGGTGGTATGAGTTATTTATCCATTTCTTCCAGGTTTTCTAATTCTGTGATGTATAGATCTTTGAACTATGTCCTAATGATTCTCCAAATTTTATTAGGCTCTGTTGTAACATCTCCCTTTGTGTTTCTGATCTTGTTGATTTGAGCCTTGTCTTTTTTCTTTTTGAAGAAATTGTTGGCTAGGGGTTTCTCAATCTTGTTGTTTTTGTTGTTGTTTTGAACTATCTCTTTGATTTTAATTTTTTTAATTTACAACTCATTGATTTCTGCTTGATCTTGATAATTTCTTTACAACTAGTACTATTGGGCTTGGATTGTTCTTGTTTTTCCATTGCCTTTAGTTGGATGGATAAGTTGTTGACTTGAGAGCTCTCTGCTTTTGTAATGAAAGCATTTAGTACTATAAACTTTCTTCTTAAGACTGCCTTCATTCTGTCCCATAAGTTTTGGTATGTTGTGTTTTTGTTATTGTTCAGTTCCAGAAATTTTTTTATTTCCTTTTTGATTTCTTTGACTACCCATGCATTATTTAATAGTGAATTGTTCAGCCTCCAGGTGTTGGTGGATTTTCTGTTGTTTTTCTTGTTAATCTCTAGCTTTGTAGTCTGATATAATACATGTAATTATGTTGATTTTTCTGAATTTGTTGAAACATGTTTTATGCTCCAATATATGATCTATTTTAGAGAAGATTCTTATGGGTTTGCCTTTGTATATAGCAACCTGTTTTTCTCTTGTAGCTCTTAAAACTCCTGCTTTGTTTTCAGTGTTAAAAAATTTTTTAGACTATTTTAATTATTTACTTATTTGAGGGAGAGAAAGAGAGAGATAAAGGGCATGCCAGGACTTCCAACCACTGCAAATGAACTCCAGACACATGTACCATCTTCTGCATCTGGGTTATGTGGGTAATGGAGAATTGAACCTGGGTCTTTAGGCTTCACAGGCAAGTGCCTTAAACACTAAGCCATCTCTCTAGCCCAAATTTTGAATATAATGTGATGTGGGAGTTTCTTCTCTAGTCTTTTCTATTTGGTGTTCTGCATGTCTCTTGTGCCTTGATGGAGACTCGTTTTGTGAGGTTAGGGAAGTTTTCTTTGATAATTTTCTTGAAGATGTTCTCTAAGCCTTTGGCCTGTATTTCTTTCCCTTCATGTATGCTCATGATCTGATCAAATTTGGTCTCTTTAAGGTGTCCCATATTCCCCATATATTCTGTTCATATGTTGTTTATTTTATCGTTTTTTTTTTTTTTTTTTTGCTGGACTATTTCTTCTGTCTTGTCCTCAAGTTTTAATAGTTTATCCTCCATATGGTCTACTCTGTTGGAGAGGCTTTCTTGGAAGCCTTTTAAAATAGTTGTTTTATTGTTGTTGTCTATTACATTGTTTTGTTCAGCATCTCTATCTTTTTGTGGAATTCCAGTTTCATTTCCTGGGCTGGAAAGATGGCTCAGTGGTTGAGGTGTTTGCCTCCAATTTCATTTCTTAATTAGACTTGCTAGTTGTTTGTTGAAGTTCATTCCTGCATTTGATTATATCTTCACTGAGTTTATTCCACTATTCAATGACATAATTTTTTGTTGGTTTTCCTCCAGTTCCTTTATCCTTCTCTCAAGGTTTTTTTTTTTTTTTTTTTTTTTTTGATTGTCTTCATTTTTTTGAGAAGTGTATTGAGTTCCTTTTGATGATTTGTTTTCATTCTCTTCATCCATGAATTCATCCAAGAATTCATTCTTGAATTCTTTTTTCTTAATATTTTATTTATTTATTTATTTGTAAGCAGAGAGAAAGAAACAGACAGAGAGAGCATGGGCATGACTCCAGCCACTGCAAACAAACTCCATATGCATGCGCCACTTTGTGCATCAGGCTTTACATGGGTACTAGGGAATTGAACCTGGGTCATTAAGCTTTGCAAGCAAACACTCTGACCACTGAGCAATCTCTCCAGCCCTATTCTTTAGTTCTTTTCGTTGATTTTCTTCATTCATGCTTTAAAATCCTTTGTGAGTTGTTTATTTCAGATCTCAACCAATTCTTCCAACTTTTTGTTCATGGCCTCATTAAGTTTGTTGAATATACTTGTCATAGCTTTATTTTGGGTTTCTATGGCTGGAGTTTCCTCTAGGTTTGCAATGGAGGGTTCCATGATGGAGCTAGGTCTTGGGATTTGCCCATCTTGAGTTCCTTGTCTTGCTTTGCCAGAATTGTAGCAATTAGTGTCACTTGTGCAATATGCATTAGTTGCCTTGTTCAGGATTGGTTAAGGTAGGAGTGAGAAGGTGGTATATTCACAGGTTTTGGTTGGGTGCTCTTGAGCCTGAGCTGGGTCTTTCATATGTACTCACTCTTCTGGGAATTCTGGGTGGGGGCCCTGGAGTGCCTGGCCAAGTCAGTGACCAGGGAGGGCCATGTTGTCTCTCTGGTCCTCCCTTCCTGGTCCTTGGTGGTAGGCTTGGCTGTGGCAATTGGTGGCAGTAGGGTGAGGGGATAGCATGGATCCTGCTTGGGGTGGGAGGCTTAAATCTCCATCACCGTGGTCATGGGACCTGCCCATGTCATGTGTTTGGTATTGAGATGATTGCAGGTGGATCCCTGCTTGTGAGGCTGTTCCAGTATGTCTTGTGTGGGGATCCGGTACCCTCCCCTCCCCACACATGCGCTTGCACCACTGGGGAACAGGAGAGCCAGGGCCTTCCTACAGGGAACCCATGAAGGGGGGTACTGCCTGCCTCACATGCACACAATTCTAGGAACCCTGGAGCCAGGGCCTGCTCACCCCACATGTGCACTGAGTCCTACCCACCCCACAGGAGCCACCAGGAAACCAGGGAGCTGGGCCTACTCACCCCACTAGTATTGTGAAAGAGTTTGGTAGAGCATTCTAGAGTCTATTTTAAGGACATAAATCCTTAATCTAGGGGAACTACCCTTATGGTCTCATTTAACCTTGATTGCCTCCTTGTAGACCCCATCTCTAAATAAAGTCACTGGGTGAGGGCTTCCACACAAGAATTTTGAGGAGACACAACCCAGTTCATAGTAAGAATCTATGTCTTTTTGTTTTGTTTTTTGTTTTTCAAGGTAGGGTCTTGCTCTAGCACAGGCTCACCTGGAATTCACTATGTAGTCTCAGAGTGAACTCAAACTCCTGGATATCCTCCTACCTCTGCCTCCCAAGTGCTGGGATTACAGGTGTGCACCACCATGCCCGGCTTGAAAATCCATGACTTTATATGGGCATGTATGTTTATTTCCCTTTAAATAAAAAGGGGACTGACTGAGAAGGCTTACAACTGGTAAATAAATATGTGGAAAGATATTCAACATCATCAGCCCTTCAGAGAATGCAAATTAAAATCACCATACACAACATTCCAGAAGTTGGTGAGGATGTGGAGCAATTTCAGTTTTCATACACTGATGTTATATAGACAAAAAGGTATAATTACTTGGATAATAGTTTGGTAGTTTCTTAAAATTTGAAACAAATTAACAAAATACTATAAAAACTTTTCTTTCTTTCTTTTTTCTTTTTTCTTTTTTTCTTTTGTTGGTTTTTCAAGGTAGGGTCTCACTCTAGCCCACACTAACCTGGAATTCAGTCTGTATTCTCAGGGTGGCCTCAAGTCATGGCGATCCGCCTACATCTGCCTCCCGAGTGCTGGGATTAAAGACGTGCATCACCATGCCTGGCTCACTATGGAAAGTTTTTAAAGAAGAATAGCTTTTCAGCAAAAGCACAACATAAAACATTTTACCTAAAACTTTGTATTGAAGACTTTGGTCTCTTTTCAGGGACTTAAAAAAGTATTTTCTTTGGTCAAGATGATATTTTGTCACAATACATATAGTTCTAAAGAAACATATGGGCCATTTGTGAAGAGTTCTGGAATCCTCATCTTTGAGAAAGAGATTTTGCTTTACATAAAATATCCCCTGCTCTGTCTGAAATGTGCACTTCAAAATGCCAGACACAAAATTCTTTCTTAAAGCACCCCATTCTCATTAGGAAAACGTATCAAAACAACTTTTGTCCTCTGTCATCTTTTTATAGCTTTTCATTTTCCAAACTTCCAAAACTTAACTGTAATTTGCAAAAAAAGGGGGGAAGCATTGGCATAAACAGGTAAATAATTTAATGACTTAAATATGGGTAGGTGAGGCAGCAAGATCACCAGGAGGACGTGTTAAAACACAATTTCTTGGCCCCACCCCAGAGTTCCTGACTCAGTAGGGTTGGAGTGGGACCTGACAGTTTGCTTTTTCTAGCACGTTCCCAGTGACAATTATGCTGCTGATTAGCAAGAACACTATTTTAGAGGTTATCATTCCCCAAAATAATAAACGTTGTTCCTAATTACCTACAAATAATTTGGAGGATGATTCATTTTTACCAGTAGCTATCATTCTACCCCATCCATCAAATTAAAACTCTGTCAAGTAGAGCTCATCAGAACAAATAGATTGCTGTTTTGTTTTGTTTTGTTTTGGTGTCTTTGTTGTTTCTTTGTTGGTGTGTGATTGCATGTGAGTGTGAGCACACGTGTGCACAGCATGCCTGTGGAGGTCAGAGGGTTGGTCCTCATCCATCCATCTCATTGAAGGCAGGGTTTCATTCTAGATCCTTGCTCTGCTGTTCTTTGCTGTGCTCCCCACAAGCTTCTGGGAAACTCTCCTGTCTTCACCTCTCATCTTGCTATCAGTGTCAGCAAGCTGGGATGCAGAAGCCCACCACCACCACAGCTCTGGCTTTATAACTTGGCCTAGTTTCTAGCTTTTTACATGGGGCTTGGGGATTGAACTCTAGTACTCCCCCTTGAGTGGCAAGCACTTTATCTGATAAGCATTCTCCCCAGCCCCAGAAAGAATATGGTTTGTTTTAATTGTATTCATTTATTTGTGTGTGTGTGCTTATGTGTGCACATGTGTCATGATCTCTTGTTGCTGTAAACAAATGCCCTTCTGGCTTTATGTGGTTGGCTGGGGAACTGAACTCTGGCCCACAAGTTTTGCAATCAAACACCTTTAACAGCTGAGCTATTTCCTCAACTTTGAGAATATAGTTTTTAAGAAAGAGAAATATCTCCAATTTGGTCTCCTCATACTACTGCTTAGTGTATTTAGACACCACACTCACTTTTCTTCCTAATATAGTATGTGCCTGGGCACATCCAGTTTTTAATAACATTCTGCTTTGTGACTCACTTCATGTGTGTGTCATTAACCAGCTATCTTCTCTTCTAAGTACTAAGGCCTTAGATGGCATTTATTGAAATGCCTTAAGGCTGTTACCCATGTTGGAAGGGAAATCATCTCCCAAAAGTGCCCTGCCATCTAAGCTGTTTCTTCCTCCATGTGATTTCTACAGGAACATTCTTTGTGGTTACTGAGATTTCTTAGTTTTCAGTTTTTAAACAAAATTTCTGGTGGTGAATGCATTAATATGGTATATATTTAGCATCAATGGTTTATAAATTTGACATTAAAACACCCTAGTCTCCCTTCTCTGTTCAAATGAGTGCTACAAAAATTAGGGGTTGGGGGAGCTAATTAAGAAGGTTAATCCTTTTAGGATCTTTTTTTGTTTGTTTGTTTAGTTGTCTAAACAACAGATTCATATCTTTTGCCTGTCCAATTGAGAGAGAGATTCCAATGATTGATAGAAGGGGGGTCAAATCAATATTTTGATACATTGTTGATAGAACTGTAAGTTGACCCTTTCTGATTTGTTTTATTGTTTTTGTTTTTCACATGTGGTAATGTAGCATGTTTGCATGCATGGAGGTGCACGTGTGCGCAGATCGAGGCCAGAGGCTGATATTGAGTGTCCTTCTCAATTGCTCTCCACTTTACCAAGAGGCAAAATCTCTCCCGTGAGCCCAAAGCTCATCAATTCAACTAAAGTAGCTATCCAGCTTGACTAGGAATCCCCTGTCTACCTGCTGAGCACTAGGATTACAGGTGAGCCATCACACCTGCCCAGTTTGTACATGGGTGCTGGAATCCAAACTCTCATCCTCATATTCACGAGGCATGCACTTTGTCTACTGAGCCGTCTCCCTCATCTCTTTGTTTCTTTTTCTGCGTATGTACACTGTATGTGTGCTGGTGGTGGGGGGGTGTGTGTGTGCGTGCACACAGATATATACATCCTGTATTCATGTTCTACTTCCACCTCCCAAATACTGGGATTATAGGCTTGTGCCAACCACACCCAACTTTAAATGTTATTTTTTAATATTTTATTTTTATTTATTTATTAGAGAGAGAAAGAAAAAATGAGTGTACTAGGACCACTGCAAATGAACCCAGGTGTATGCACCACCATGTGCACCTAGCTTACATGGGTTATGAAGAGTCAAACCTGGGTCCTTGGGCTTCACAAGCAAGTGCCTTAACTGCTAAGCCTTCACTCCAGCCCTAAATATATTATTTTTAACAGACTTTATTTTTCAGACTAGTTTTAGGTATACAGCATAATTGAACAGAAGACAGATTGGCCATATGCCCAACTCCCACACATGCCCAGCCTTCTCCCATTAGCAACAACCCCATAGCGGGGGCACCTTTGTTACAGCTGATGAAATTATGCTGACATATCCAAAGGCCAGAGTTTACATTAGGGTTCACTCTTGGTTTGATAAATTCTATGGGTTTGAGCAAATATACAATGTCATAAATATACCACTGTGGGATCTTACAGAGTAGCATCATTGCCCTAAAGATCCCCTAAGTTCTACCTACTCAGCCCTCACCCACTTCCCCCAATTCCTGGCAGCTGCTTATCTTTTTCCTGTCTCCATAACTTCTGCTTTTCCAGAATACCATAGGCTTGGAATCATATCAGATTGGCTTGCTTATTTTATGCTTTTAATGTTTTGCATGTATTTTCGTGGCTTGATAAATCTTTCTCTATAGTACTGAACACTAGTCCATCATCTGGATGTATATATTATATATTTGATGGATTATGCATTTATTTATTTTTGGTTTTCTGAGACAAGGTTTTGCTTTGTATCTTTGTCTAGCTTGGAACTTTCTGTTTAGCCCAGTCTGGCTTGAATTTGTAGCAGTCTTCCTGCCTCTGGTTCCCAAGTTCTGGGATTACAGGTGTCACCACTACATCAGATTCAAAGTATGTTTTTATTTACCTAGGTTTAGGGGGTTGGAGAGATTTCTCAGTGGTTAGGGTGTATCTGGAATCCGTTTACAGTGGCTGGAGGCCCTGGTGTGCCCATTCTCTCTCTCTCTCTCTCTGCCTCTCTTCTCCCTATCTCTATTTGCTTGCAAATAAATAATAAATTAAAAAATTAAAGAGGACTGTTTACCTAGGTTTATATTTACTTGACTTGATTACATATTGGATTCTAAAGACTGTTGAAAAATACTAGACTAAGACTTAATTTCCAAATGACCTTAGACTTTCATCTCAATGGTTTATCTTACTATATTTGTGTCTCACATTTCAAAAAGCCAGTTTCTTACTGGATCCCAAGTTTTACACATTGTAATCCATGACTATGAAGTCATTTTATAACCTCAGAATATTCTTAAATGACTGAGACTATTTGGAGATATTTTATAGAATAAAAAGGGATTATTAAGACTGTTAGCCAGGCATGGTGGTGCATGTCTTTAATCCCAACACTTTGGAGGCAGAGGTAGGAGGATTGCATGAGTTTGAGACCAGCCTGAGACTACAGAGTGAATTCCAGGTCATCCTTGGCTAGACTGAGACCCTATCTTGAAAAAAAAAAAAAAAACAATATCATAAACTTGAATTCTAAATGAGTTTTCCCTCATCTAGTACTCAAGTAACTATTAGTTTCATATTTCTTCCCTGTAAATGACCCCAGGAATATTCTCTTAACAAGTGAACAACTAGAGAATGCAAAAAAAAAAAAAAAAAAAAAAAAAGTGCACAATTACAGACATGGGGCCTACAGACCTTACAGAGGATGGTTGTGAAAAGCAAAATATATCTACGACTACCTGACTACCCTGACACAGGTAAGAAGATGGATCTGACAGGAAGAATGTCAGCTCCGGGAGCTGGAGAGGTGACTTAGTGGTTAAACACTTGTCTGTGAAGCGTAAGGACCCCGGTTCGAGGCTGGTTTCCCCAGGACCCACGTAAGCCAAATGTACAAGGTGGTGCATGCATCTGGAGTTCATTTGCAATGGCTGGAGGTCCTGGTGCACCCATTCTCTCTCTCTCTCTCAAATAAATAAATAATAACTCAAAATTTTAAAAAAATTTTAATCCAAAATATCAGCTCAGGTTCCAATGAACATGACTATCTTGTGTGGGGTGGCAATGGATCACCCGGTTGTTCATTGCCAACAAAGCCAAGCGGAGATGCTCCCCTCACCGCAAACGCATGGGAACAGCTTACGTTTCTGCAGCAACTGGTGCAGGACTTAACGCATTAACCAAGTCACTGAGAGGACGTTTTGTTCCCTCTGCTGCTGTGGCTGCTGCTAATTGCGCTGATATTCCATTAATGAGGCGAAGAGAACTCAAAGTTGGCATTCCCGTCATCGATGCAAACAGCATCCGTTTTGGGGAACTCGACCAACGCTGCAAAACAAGACGTCACACAGGCTGTCGCCTCCAGGATGCTCAGGGCAGCGCCGGGCGTGGCACAGTGGAAAAGAAAGCCCTTGGGAAGAGGTTCCCAGGGGTGAGCGCACCCAATCAAGTCACATTAGTTGGCTTCTGTTTGTGTTTGCCACAGCCCTGTGCTGTGTGCTCTGTTTCCTCGGGAAAGTTCCATGTCTGTGTCACGCTTGGAGGCCGAGTTGCAAGCCAAGCGTTGGAGAGAACCCCTGAACGACAGCGCGGCGCGTGTTCTCCTTAAGGAGGACCTGGGAAAGTAGGGAAGGGTCCCTGGCCAGCTCCCCGCTGTCAGCAGTTAAGCCCCTGCAGCCTTTCAGGGAATCCTGTTTGGCTGGAGCTGTCCCAGTCACCAAAACGTCTTGAAGATCCCCTGTTAGAGTCAACCTGCTCCTGATGACACAGCGCCTCATACAGGTCAGGGGTCTGACACACATCTGCCCACATAGGCCTGACTTACATTTGAATCACACTGTAATTAAAAAAAAAAAAAACCACAAAACTTTCGTCAAAGACAACATCCCAGCTTTCACCTGCAGCATTCAAAGTACTGGTAGGCATAGAGTACGTGCTTCCTATATACTCAGTAAATATTTATTAATTATCAGTCAGTGAAAACAATTATACATTCAAAGGATTGAATTTCATGACTACTTTTGGTTTCAAATTAAGGAGGACCCAGCAATGAATTGGGAACAAATGTTCCCAGGCTGAATGTAAAATATTTATTTTTTATCCTAAGGAAACTTGGTTTCCAGTTTGACAGTAGATACTACCAAAGTAGATGAATAAAGGTTTGAGTTCTGTAGGGTAATTGTTACTGCCTGTGTCACCCAGAAGTCAATTTCCTGCAGTCAACCATTACATATTGTTGGTACGTTTTCTTGATTGACTTTTAAATTCATTTTATGTTCTTACAAAGATATTCATCTTACCTCGTGGTTATTGATCAGCAAACAGTCAAGTAACTTGCATGTACACATGTCAGGTTTTAGAACTACAATTAATCCCAGTGCTATATGACTAGGGTGAATCAGGTGTGTTGGATTTTTATACATGAAACCACAGTTCCCACTCCCCACTTGTCTTAGCTTGCTATCCTTCTAGAATTCTTAGGTTTTCAGGAAGATACAAAGATAATGTTACTGAATCATTAATGGTGAATTTTACTTGAATGTCATATATTACATTCCACCACATTTGAAAATTATGAAGCCGTGTACCACTGTGTACATCACTGTAGTGACTTCACCTGCATTTAATAGAACAGAAATTTTGTTTGAAAACTACAGATGTTCAGGCATCACATACAAGACAGTTGTTTCATTGAGTGTAGATCATTGTACATCAAAGATCTTGAAGGGAAAAAAATTAGAAGCTGTTTAGTTTTGATAGATCGTTTTTTCCTTCCAATGTGTGCAGACTGAATTTCCCCACAAAGTAAAACTGGTGTGCCTTGTGTCTTATCTCTCTTTTCTCTGAAAAAAAAATCAGTGGAGCTAAAGCTCTCTGAGCCTTCCCTTGTGCCATGAGAAGCTTTCCCATGTAGATTGGCTACTAAGCCATCTGAAACAAAATGGCTTCCCCATAACATATTTGTTGCCATCAATACTTCCCTTTAAAGAGAGATTTTTTTGTTAAAAAAAAAAAAAAGCTTGAAATTCCATGAGGTGCATTATTAATAAGAAGTTAAAATCCTTGAGGTCTACATCCCATGCCCAGTGGACCTCAGAATCCCTACTCCAGTTAATATAGAGCTCTATGTAAGAACATTAACCCTGGGCTGGAGAGATGGCTTAGCGGTTAAGGCACTTGCCTACAAAGCCAAAGGACCTCAGTTCAATTCCCCAGGAGCCATGTAAGCCAGATGTGGAAAGTAGCGCATGCATCTGGACTTCATGTACAGTGGCTGGAGGCCCTGGAGCACCCTTTCTATCTCTCTCTCTCTACGTCTTTCTCGCTCTCAAAATAAATAAATAAAAATAAAAATATTTGAAAAAAAAAGAATGTTAACCTTCGGTAAAATTTAGTGACTAATTGGAAGATTGGTAGACTCACCAAAATGGTGCACATTCTGGAAAGATGCAGCCAAAATGTAGTTATACAAGGCATCACAAAAGTAGACATGTGTCTTTTTAAACTTATTTCTGGAATCTTCAGACTCCTAATGCTTTTATATAGTAATATTCACTGTCTTGTTTAATCATGATTTAAAAAAAAAAAAAAAAAGGAAAAGAACAAATAAACCAAAATTGGCAATCCTTGCTGATCTTTTTCTGGAGGTAAAAAAAAAAATCCACTTGAAGTGCAATAAACTTGTAAAGGGAGATAGTTGTTAATGTTTCTATTAACACTACATAAAGAATTATGATTGTAAAAAAATTAGACTACCAAAAGCCAAAAGAATGCTGGACATGGTGGGGCATGCCTATAATTCCAACATTTGAGAGGCTAAGTAGGTCCAAAACCAGCCCCAGCTACTGGCAAGTTCCAGATTAGTCTATGTTATACAAGACCTCATCTCAAAAAAAAAAAAAAAGGATGAGAATCTTGAAGGCACCAAGAAAGAATTGGCTCACAAGATACATGTGATCTTCAGCAAGATTAATAGCTAATTTCATCAGAAACCATGGAAATGGGTGACATTCAAAATGTTAAAAACACTGTCAAGTAAGAATTCAATAGTTGGTTAAAAAAAAAAAAAGAAAACTTTCAGAGGCTTGCAAGATGGCTCAGCAGGTAAAGGTGTTTGCTTGCAAAGCCTCCTGGCCTGGGTTCAATTCTCCAGCACCCACTTACAGTTACATAAAAGAGGTGCATGCATCTATGAGACCAACATGCCTATGACAATGGAAGGCAGACAATGGGAATCAGAGCCAGGAGAATCTGACACTCCAGAATCAGCTAGTCGAAGATTCCTTTGCAGTCTGGCAGTTTGTTTATAGTGGCAAAGACCCTGTCTCAAAGTAGGTAGAGCACAGACAACCTTGAAGTTGTCCTCCAATCCCTACACACATTCTATTGCATGAGCACACACACACACAAATAAATTAATTAGTTTTTAAAAAGAAAACTCAGAAACAAAGGGGGAGTTTAGGCATTGTATCTAAGCTAAACTGATAAATAGTCTTTACTTGTAGACCTGCACTACAAGAAATGCAGAAGTGACTCCTTTGCGTTGAAATGAAAGGGCACTGGACAGTGATTTGAAGCCAAATGAAGAGATAAAGATTTCCAATAAAGGTTAACTGATGTATAAATACTAAAGCAAGTAAAACTATATTTTGGTTTGTAGCTCCACATTCATGAAATAAAGCAAGGATGCTTACCCCCTTCAGTCTGACTTTACAAGGCTCCTATGGGACCACATCTTTCTAGACAATCAATATCCATCCTATTCCTTTTGTGGGATTTTGATTTTGTGAGCTGCCTTTGGTGGAAGACTTGAGGCATATAAGCAGGAGTACCTTCCTTACTGTAATTCCTGTGACTTCCCAGACTGCTTCTGCACAGCGGAGCCCAGCCTTCCCCTGACTGATGGAACCTGCCAGCTCACTCCCCCTGGCATCTAGCTAACAGATGGTGTCAGGGTCAATATTTACCTTCATTTAATGTGTGCAATACTTCATCTGTTTATTTATTTATTCAGTAGGCAATTAGGCTTCATGGAGCAAAATCCCTTTGTTCTCTTTGTAGGTTGCTGAATATCAGAGCTGTGGGAATCAGCTTTCAGACAAGCCTATCCAAGTCTTAGTGTGCGGGCTTGCCTGCAGCTGCCTTTCCTATGCAAGGAAAAAAGAATGCACCCACATGAATACACATGTATGAATTCTAAGAATACATTGCTGTCATTATATAACATACTCTATATGATCATGTATATTTGAGAACACATTACTAAAATATATCCTGTACATTTTTGGAAACTATTAAATTGAATCCTTTTTAATTTTGAAATTAATGTGATTTTTAATACCTTTGGGTAGTATGTGAATATAAATTACTCAGGAAGTTTTTTGTCTAATGTATGCCAGTACATGTTCATGTGTGTGCACAGATGCATGTGTGTATGCTTGCAAGCATCTGGAGGCCAAAGGAGAACCTTGGGTGCCATCCTCAGGGACACCATCTGCCTTGAAACAGGGTCTCTCATTGGCCTGGAGTTCAGCAAACTGGCTGGACTAGCTTGCCAGATAGCTCCAGGAATCCACTTCTCTGCCTCCCTATCACTGAGATTACAAGTGTGCCACCATACCCAACAATTTTACAAGGGTACTGAGGACTGAAGTCAGATCTGTATGCTTGATATTATTTTATTTATGGAACTAGCTCTCTAGGCAGAAAATTATTCTAATAAATGATATGCTGAAGGCTAAAATAAAAATTCTAGGTTATCCCATTCTCAAAACTAACAAGTTTTAACAACAGTTTTGTTTTGTTTTGTTTTTGTTTTTTTTTTTTGAGAGGCAGCGAGAGAGAGAGGGAGAGAGAGAGAGAGAATAAGTGCGCCAGCAGCCTCTCAGCTGCTGTGAATGAACTCCAGATGGATGCACCCCCTTGTAGGCAAGTGTGGCATTGAGCCCTTGTATCTTTTGCATCTGGCTAAACGTGGGACCTGGAGAATCAAACGGGTGTTCTTAGGCTTAGCAGGCATGCACCTTAACTGCTAAGCCATCTCTCCATCCAACATCAGTTTTTTTTTGTTTTGTTTTTTCAAGGTCTCACTCTAGCCAAGGCTGACCTGAAACACACTCTATAGCCCCAGGCTGGCCTCAAACTCACAGTGATGTTCCTGCCTCTGCCTCTCGGGTGCTGGGATTAAAGGTGTGCACCACCATGCCTGGCTAGTATCACATTTAAGGAAGCATTAATTAATACATTAATATATGATCTTAGCTAATAAAATTTCATTTAAACATTTTGAACTGTGCTTATGCATTTTATTTCTTTTTTTAAAGTAGTTCGGTTTAAGGAATACACAAAATCTTACTGCATGATTAAGTACATACAATTTTTATTTGTCAGTTTAAAGAATTAATTTACAGCTGAGTGTAATGCATACCTGTAATCCTAGCACTCAGGAGACTGAGGCAGAAAGATGGTGAGTTTAAGTCCAGCTATGAGGACTCTGTCAAAAGAAAGGGAAGGAGGGAGGTGAAAGGAAAAGAGGAAAGACAGAAAAAGAAAGAAGGAAGAAAGAAAAAGAGAGAAAGAAGAAAGGAAGGAAGGAAGGAAGGAAGGAAGGAAGGAAGGAAGGAAGAAAGAAAGAAAGGAAGGAAGGAAGGAAGGAAGGAAGGAAGGGTCTAGGGATGTATCTCAGTGGTAGAGCACTTTCCTAACATGTCCAAAGTTTGATCCCCAGCACTGAAAAAAAAAATTGATTAAAAAAAAAAAAAAACGGGCTGGAGAAATGGCTTAGTGGTTAAGGTGTTTACCTGCAAAGTCAAAGGATCCCCGTTCAATTCTCCAAGGCCCATCTAAGCCAGATGCATAAGGGACACATGGAAACCTACTTTTTTTTGACAATGGCACACCCAGGAGCCATACATTGTTACTAGAAATTTTCCAGAGCCAGGAATGGTATCCTTCTCAGTGAGTTGTTGGCCAGGGAGACCCTAATGCCCACAAAACATTACAGGCCATTACCAAGGCTCTTGGTTTCCCACCAGAAATAGATGGTAAGACCCTAATGCTGAAGACTCCACATGCTTGGGCTGCAAGGTCACTGAGAAATCCTGTGGGAGCTGAGCTGAAAACCTCCTCCATGTGGACCAGCTGACAGAAAGCTGGAAAAGGCTATGTTGCATGCAGTACTACAGGAAAGAGAGAAGTCATCAGTGGAGATAAACAACAGTTGACACTGTAAGCCTTAAGTTTGGCCAGCCAGGCTGAATGAGTACAATAGTGCAATAGTGGCATGTCTGTTGTGGGGAAAACCAACCACTCTCTATATGGACTGGAGGCCCACTGCACGGAAGGGAATAAATGCCTGATACTGAAAACCTATGATGGGGGAAGTCATGAGTCCTAGGTATGTAACACCTGCTGCTGTTTGTCTAAATGCATATATTATACTCACCAAACTGCCCAGTAAGCACTTCTCTTAATGTTCATACCCATATATTAATGCTACCCTTACTCTTGGTTAGAGAAGCTTCTCTTTTCAGATGGCAGTAACCTCTGGGATGACTCAAAAGACACCATAGTGCTGAGAAGATGTGACAGAAGAGTGTTCAGCACTGAAACATCTCTATAACACCTTCCAAGGCTCAGGGTCCATTGTGGAAGAGGTGGCAAGAAGAATGTAAGAGCCAAAGGAAGGATAGAACTTACAATGCACTCTTCAAGACACAAAATTACCTGGATATCCATGACCTTGCAGTGCTTAGCATACCTATACAAGACCATCATAATAGGAAGAAAAGATAATGACATCAAAATAAAAGAGAGAGCCGGGTGTGGTGGCACATGCCTTTAATACCAGCACTTGGGAGGCAGAGGTAGGAGGATTGCCCTGAGTTCAAGGCCATCTTGAGACTACATAGTGAATTCCAGGTCAGCCTGGGCCAGAGTGAGACCCTACCTTGAAAAACCAAAAATAAATAAATAAAAAATAAATAACTAAAAGAGAGGTTGACTGAGAGGGGAAGGGTATATGATGGAGAGTGACATTGTGAAGGGGAATGTGGGGGAGGGAATTTTCATGGTTTAATGTCTATAATTATGGAAGTTATCCACAATAAAAAAAGTTTAAAAAAAACCTTTCTTCCCATCAGCTGCTTTTGGTCAGGTGTTTTATCTTAGCAGCAAGAAAGTAACTACAATAGTACTTTTGTTTTTAATAAGTACCAGCAGATTTCTTTTCCTAAAGTTATGATAACTATTTATTCTCAATCCTTACTAGTTCGTTTTAATTTCACTAATCTGATTATTAAACACCATATTTGATTGCTTCAAATGAGCATTTTCCCTGACAATGTCTTCTCTATAGAACTGCTAGTTCATAATTCTTGCTTAATGTTTTATTAGTTTTTCTATTTTTATTAATTTGTAGGTACTCTTCATGATACTTTTTATTTTCTAATAAACATCATAACTAACAAATACTGTTTTAATTAATACACAAGGTGCTATTCCCCTAGCCTTTTGATCCTTTTCCTATTACATTTTTTAAGTGTAAATTAATAAACAGTTCATGAATGGATAAATGAATGAGAAAAAGAATTGAATGGGTAAAATGTGTAAATTTTATTTCTTGCCAGTGGCAGGCTGTTCAGGGGCTATTTCATGATATGACTTCTTCTTTACTTCTTTATCTCTTTGGGGGCTGGAAAGAACATTCTAACCACCACCCTTCACTTTTTGTTTAGTCAGCTAGTAGGTACCAAGCACACTAATTAATGATCCCTGGATGGGAAGAATTCCTCCTTTCCTTTAGTGCTGTGCTTTGAAAAGGACTCAGAAACACACATGGGGTAAGAAGAAGAAATTATTCTTGTTTCATAAATTTTCTTGAGGGAGAAGATATTAGTTGCCTAAAAATAATAGTATGTTGCCAAGGGACATAAAAGATATTACAATAAGGTAACTAATAATTTAGTACTTCTATATAAAGTATACTGCACCCTTTTGGGAGAACTTTCAGATCCTTCTGGATCTAGTTATGAAGCATCAGCCCGCCTAAAAACCCTAAGGAAATTTCTTTTTGTTCTAGCTTCCACAAAAGGGCACAGAGTCTCAACTGGGCAAAGAAAATGGCAGACCAATACTAAACCAGAAACAAAGCACTTTCTCACCAAAACCCTGGGTTGGATGATGGGCATTTTTTTTTTCATTTCAGAAGAGCTTTACATTTAAATTTATGCTCCACCATACTAGTATAATTCAAGGATAGATTACACCCTTAGTACCCCCATCCCATTCCATTTGCTGAGGCCACAAAACAATTTCAATTACTCCTTGCTTAATACCATTCCCATGATTTTTCCTTTAATAGTGTTTTCTTTTAAATGACCCATAAATACAATGAATTAGGGACATTTTGTGTGTGACTTGCAGATAAAACACATATTTCATTTGTAAGCAAGCACAGTTTCCTGAGGAAATAGCTGAAATCACAAAATTGTTAAAAAAGCTAATAAGCAAGATCAAGTCATGAGGAATGGTCATCTCTTCTTGAACAAAGCATGGAAGGCAGCTATGCAGGAAACACGAGCAGAAAGCCTTAGGTCCAGAAATCACTTCAGTTAGTCCTGAGTACTAGGTTGTAGGCAAAGAGAAAATAAAGATCTTAACAAAATAAAGAGCATGACCAAGTTCAGCAAAAAGAAAGAGACAGAGATCCAGGCAAGATGAGCAACCCTGGTCTATAACTTAAACCAAGATGATCAATGACAACAAAGTTTGATGAACCTTAAGTAAAGTTAGTTTCTTTTTTTTTTTTTCTTTCTTTCTTTCTTTCTTTCTTTCTTCCTTTCTTTCCCTTCCTCTTTCTTTCTTTCTTTCTTTCTTTCTTTCTTTATTTCTTTCCTTCCCTCTTTATCTCTTTCTTTCCCTCCCTCCCTCCCTCCCTCTTTCTTTCTTTTTTTCTTTCTTTCTTTCTCTCTTTCTTTCCCTCTTTCTTTCTTTCTTTCTTTCCTTCTTTCTTTCTTTCTTTCTTTCTTTCTTTCCCTCTTTCTTTCTTTTCCTCTTTCTTTCTTTTTCTTTCTTTCTTTCTTTCTTTCTTTCTTTCTTTCTTTCTTTCTTTCTTTCTTTCCTTCTTTCTCTGAGTAACAGCTGTGGAACACATACATGACCAGTAATACATTCATTCCTTTTGGAGCAAAGCAGTCCCTTCTCCAAATCTAGCAAGAACAGCAAAGTCAAGTTGCTATAGAACCCAGAAAGGTAACATAAATGAGATAGGTCAAGTGCAAACTGGGAATTATGATGGGCAGAATGAGGAGTAGAAGCATCATCTGGGAAGTTTAATTCAGATCCACTAACTGCAGTTGTCCCCTCTTATCCAAGGGAGTTACAGTCCAAGATCCCCCTTTCAGTGGATGCCTGGAACCAGTATCAGACTTATATAGACTGTGTTTTCCTGTACTGTACAAAGATACCAATAATAACATTCATTAATTAATCACAGTAATATTAACCATAATAACTAAGAATAGAATAGTTATAACTATATACTGTAATAAAAGCTATGTGAATATCTCTCTCTCTCTCTCTCTCTCTCTCTCTCTCAAAGTGTCTTAATGCACTTTCACCCTTTGCTTAGGAGAAATTCTTTATAGCTTTTATTAGGCAATAAAAATTGCTAACATCAGTACTCTTGCACCATTGAGAAATAAAATAGGGTTTAGTTACTTACGCACAAGTACTTTCATTTGTTTGTTGTTTATTTTTTATTTTTATTGGTTTGTTTTTGGGGGGTTTGGGGGGGATTTTTGTGGGTTTTTTTGGTTTTGGTTTTGGTTTTTTGGTTTTTTATGGTAGGGTCTTACTCTACCCTAGGCTGACCTGGAATTCACTCTGTAGTCTCAGGCTGGTCTCAAACTCATAGCAGTCCTCCTACCTCAACCTTCCAAGTGCTAGAATTAAAGGCATGTGCCACCATGCCCAGCATTAATTTTTTTAATATTTAATTATTTATTTATGTTTGGTTTTTTTTTTGGTTTTTTTTTGGAGAGAGACAAAGAGAGAGGGAGAGGAAGACAGATAGAGATGGGCACGCCAGCAGCCTCTCAGCTGCTGTGAATGAAATCCAGATGTGTGCACCCCCTTGTGGTCAAGTGTGGCATTGCGCCCTTGCGTCACTTTGCATCTGGCTAAACGTGGGACCTGGAGATTGGAACCAGCGTTCTTAGGCTCAGGAGGCAGGTGCCTTAACTGCTAAGCCATTTCTCCAGCCCTATGTTTGGTTTTTTAAGGTAGGGTCTCACTACCTTAAACATGACAGGCACTCTACAACTGAGCTATGCCCTTGGCCTTTCAAAGCCTTTTCTTGCAAGTGGGGGGGGAGGAGGGCACTGAGAATTGATTCCAGGGCTTCATACAAACGAAGCAAGTGTTTTACCACTGAGACACACCCCAGCCCCAAATTTTAAAAAAATCACTGACAACTAATGTCAATTTTTAAATAGTGATTGGGGAGCTGGCTCTGCAGGTAAGTGCACTTCTCACTCAAGAATGAGGGCCTTTGGGGGCCTGAGACTGCTAACACATGCTGGGAGAATGTCAGAATACATAAATCTTCGCCATCTTAAACAATGGATTTCCACCCGACATGGTGGCACACGCCTTTAATCCCAGCACTTAGTAGGCAGAGAGGTAAGAGGATTGCCATGAGTTCAAGGCCACCCTGAGACTACATAGTGGATTCCAGATCAGCCTGAACTAGAGCAAGACCCTACCTTGGGGGAGGGGTGGATTACCCTTGAGGTGTGTGAGATTCAGCATACATGATCACAATGAGCGGTTCTGTGGCCACCCCTCCAAAGGTACTTCTTTGGATTGTGAAGCTCCATTTCTTTTGGCATCTCATAAACTCATTTCTTTTTGTTGTCATAATTAACCAGTCAATCGATTATGAAAAACCTGAACTTTGTGCTCCTACCCCCAGGTCTACACTTGATAGCCTTGTAGGGGCACCTTTACTGGGTGATGTGAAAGGATGCTTTAATGAACTGGAATTGAGTGGTATGTGGCAGCTTTCCAGTGCTTCTGGAATCCAGGCTTTAGAAGAGAGGCTGAAATATGGAGGCCACAGTTGTAAATGAGTTCAGTTGACCCTAAGATACATTTTTTGATGGCTTTGAATGTATTTAGGACTTTAAATTAAACTGCCCCTCACAATTGTCATCATACAAAATATTAATTTGACAAAAATGACTGTACTTGAATGAAAAAAAAAAATAGTCTCATAGCAATATGACCATTAATATGATGGGTTCATAGTGCAAAGGATTCAGGCCCCTTTTAAGTGTCACTCACCTGTCTCCAAGGTGTGGTCCTCATTTGAATGGTCCAAGTTATCTCACTTTCACCACACCCCAGCTATGGCTAATGAAGGAGTGAGGAAAGGGAAGGGTATAACCAGTCCCTATGTAATAGCCCAACCTAGCAACTGTACAGATCATTTTCATAGATATCTCACTGGTCAGAATGTTGCCTGCCTAGTTGCATGGGGGCCTGGGAAGCGGTGTGCATTGTCACTAAGATATAAAGTTCATTGGTCTCTTTGTCAACTTCTCAACACATCTTTTGGCACACTGTATCAGTGTCTTTGTTATTTCACTCACAGTGTTCTAAATCCCAGCATCACTATCATATCTCTATTCAGAAACAATCATAACCGAAAGCGCATTATAAATAATTCTTTTAGTTACCTACTCCGTACTTCCACAGTGTTCATAAATGAATGATCCCAGAGAACAAAAGTGACCAGTGAACTAACCACATTTGTTGTATAAAGCATTATTTTTTTTAATGCAGATACTAGGGATTGAACTCAGGTCCTCATGCTTACAAGCAATGCACTTTAGCAGCTGAGCTATCTCTCTGGCCCTTAAAGCAGTTTTAATGAAACTCTTTTTTAAAAAAAGCAGGAAGCAGTTCCACCTTTTGTTTTTGCACCAGCAACTGGCTCAGTGCCTACTTTGCCACCTAACAGAACTGAGTTTCTTTTTGGCTCAGAAACTGACTCCATTTTGAAATTTTTGGTTTTTGAAATATGCAAATTAAGGTCAAACTGCCTCACATCTGAGATTTAATGGCTAATCTGTTCAGGCAGCTGCTTCTTGGCCATTAAATTACAAGGTGACTGAGTTCATTAAGATTTTCACACACAACTAACTCTTCAAATTGTATCCCATACTTTTCTAAGAATTTCATGGTCAAAGCTAGTTAGATGAGCTATGGTTATAGCAGAAAGAGCCAATCTGTCGCCATTTGTTTTCCAATGGACAAAGAGGTATTATTTTCAGGTTGATTAAAACTGGTCATTCGAGCCAAATTCCAGAATGAGGTCATGAAGATCAGTCACTGTGGGGGGTTATTGCCAAAGGCAATGAAGAAGAGTTCGGCTTTCTTTGCTAAAAGACATATTGCCAAAAATTCAAATTAAGCTTTAAAATTATGAGACCTTTCTCTATGTTATCCTGTGCATATGAAAAATAATGGAGTCAAATATAGGCCCTTAAGCACCAGCCTTAAGCTTGAACATCATTTAATAATTACATGACATTGAGTTAGATTAGACATTTTGAAGTTCTGCTTTTCCGTTTCCTCTTCTCTGACAGCTGAACCCTTATCGATTCTAAAAAGCTATTCTGAATTTAAAATAGCTTTAAATGCAATTTATTATTGATATTGTATATAATGTAGAAGTAAGGAATAAAATTAACTAACATCACTAACATCATTTGTACAAATAGCCTCAGCCTTTTAGCTCAAAACAATCATTGCTAAAACCAGTAATTGTTCCTCACTCACACAATAGATTATTCATCCAAGAGCTCTTGATTTAAAAAAAAAATATTAGCTTTGAGCTAAAATTACCTCTTTTAACAATAAGCCACTGGAATTGATAAAACAAAACTTACTTAAAGTTAGTGAAAATGAATTATATCCTTTTTTTTTTTTTTTTTTTTTTTTTTTTTTTTTGTTTTGTTTTGTTTTTTTTGTTTTTTCGAGGTAGGGTCTCACTCTAATTCACACTGACCTGGAATGTAGTCTCAGGGTGGACTCAAACTCATGGCGATCCTCCTACTTCTGCCTCCCAAGTGCTGGAATTAAAAGCGTGCGCCACCACACACACAATAAGCATGAGATTTTAGAAATTTCAACTGAGAGCTGGGCATATAATGCCAGCACTCAGAAGCTGGAGTAGGAGGATCACCTGAGTTCAAGGCCAGTGTGGGTTACAGAGTGAGTTCCAAATTAGCCTGGGCTAGAGTGATAACCTGCTTCAAATAGATAAAAGTTCACTTGGTCTTGGGATATAACTAAAATATATAAATTTTAAAGCACTTAAAAATACTTAAATTATTATTTAGGAAGTGACTCTGAAATAACTTAACACTGCACTCCAAAGAATATGAAATAGCATGGAAAAGAGTTATGATATAATGTTAAGTATAAAAAGCAAATCATTAGCTGTTTTTCTCCTAAAGGAATGAACCATTGAGGTAGGAAAATAATTTGATTGTTGTTTATGGCACCCTCAAGAAAATCCACATTTGATGCCTCCTGATGCAAAGCTTCCATGTTAATAGTAAAATCCATATAGCATGGTAGACATCAAGTCAAATTTTCTCGAGTGTAACATTACTTAAATCCATACATGTTAAATGCTTCTCCCTCCAGGTTCTCCCCAGGGTCCCAGAGAGAGCAAGCTTGTTGAATGAGCTGGCTCTGTGGGGTGTATGCAAGAAGCACCTTCATTTTCCTCCTACTTTGATCCTTAGGTATCTTCAGTCACATCTCCCTTCTCTATCCTAGCATGATAGCTTGAACATATCCCATAGAGTTCCAATCTCTTTCATAGTTTTAAAAGGTTTCTCTTCTCCCGCACAACATTAATGAATCTCATGTGATAAAAATGAAAACTTTCATGGCTCCAGCTCCCGTCACTAGCCACAGTCAGTTGAGGGGAAGGAGAATGGTCTGTGCTGCATTCTGTGCCTTCACCACTCCCTGGTTGGGCTCCTCCACTTTCCGCCCCCACTGGCTGCATCCTTGGCTCCTCCGCGGTGACTGGAGCACACAGCAGGGAGAAGACAGGCAAGGGAGGGGTTAGTCCGCATTCTATCACTATCACAAAATACCCCAGATAAACAGCTTAAAAGAGAAAAGGGTTGTTTGAGTTCATGATTTCTGTCCATGGTTCCGTGGTCCCTTTACCCTGGGCCTTCTGTAGCACAGTACATCATAGTTGGATGAATGACAGAGGGCATCTGGGAAAGAAAGAGAAAGAAAGGAAGGGGCTGTGGTCCAACTTCCCCCAACTAGGCCCCATTCTTAAAATTCTACTAATTCCCAATTGTATCACAGGCTGGCAACCAGCCTTTAGCACATGAGCATTCAGGGAACATTTAAAATCCAAACCACAGAAAGGAGCAAATACATCTGAGCTCATGAGTGCTATTGTCGCTGGCCTCTGCATAGCAAATGCATGGAAGTTGCTTTCATTTTGGGAAGCTTTAGGTGCTCTACCCTCAGATACCTCCACTTAATGTGCTTTGATGGAGCCAATTTGCACCCCAGAGAGTTGGCTACTTCCATACCCCACAGCTTGTTTCTGGAGAAATCACCACACAACTCCTGTAATCAAGGCAGCCACACAGGGCAGTCTGGTCCAGGAGATCTACCAGTATTGCTTCCACTGCATACCCACACTTCACCCTGCTTGAGTCAAGCCCAGGGCACCTCACACCTTAGACCTTTCTAGACAGAAGTCAGATCCTCCAAACTCTGGGAGTTCTGAGTCAAAATGTTCTCTGAACTCCCACTAGCCTTCACACCAGTACCACTTATTTATAAGCCCCAATAAGCTCAAGGTGGAATTTATAAGCCACCTCCCCCTGTCTTGCTGGGAGGATAGAGGCTACAGCACAGAATTCAGCACTCACCAATCTTCCAAGAAGTATTCATGCTCAATTCTTTACTAGGCCTATAAGAACATGTTTGTCATCACCTCTTCATAAGGGTTTAAAAAAATGGTCTAGCCCTATTGCTGAAGACACCATATGCTGTTTGGACAGAACATAAAGAGACCTGGATAGAATCTGGAAGAGAGTCAGTCCCCAGACAATTAGCTTGTCTAGTGCCAGAAGGCACTAAATAAGTGACTGGGGGAAAAACGACCAACATCTGTCTAAGCAACTCATGGTCTAAGCTACTCAGCAGCAAACAACCTGACGTGATGCTCACACAAATGCAGTAGTGGCACATAGCCATGGGGGGTTACCAACTGCTCTTGATTTGGCTAACGGATCGGCTCAGTGGAATAGAACCCATACCTGGAAACAAGAAACAAGTCAGAACCATTTCCAAAAATGAGCTTGCTCTCCAATATCAAGCTCCCACCAACAGTGGAATACAAGAGGGCCTACACCTATTAAATTCTCCCTAAAATAATAATGGTTATCCATATATCTTGCACTGACCTCACTCTCTGTTGGAGAATCTGCTTCTCTCTTTCAGATGGACGAATATCCTGAGGAGAGAATCAGCCCATCACCACATCAGGGCACCTGATGAAGCCATTGAATTATAGGGGAAATGAGCAAGAGTGCTGCCTTGTTGGTGAACCTGGTACCAGCACAAGGGTGAAGGAGAGAGACACAAAGAACTCTCAACCCCTACCAAATCAGATATCCAGAGACCCAGAGACTCACAAAACCTCATCACTGAAATAGACCTAAAATGAACCCAACATGGCTCAGGGAAACTCGCAGAAGAGGGGGCAGAAAGATTGTAGAGCCATGACTTGGGTCATTATACACAGAGTCATTGCCTCTCCCGCATAACTGATGGCTACCCACATAGGGTAAGACCCACATAATCCATGGGGGGAGGACAGGGAGAAGGCTAACGATGGTACCATCATGGCTGTATATATACTATATACATAACTAATAAAAATATATTTAAAAATGGTCTAGTAACTTTCCCTAGAATATGAGAGTACTTGCCACCTATTCTCAACTTCTTGGCCTCAATTGAGATTATGAAAAGTCCTATTCTCCTTTTTTATATCATAGCCCTTATTCATTAATAAATGCCTTTCACCTACTGCTTCTTCTCAACTCTAATAGATTGCTCTAAACATCAAATGGCAAGTTCATTTCAAATCCTCTTGATTTTCGTCACCATCACTCCAACATCGTAAAGGTATTCTAAATAGACCGTCAGAATGCTCGCATCAGTCTATTTTGTGCAGTGGCTCATAACTGGGATTTAACAGGACCAGGCTTGCCTGCTGAACTAGTAGGGCAAGACTGCTAGGAGGGTTTGCTTTGTTTTAGTGGGTGACAAGAAGGCAGACAGGTAACCACATATGAGAGGAAAGGAGATCTTGTGAGGGAATATGGTAGAGTTTAGGTGATGGTCATCTTGGTCAGTTCAAGACTTGGGTTTGAGTCCTATGGAGAGAATGGCTGCATGCAGACACCATTAAGAGTTGTTTCTATATAAGTCTCTGACAGTGTGAGGTGTTTGTTTGTTTGTTTGTTTGTGTGTGTGTTTTAAGACAGGGCCTCATGTAATTCAGGCTGGCCTCCTACTTACTATGTAATCAAGAAGAACTTTGAATTTCTAATCCTCCTACCTCCGTCTCTGAAATGCTGAGATTATAGGCATGTGCCACCATGCACAGCTTAATCTGTACTGGGCTGGAGATCAAATCCTGGCTTTCATGAATGGTAGGCAGGCACTCTACCAACTGAGCTGTATCTCCAACCTGATTCTTGCATATTTTATATATACTCTCTGCCTTTGCCTTAATGATGCAGGTAAAGTGACTTAAATGCAAAGAAAGGGTTAATGGTTAAGGCATTTGCCTGCAAAGCCAAAGGACCCTGGTTTGATTCTCCAGGACCCACGTAAGCCAGATGCACAAGGGGGCACATGCATCTGGAGTTCATTTGCTGTGGCTGGATGCCCTGGCATGCCCATTCTCTTTCTTTTTCTCTCTCTCTCTCTCTCCTTGTTTCTCTCTCTCAAATAAATAAATAAATAAATAATATATTTTTTAAAAAGCAAAGAAAATAAATTGTTTTGTCTTTTTCTTTTCTTCTTTGTCAGAGTTTTCCATGTAAATGGTTGGCTAACACTGTGAAATGACACAAATAAAAAATATGATAAGATCTCATGGTTATTTATATGTTTCTTTTTTTGAAAAAAGCAAAGAAAATTTTATTTGGGGTCTTGGTCATTATAATTTGGTAAAACTAGATTCAGATAACTCTGACCCACTGTTCAACTGTTTGTGTTTCTCTGGGTATCATTGCCTTCTTTCAGAACAACTTCTGCTTTGAACAGAAAGCAGAGCCCGCCGGGTTGTCAGTGTCATCAGTTAGTTTCAGATAAGCTTGCTGTGTTCTTGCTTGGACTCATGCTCCACCAGCATCTGGGCTCCTGGGCCATGGCAGAACCTGTACAACATGGCAACAGGGAGTGGGAGACATGCTGCTTCATGCTTCTCCTCTTCTCAAATGCATGTCCCACTTCTCCACCAAATTCAACAATGATAGAATTATCAAGAACTTTAAGATGGCAGCAGTAGAACATTAAACTGAGCATGGGGCCTTTCCAGGCACCGGACCCATATGACTCTTCAGGTAACATTCTCATGAAGCTGGCCCTGCCAGTATTCTTATGAGGGAGCTACTTTTCACAATACTTTATATTGATTAATGAATTTAACCCTTTGAGGCCAGAGAGATGGCTTAGCACTTAAGGTACTTGTCCGCAAAGCCAAAGGACCCAGGTTCAACTCCCCAGAATCCATGTAAGCCAGATGCACAAGGGGGCGCAAGTGTCTGGAGTTGATTTGCAGTAGCTAGAGGCCCTGGAATGCCCATTCTCTCTCTTTCTCTCTCCCTCTCCCTGCCTATTTCTGCCTCTCTCTTAAATAAATAAGATGAATTTAACTCTTTCAACATGGCACACAATTCATATTTGGTCTGTTTGTCATCTTCTGAGTACAATTCTTGGGTCAGGATTTATCTGAGTGTGCCTTTGCCTGGAACTGTAATGTCAAAATATCACTTCTTTGTTATATCTGCTTAATGTGATTTGGGATTTTTTTTTAAATCATGAAGACAGCAAAAATAACAAAAGAGTCATTGTCCAAGAAATAGCATAACTTGGGCTGGAGAGCTGGCTCAATTGTTAAAGACACTTGCTTACAAAGTTTGACAGCCTGGGTTCAATTTACCAGTACCCATGTAAAGCCAGATACACCAAGTGGCACATGTATCTGGAGTTCATTTGCAGGGGCAGGAGGCCCTTTTATGCCCATACTAACTCTATGTCTCTCTCTGTCTCTGTCTTCTCCTTCCCCCCGCTCTCTCTCTCTCCCTCTTTCTCTCTGCCCCTCAAATAAATAAAAATATTTTTAAAAAGAAATATCATAACTTTCAAACAACTATTATGACAAGGAGTGGCCAACCAAATGATCATTATCTGATGTACATTTGTAAGGATTAGGAATACACCGGCTGACAATGATTCTAAATAAGAATCTTTCTGTTCTGTTATCTTTAGATTGCTGTGGTGGTTTGATCCAGGGGTCCCCCATAAACTTAGGTGTTCTGAATGCTAGGTTCCCAGATGATTGAGATTTATGAATTAACACCTCCTGGAGGCAGTGTATTGTTGGGGGCGAGCTTATGGGTATTATAGCCAGGGTCCCCTTGCCAGTGTTTGGCACACTCTCCTGTTGCTATTGTCCACCTTATGTTGGCCAGGGGGTGATGTCCACCCTCGGCTCATGCCATCATTTTCCCCTGCCACGATGGAGCTTTCCATCAAGTCTGTAAGCCAAAATAAACCCTTTTTTCCCCCCACAAGCTGCTCTTGGTCGGGTGTTTTCTGCCAGCAACATGAACCTGACTGCAGCAGTTGCAGAATTCTCCAATATGGTCAGGTTGATGGCTCGTACTTTAGGCATATTTACATTGCAGGGAGAAAGGAAGCAAATAGCCTATCCTTAGAGAATTCTTGTATAGTTCAGTATCCACAGCTGTGTTGTCTATAGCCCCGAGAGAAGCTGGGAAGGTGTGTGCTTTAGCTTTTCAGTCTCTTTAATAGGGAAAAGCAAGAGAAAGGGGCTTGTACAGACTTTTGAATAGGCCATCTGTAAAGTCCACTTCAATTCACTCCTTTGGATCCACAACATTCACACACTTCCTTATTTTCATATATTCATTTCATCCCTTCTTCCAAGGGTACAACCCTCATCTGTTTTTGACATTCAGATCAAAGGCCAGCTCTCAGTCCATATAGCCTTGCAAATTTACGTTTCAAAGTGAAGATACCTTCTCTAAATACACTCAGTATGCAAAGACAGAGGGAGAAAGGAGAACTACAATAAAACTGCCTTCCAGAAAGTCATGGATGGGAAACAAACAGCCCATATTTCGTTCTGTGTGACAGTAGGAAGAGGCTCTTCTGTTTAGGCAATGGAGCTTCTTTCTGCAGACCCCAGCTTTACCCTCCAGGAAAATCCTCCTCACTTTTCTTCCTTTGTCTTCAGGACATACATTAGGAAGGAGACATTCCCTGTGAACAGTCCCATGTGGCCACATCTGAAATAAGCATTTAGCAAAGCATTCTTCCTGGATACTTCTCAGCTTTTATGGACATTTTTTCTGTAGGTTTTAGTTCAGTTTTACAGGTCCAAAGTTGTCAACTTTACTTGAGTTTGGTTGTCTACTTGATGTATCTTTTGCTATTGTCTTTAACAATAGAATTTTTCCCCCATAATAACAACTAGGCTTCTGTTATGCTTTCATTTGCCTCTTCCAATCTCCACCGTGCTCTGAGCCCTGAGAAACTGATGTGGACATGGACTTCAATGACTCCCTTGCTCTCTGATTTTCTGTTGGGTTTGAACTTCTAAGTCATCAGAAAGGGGAAGACCAACGTGTCTTTCACCAGATCTTTTTCTAGTAAATTGCCTACAGAGGTAACAGCGCCTATGGAACACTTCTCTGAATTCTGATGACTTCCCTCCCATAGCCCTTCAGGTCTTGGCATGGCACCCTGATAGTCCTCTCTCGCCCTAGGATGCTGGACTGTGTCTTGTAGTTTGCTATACTCTCCCCTCATCTTTGTCCATTAGTCTCTTCTAAAGTCCTTCTTCAGATCACTCACATTCAGGTTGCCACTTGTTGGGTGCCAGTATCTTATCTGCAACAACATCCAATTTATTGTTTCTAGTGAAATATGTATATAAGTATGAGTATAGAAAATTGCACAATGGCATGAAAAGTTACATGAGTTATCTGAGAAACATTAAATTTGTCTTGTACAGTAGATGGAGAGTCAAATCATTTATGATTATCATACAGCCAAATATATTATTACCATACAGATGAAGGTTATATACATATCTGAAAGAAATGATGAAATTAAATTATCTACTCTTCAAAATCATAAATGGTTTTAAAAATTAATGAGAAAGCTAGGCGTGGTGGTGAATACATTTAATCTCAGCACTTTGGAGTAAGAGTAGGAGGATCACTCCCGAGTTTGAGGCCAGCCTGAGACTACATAGTGAATTCCATGTTAGCCTAGGCTAAAGTGCAGCCCTATCTTGAAAATCAAAACAAAACAAAACAAAATAGTAAGGGATAGTCTGGGCACAGTGGTATAATCCCAGCATTTGAGAAGATGAGGCAAGATGATCAAGACCAAAAAAGAGAGAAAGAGAGAAAAAAAAGTGAATGAGAGAATATTATTTCTCCATTTTATAGTCGGGGAAAGTGAAGTTTATAGAGGTTAAGCAACTCGACCTTAGCCAAACAATAAGCAGACAGCCTAACTTCAAAGCCTGTGTGCTCCACTCCACCCACTGGAAATAGCTGGGCTTTAGACAAGCTGGTCAGAGATAATGCAACTATTACAAACCTCAAGTGCTAAAATCTGAAACCACAGAATGTCCCATAATTTCTAATACTTTAATAAAGAGACAATTTTAGAACCAAAAAAGAAATTCAGACTTTTTTTTTTAACCACAGAATTATATGACTCTTGGCAACTAACCAGCACATACAGGTCAAGTTAGTTCCTCTGATTCCCCAATAGTGTGAACACACCCCGTATAGCTTCTATTATGACATAATTGTTTTTATGTCTGTCGTCTTCTGGTGTGTGTACTCTTCAAAGAAATGTTTTATTCATCTTTGTTAATGCTCTATAATATAGATCATTTAATGAAAGACCAATTAATATCTGACCTATAAATATCCATCTAATCACATTTTAATTGGGATTTTAATAGAGCTAGCCACAATAGAGGTAAACATTTATTGGGCTGTCATTGGCCATTACTTATATTAAGGACCAATAAATATATTTATACTTATGAGTATTGAGAGAAATATTTAATACAAGCATACATAAAAGGCTAGACAGCAAGAGGGAAAAATATAATAACAGAAGCAAAAGAAATAAAAAGAAACAAAAACCTGGTTTCTCTAAATTGAGATTTAGAAACATAAATCAAACAAAGGGATTTTATTAATTAATGTCCTAAAATTTTTCTGGCTTATATCCAGCTCAGTTGGCCCCTTTTTAAAAGTAGGTTTTCATATGACTTATTCATGCACCTTAAATTTTGATTGACCTTCCTCCCATCCCTCCTCTCCTCCACCTCCCCTTAAGCCATTTCCCCCATAAGTATTCTGCTCTCTACTTACATATCTACTATGACCTACCCTTAAGCCCTCCTCTCTCTTCCCTTCCTAATAGCCCCTTTGTGGCTTCCTGGTTTCTGCTACTGACTTTTATTCCAACTCACATACAAATCTAAACATTTGAAACTAGGATCCACATATGAGAGAGAACATGTGGCGTTTGACTTTTTGAGCCTGGGCTACCTCACTTAGTATAATCTTTTCAGATCCACCCATTTCCCTGCAAATTTCACAATTTCATTTTTCTTTACAGCTGAATAAAACTCCATTGTATAAATGTGCCGTGTCTTCATTATCCATTCTTCAGTTGAAGAGCATCTAGGCTGGTTCCATTTCCTAGCTATTATGAATAGCACAGCAATAAACTAGAAGGGCAAGTAGCTCTGTAGTAATGAGTAGAGTTCTTAGGGTAGATGATAAGGAGAGGTATAGCTGGGTTATAGGGTAAATCTATTTTTAGTTGTCTCAGGAACTTTCATACCAATTTCTACCATGGCTATACCAGCTCACACACAAACAAACAAAAAAACACACAGAAAGTTCTTGCCTATATGCTGAAGTGTTTCCCCTATTTTTTCCTGTAGCAATTTCAGAGTTTCAGGTCTGATATTAAGGTCTTTGATCCATATGGGCTTGAATCTTGTGTGCATGGTGAGAGATAAGGATCTATTTTCATTCTTCTACATATAGATATACCATTTTAAAAAATATTCTATTTATTTATTCATTCATCCATTTAAGAAAGAGAAAGAGAGAATGGGCATGCCAGGGCCTCAAGCCACTGCAAACTACAGACATATGCACCACCTGGTGCATCTGGCTTCCATGGGTTCTGGGAAATTGAACCTGGGTCCTTTGGCTTCACAAGCAAGTGCCTTAACCAGTAAGCCATCTCTCCAGCCCCTAGATAAACAGTTTTTTTCAGCACCATTTCTTGAAGAGGTTATCTTTTCTCCAGTGAATTTTTTTCTTTCATTTTTGTCAAAACTTGGATGGCTATAGCTGTCTGGGTTCACATCTGTGTTCTCTGTTCTGTTCCATTGATCTACATGTCTCTTTTGTGCCAGAACCATGCTATTTTTGTTACTATGGCTTTGAAATATATTTTAAAATCAGGTATGCTGATACCACCAGCCTTATTTTTGTTGTTCAGAATTGGTCTGGCTATTCAAGTTCTGTGTGTATGTGTGCTTACAAACAAAGTTTAGGAAGGCTTTTTTTTCTGTTTCAGTGAAGAATACCATTGGAGTTTGATGAGGATTCCATTAAATGTGTAGATTGCTTTTGGTAAGATAGATATTTTCACAATATTAATTCTTCCGATCCATGAACATGGGAGATAGCTTTCCATTTCCCAGTGTCTTCTTCAGTTTCTCTCTCAAATGCTTTAAAGTTTTCAGTGTAGAGAGCCTTCATTTCCTTGGGTAGGTTTATTCCAAGGTACTTTTCTTTTTGAATGGGAGTGTTTCTCTGATTCCATCCTCAGCACATATGTTATTGTTACTTAAGAAGACTACTGATTTATATGTGTTATTTTGTGTCCTGTTACTTGACTGAAAGCATTCATCAGCTCTCAAACAGTTTCCTGGTTATCTTAAGAATGCCTATTGTATAGAATCATATCCATTTCTCTCTCTCTTGGAAATAAGTAAAATATTTTTAAATAAAGTTCATGTCTGCCTAAAGCCTGTAACTGCGACCTTATTTGAGACATCAAACCCAGGCTGGCAGGCTCTGAAAGCACCTTTAACAGCTGAGCCATCCCCAACTGTGACCTTATTTGGAAACAGGGTCTTTGTAGGCATAATAAAGTTATGAAATATACTGGACTAGGGCGAGAGCTAAACCCAATAACTAGTTTCCTAGTAAGAAGGAGGAAATTTATACACAGAGTTAGAGACTGAAGAGAAGGCTAGAGACAAGAGAGAGGTTCCAATGATGAATCTACATGCTACAGAGTCCCAAAGGTCATCAGCAACTACTAGAAGCTAGCAATAGCAAGACGATCCTTCTCAAGAGCCTTCAAAAGGTGTGGTCTTCCCAGCACCTTGGGTTTGGACTGCTGGTTTGCAGAACCATGAAAGGATCAATGCTCTTGTAATTTGTTCTGCTGTGATACTTGATCACAGCAGCCCTTAGGAAACTGATACACGGAAAATTCGGTGAAGAGTGTAACTATAAGAGAAAACTCATGATGGAGATGAAAGAATAGGGAATGAGGTGGTGTTGCAGTTACCTTCTCATTGCTGGGACAAACATCCAGCCAGAAGCATCTTATGGGAGAAACAAGTTTATTTCAGGGTTATAAACTCCAAGGGAAGCTTCACCATGGCAGAAGAACCTGGCTCACTTCACACATCCACAACAGAGCGAGAAAAGCCAACACCAGTAAACATGAACGCCCAGAGCTCAGGCTGGCTCTCAACACACCCAGTAGGGCTGGACTCAAGATCCACCCCCAGTGACACACCTTCTCCAACAGGGCTGTGCCTGCTAAAAACTAAATAGGAAGCTTAAGCAAAAAAAAACCTCAGGACATGAGGCACATACATTTACATTCAAACCACCGCAGTTGGACATGCCCGCAGCAGGTTGAGACAAACGTGAGAAATCTTCCTGGTACAGAAATAGAATGCAAGTGTCTGTGCCTGTTCTTGTTGGTGTGGCATATGGTTGTGACAGAATGGCTTACGGCTGAAAGATCAATGTTATGATTGGACTGTGAAATGTCTCCCATAGGCTCATGTGTTTAAACACTTGGCCCCTAACTGGTGGCACTGTTTTACAAGGCTGTGGGACATTTAGAAGGTGAAGCCTCACGGGAAGAACTAAGCCTTGAGGTGTGATAGCCCTGCCCTACTTCCTGTGCTCTCTTTACTTCCTGACTGTACAAAGCATGTGACCAGCCACCTCATGATCCTGCCACTATGCTTTCCCTGCTACAGTAGACTTTAGCCCTTGAACTGTAAGCCAAAACAAACCATTCCTCCCTAGGTTGCTTCTTGTCAAATATTTGGTCACAGAAACGCGAAAAGTGACTAATACAGTCAATAGTAATCAAAGGCATTTGTTTTTCTTTTTCAAGGTAGCGTTTCACTCTGGTCCAGGCTGACCTGGAATTTACTCTGTAGTCTCAGGGTGGCTTCAAACTCATGGTGAGCCTCCTTCCTCTGCCTCCCAAGTGCTGGGATGAAAGGCATGCACCACCACACCCGGAGGCATTTTTGAAGACATGTGTTTTTTTTTTTTTTTAATTTTTATTTTTTGGAGAGAGAGACACAGAGAGAGACACAGAGAGAGAGAGAGAAAGAGAGAGAGAGAGAGAGAGAAGACAGAGATGGGTGCGCCAGCAGTGTCTCAGCTGCTGCGAACTAAATCCAGATGTGCGCGCCCCCTTGTGGTCAAGTTCGGCATTGTGCCTTTGCATCACTTTGCATCTGGCTAAACGTGGGACCTGGAGATTGGAACCGCTGGAAATTGGAACCAGTGTTCTTAGGCTTAGGAGGCAGGTGCCTTAACCCCTAAGCCATCTCTCCAGCCCAAGACATGTGTTTTATAGTCATCTGGTAAGCTCTTTTGGGGAAAAGAGTTAAGAAGTAAGTGGAAGGGGCTGAGGAGATGGCTCAGTGGCTAACAGCGCTTGTTACATAAGTCTGATGACTGGAGTTAAGATCCTCAAGACCAGTGTTAAATCCAGGTACAAGTAGCATATGTGTCTATAATCCTAACAGGTCCATGGCAATAAGAGGAGATTTCAGAAGCTTATGAGCCAGCTGGCCAGCTGGTCAAGCAGCAAAATAAGAAAAACTGTCTAAAACAAGTTAGAAGGTAAGAATCAACACCCAGACTCTGTCCTCTGATCACATACATGCCATGGAATGTTCACACACACACACACACACACACACACACAGACAGAAAGAAAGAAAGAAAGAAAGAAAGAAAGAAAGAAAGAAAGAAAGGATTGACCACGCCTTAAGATTGTCAACCAAAGCCTCAGCAAAGTGTTGAAGTTGGAGAGAATGGGACATAAGATATCTCATTAAATGAGTTGGTTGGGGCAGAAAGTGCTCTAAAGTCACAAAATAAATAATTACCACAAGAACCCCTCCCTAAATATAAATGGATATTAATGCCAAAAATATAGACAATATTCTAATCGATTTTTAAAATTTATTTATTTATTTTATTAGTTATGCTCATAATGTGAATACATTCACGTTGGTGCCATCGATAGCCTCCTCCTTGTCCTCCCCCCTCCGAAAGGACCCTCCTCGTTGGGAAATGTGGGTTGTGCATGGGGAAGAGGCAATGTCAATGTGCGTAATGTCCCAACTTGTGGTCCTAAAAATCTTTCCACCCCCTCTTCTGCAAATTTCCCTGAGCCATGTTGGGTTCATTTTAGGTCTACTTCAGTGATGAGGTCTTGGGAGCCTCTGTGTCTCTGGATATCTGTGTCTATCTCCTTCTAATCTATTTTAATTTTTTTCAATGTAAGCTGTGAAAATAAGAAGATAACAGAAGTATCAAGATCATTTGCCCAATACCAACCCTCTACCAACGTGCTATTTTGCTTTGGGGTTTTGTGGGTATCTTGAGAGTAAAACCAGTCTGACTCCCATTTTCTACTTTGTGTTTGAAGATATCATTCAAGGGTTAGAAGTAGCTACCTACTAGCCTGGGTTTGGTGATGCATGCCTATAATCCCAGCACTTGGGAGGTAGAGGCAGGAAGAGCAAGTGTCCAAGGCCGCCTTAAGCTACAAAGAAAGTTTGAAGCCATAATTCTCTTTTGCTTATCTGCAATTACAATAATACTCGTCAAACAAACCCCTCCTAGAGGCTGAGCATAGGGGCCTGAGCCTCTTATATCCTTATATTTAAAACCCCAGTGTCTGTCCTGAGAGCACTGGGCATGGCTGATGTGGGGAGGGGAAGCAAGTAGGACTTGGTTAGGAACACAAGCTGCCTCAGGTCAAGGACCCTGTGCTTTTGTCCCCTCATCAGGAAATAATCAATGTATCCAAATGGAATAAGGGTGCTCTGAGTGGAGAGCAGTTACTAATATTTGGCATCCTTCCTGTTTATCCCTGCTCCCCAGCAAAATAAGTAACCAGACTAAAGTTGAGGCCATTTCTTGCACCTGCTTGCATTTGAGAAGGGCCACCTGAGTGTCATCATTGTACCATTTCAAATCATATTAGATATATGAGTTCCTCTTCATTTCTGTGACCAACTACTTGACAAGAAACATTTTAAGGAGGGTTTGTTTGGCTTACAGTTCAAGGAAATACTTCATGGTAGGGAGGGCATGATAATTGGAGCTAGAGGTGACTGATCACATTCAGTCCACAGAGAGAGGTGAATGCTGCCGCTCAACGTGCTTTCTCCTTTTTATTCAGTCTGGGACATCAGCCCATCGAGCGATGCCACCTGCAGTTAGGGCACGTCTTCTCACCTCAGTTAACCTAGAAACCCCCTCATAGATATGCTCAGAGATTTGTCTTCTATACGATTCTAGATCCAATCAAGTTGACAATTGATATTTCAACCTGCATGGCTTTAAATTTTTTCCTCTACAAAATCCATTGTGTATGGCAGTGCATGTTGGTTTATCTTCCCAAATGTGGGAATGGGGATGTTGTCTGTGCTGTGCAAAGGTCTCAGGAGCCAAAAGTGAGTTAAGGGGCTGGAGAGATGGTTTAGCCATTAAGGCACCTGCCTGCTAAGCCAAAGAACCCAGGTTCAATTCCCCAGAACCCATGTAAAGCCAGATACACAAGGTAGCACGAACATCTGGAGTTCACTTGCAGTGGCTGGAGGTCCTGGCATGCCCATTCCCCTCCCCCCTCCCTCCCTCTCTCTCTCTCTTGCTATTTCTATCTGCCTCTCTTTCTCAAATAAATAATTAAATAAAAAGTGAGTTAAGAGGAACCAGCTGTATCTGGAAGGAGGGACCACAGGTAATGGAGTACGTGGTGCTAGGGTAGCACATAATTATGGCACTAGACTGTGTCTTTCTCATCCTCAGCAATTTTTTTTAATGAGACAATTCAAGTATTGACAGCAAATACAGTTTCCTTATAGGACATCATACTTCCTTAAAATAGTTTACTCCAGAGCTGGAGAGATGGCTTAGTGGTTCAGGTGCTTGCCTACAAAGCCTAAGGACCCAGGTTCAACTCCCCAGAATCCACATAAGCTAGATGCACAAGGTGACGTGTGCTCACGAGGTCACGCATGTGCACAAGATGGCACATGCATCTAGAGTTTGATTGCAGTGACTAGTGTGCCTGGTGTGCCTGTTCTCTCTCTCTTTCTCTCATTTTTAAGCAAAAAATTTAAAAATTAAAAAAAATAGTGTACTCCATCTCATAAACCTGTTCCTTTGTCATTAAAATTTCCCCATTAAAGGATGCTTTGGGGGTGCTTGTCCAGCCTGTGAACACAAAATTGTCTAATTAACTGAGTCCCAATCCATAGATATTTGCCCCCACCCCTGCTAATTTCCACTATTGCAAATAAACCATCCATGAATATATTTTTACATCAACAAAAGAAGAAGAAAAAGAAAGTTTGAAGCCAGCCTGGCTACATAGTCCCTGTCTCAAAATAAGAAATAAAAATAAAGTAATTAAGACATAAACTTCAAGGAAAAGTAAATGTATTTACTTTTTTTAAAAAAGTATTTTTGTCAAACCTCAGTAAGTGTACAGTACTTCTTGATGTTTATTAAAAGAGGTATTTTTACAAAAAAAAGTATTTTTGTTGGAGTCACCAATACTATTATACTCTTTTTAATTCACTTTTATTTATTTCCATGTGTGTGTATAAGTGTGTGAACATATGTGTGTGCACATGTGCACTTGTGCATGCAAATGCATATACATGGGAGTCTTTCACTGTGGCAAATGAATGCCTATCAGACTTTACATGGGTATCTGGGGAACTGAACGCAGTCCATCAGGCTTTGCAACAAATGCCTTCAAATGCTGAGCCATCCCCCCCTATTTTTAATGAAAAAAAAATGGAAACAAAAAAATCTCTGATTGAACAAAATTTTCTTTTTTTTTTAATTTTTATTTATTTATTTATTTATTTGAGAGAGAGAGATACAGAAATAGGCAGGCGGGGGAGAGAGAGAGAATGGGTGTGCCAGGGCCTCCAGCCACTGCACCCCTTGTGCATCTGGCTTACGTGGGTCCTGGAGAATCGAGCCTCGAACCGGGTCCTTAGGCTTCATAGGCAAGCGTTTAACCGTTAACCCATCTCTCCAGCCCCCAAAATTTTCTTTTTAAGTGAAAATCAAAATAAGACATAGTCAACTAGCCAAACACCTTCCTGACCTAGCAACACCTGCATACATTTCACTGACCCACAAAGTACCAGCCATATTCATTACATATATATTTAATGCCAGCTGGCCAGCTGGTCAAGCAGCAAAATAAGAAAAACTGTCTAAAACAAGTTAGAAGGCAAGAATCAACACCCAGACTCTGTCCTCTGATCACATACATGCCATGGAATGTTCACACACACACACACACAGACACACACACAGAAAGAAAGAAAGAAAGAAAGAAAGAAAGAAAGAAAGAAAGAAAGGATTGACCACGCCTTAAGATTGTCAACCAAAGCCTCAGCAAAGTGTTGAAGTTGGAGAGAATGGGACATAAGATATCTCATTAAATGAGTTGGTTGAGGCAGAAAGTGCTCTAAAGTCACAAAATAAATAATTACCACAAGAACCCTCCTAAATATAAATGGATATTAATGCCAAAAATATAGACAATATTCTAATCGATTTTTAAAATTTATTTATTTATTTTATTAGTTATGCTCATAATGTGAATACATTCATGTTGGTTCCATCGATAGCCTCCTCCTTGTCCTCTCCCCTCCGAAAGGACCCTCCTCGTTGGGAAATGTGGGTCGTGCATGGGGAAGAGGCAATGTCAATGTGCGTAATGTCCCAACTTGTGGTCCTAAAAATCTTTCCACCCCCTCTTCTGCAAATTTCCCTGAGCCATGTTGGGTTCATTTTAGGTCTACTTCAGTGATGAGGTCTTGGGAGCCTCTGTGTCTCTGGATATCTGTGTCTATCTCCTTCTAATCTATTTTAATTTTTTTCAATGTAAGCTGTGAAAATAAGAAGATAACAGAAGTATCAAGATCATTTGCCCAATACCAACCCTCTACCAACGTGCTATTTTGCTTTGGGGTTTTGTGGGTATCTTGAGAGTAAAACCAGTCTGACTCCCATTTTCTACTTTGTGTTTGAAGATATTATTCAAGGGTTAGAAGTAGCTACCTACTAGCCTGGGTTTGGTGATGCATGCCTATAATCCCAGCACTTGGGAGGTAGAGGCAGGAAGAGCAAGTGTCCAAGGCCGCCTTAAGCTACAAAGAAAGTTTGAAGCCATAATTCTCTTTGCTTATCTGCAATTACAATAATACTAAATCAAACAAACCCCCTCCTAGAGGCTGAGCATAGGGGCCTGAGCCTCTTATATCCTTATATTTAAAACCCCAGTGTCTGTCCTGAGAGCACTGGGCATGGCTGATGGGGAGGGGAAGCAAGTAGGACTTGGTTAGGAACACAAGCTGCCTCAGGTCAAGGACCCTGTGCTTTTGTCCCTCATCAGGAAATAATCAATGTATCCAAATGGAATAAGGGTGCTCTGAGTGGAGAGCAGTTACTAATATTTGGCATCCTTCCTGTTTATCCCTGCTCCCCAGCAAAATAAGTAACCAGACTAAAGTTGAGGCCATTTCTTGCACCTGCTTGCATTTGAGAAGGGCCACCTGAGTGTCATCATTGTACCATTTCAAATCATATTAGATATATGAGTTCCTCTTCATTTCTGTGACCAACTACTTGACAAGAAACATTTTAAGGAGGGTTTGTTTGGCTTACAGTTCAAGGAAATACTTCATGGTAGGGAGGGCATGATAATTGAGCTAGAGGTGACTGATCACATTCAGTCCACAGAGAGGTGAATGCTGCCGCTCAACGTGCTTTCTCCTTTTATTCAGTCTGGGACATCAGCCCATCGAGCGATGCCACCTGCAGTTAGGGCACGTCTTCTCACCTCAGTTAACCTAGAAACCCCCTCATAGATATGCTCAGAGATTTGTCTTCTATACGATTCTAGATCCAATCAAGTTGACAATTGATATTTCAACCTGCATGGCTTTAAATTTTTTCCTCTACAAAATCCATTGTGTATGGCAGTGCATGTTGGTTTATCTTCCCAAATGTGGGAATGGGGATGTTGTCTGTGCTGTGCAAAGGTCTCAGGAGCCAAAAGTGAGTTAAGGGGCTGGAGAGATGGTTTAGCCATTAAGGCACCTGCCTGCTAAGCCAAAGAACCCAGGTTCAATTCCCCAGAACCCATGTAAAGCCAGATACACAAGGTAGCACGAACATCTGGAGTTCACTTGCAGTGGCTGGAGGTCCTGGCATGCCCATTCCCTCCCTCCCTCCCTCCCTCTCTCTCTCTCTCTTGCTATTTCTATCTGCCTCTCTTTCTCAAATAAATAATTAAATAAAAAGTGAGTTAAGAGGAACCAGCTGTATCTGGAAGGAGGGACCACAGGTAATGGAGTACGTGGTGCTAGGGTAGCACATAATTATGGCACTAGACTGTCTTTCTCAACCTCAGCAATTTTTTTTTTTTAATGAGACAATTCAAGTATTGACAGCAAATACAGTTTCCTTATAGGACATTATACTTCCTTAAAATAGTTTACTCCAGAGCTGGAGAGATGGCTTAGTGGTTCAGGTGCTTGCCTACAAAGCCTAAGGACCCAGGTTCAACTCCCCAGAATCCACATAAGCTAGATGCACAAGGTGACGCGTGCTCACGAGGTCACGCATGTGCACAAGATGGCACATGCATCTAGAGTTTGATTGCAGTGACTAGTGTGCCTGGTGTGCCTGTTCTCTCTCTCTTTCTCTCATTTTTAAGCAAAAAATTTAAAAATTAAAAAAAATAGTGTACTCCATCTCATAAACCTGTTCCTTTGTCATTAAAATTTCCCCATTAAAGGATGCTTTGGGGGTGCTTGTCCAGCCTGTGAACACAAAATTGTCTAATTAACTGAGTCCCAATCCATAGATATTTGCCCCCACCCCTGCTAATTTCCACTATTGCAAATAAACCATCCATGAATATATTTTTACATCAACAAAAGAAGAAGAAAAAGAAAGTTTGAAGCCAGCCTGGCTACATAGTCCCTGTCTCAAAATAAGAAATAAAAATAAAGTAATTAAGACATAAACTTCAAGGAAAAGTAAATGTATTTACTTTTTTTAAAAAAGTATTTTTGTCAAACCTCAGTAAGTGTACAGTACTTCTTGATGTTTATTAAAAGAGGTATTTTTACAAAAAAAAGTATTTTTGTTGGAGTCACCAATACTATTATACTCTTTTTAATTCACTTTTATTTATTTCCATGTGTGTGTATAAGTGTGTGAACATATGTGTGTGCACATGTGCACTTGTGCATGCAAATGCATATACATGGGAGTCTTTCACTGTGGCAAATGAATGCCTATCAGACTTTACATGGGTATCTGGGGAACTGAACGCAGTCCATCAGGCTTTGCAACAAATGCCTTCAAATGCTGAGCCATCCCCCCCTATTTTTAATGAAAAAAAAATGGAAACAAAAAAATCTCTGATTGAACAAAATTTTCTTTTTTTTTTAATTTTTATTTATTTATTTATTTATTTGAGAGAGAGAGATACAGAAATAGGCAGGCGGGGGAGAGAGAGAGAGAATGGGTGTGCCAGGGCCTCCAGCCACTGCACCCCCTTGTGCATCTGGCTTACGTGGGTCCTGGAGAATCGAGCCTCGAACCGGGGTCCTTAGGCTTCATAGGCAAGCGTTTAACCGTTAACCCATCTCTCCAGCCCCCAAAATTTTCTTTTTAAGTGAAAATCAAAATAAGACATAGTCAACTAGCCAAACACCTTCCTGACCTAGCAACACCTGCATACATTTCACTGACCCACAAAGTACCAGCCATATTCATTACATATATATTTAATGTAATAGAAGTTGGAATATGGTCACCATAGACATAGTGCTTGAGGGCTGGAGAGATGGCTTAACAGTTAAGGCACTTGCCTACAAAGCCTAAGGACCCAGGTTCAAGTAGCCACATAAGCCAAATGCACAAGGTGACACATGTGTCTGGAGTTTGTTTGCAGTGACTAGAGGGCTTGGCATGCCCATTCTCTCTATCTACCTCTCTCTCTCTCTCTCTCAAATAAATAAATAATAAAAATACTTTTAAATTTAAAAAATCGTGCTTGAAATACTGTCACAATAAGGCTAATTGTGGGAAATTTAAACTGTAATCAAAAGATTTAGAATAGCTTCAAGTCTTAAATTCCAGTATATACTATAAAGAAACCACTAAAATTTGGTATTAAATGAAGAGTAACTTATATTTAATGTGGTTTATTTTCCAGTACTTTGCTTGATCTGCCCTTGCTTATTCAATCACAATATTTGTCATACATTTTACAAAACGTACTAAATCATTTCTTGTGAGAAAATATTTAAATGTATAATTGCCTAGAGCTGAAGAGGCTAATCAGTTTTCCAAGTCAAAGTAATACTTTGTAAGGCTAAGTAGCATGTGCCTCACAGGTGGGTCGAACCCAATTCTGTAGCTCTGCAGACAGAACATTGCTGCTCCACCAGCTACTTCTGAACTGTAGACGAATCACTTCACTAGAACCCGTGCTACTCAACCACAAGAAGAAGCCAAGCATAGGCAAGGAGAGATGCACGTCTTGAGAACATGCCTCTGGCAGTAATTCACTAAACTGCTACATAGCTTTCTTTGCTTTGTAAGTGGACTTTTTGAGACACATTGATATGATTTGCAGATATGTGGAAGCATTTCAGGAAATGCCACAAAGTGCCCTGATCACCTTTAGACATTTTACTTGTCTCTGAAATGTAGGGGATTAGACTTATCAAAAAAAGTCTTGTCCGAGAAATTGAAATAGATAATACGAGAACTGGGTTTCCTGACTTTTCCTATTCCAGTTTTTTTCTGGACAGCTTCTAGAAAGATGCTGACCTTTCTTCTGCTCTGATAATCCCAACATGTGAAAGTTTCAGTTTTTCAAAGCCAAAGTTGACCCACTATTTATTTTATATCCATTACTTTTTTCCCAAGTCTCCATTCCTCTTTCCTCCAAATGACTTTAAACATGTTCCCAATATTCAAGGATCTTTTTTTTTTTTTTTTTTTTTTTTTTTTAGGTTTTAAATCTCCGCTCTCTCTGCATGGAGACACCTAGACGCTTCCACTGACCACATGCTGGTGTGCTTTGGGAAGATACTTGTAATATCCCATCTGACCCTCACAACTATTCAAGTCAGAAAATCCATTGTCATCCCCATTTTGCAAATGAAAAAAAGAGAGAGAGAGACAAGAAAAGCTGTGTTGCTATGTTCTAAAAGCTAAAGTTATTCTTCAATCCTGCCACCTGAGGACCATTCAGCATGGTTCCCACAGAGAAAGCTTCCCGGGTGGCAGTGACATTGTGAAACACAAAAGATGATGCACTCACTGTCTGGAAAAGAAACATGTGGGTCTCTTCATTATAATGAAAGCTATAGTACTGGTCGAAGAATCCTCTAATGAATATTATATGAGGGAGTACAATCAACAAGTTCATTCCATTTTGGCTTAATCAGTTTAGCAAATACAAGAAGGAGATCCATTTGTCCTTATGTGTTCATGCCACCAGCCACATACAAAGGAAAGGATTCGCAGGACCATGCTCACTGAGGAAGTCAAAGGATATTTTACTCAAAGGCCCTTGTGCTGAGAATGATAAGAAAACTACTGAGCTCAGACTAGAGAGATGGCTTAGCAATTAAGGCACTTGCCTACAAAGCCAAAGGACCTCGGTTCAGTACCCCAGTACCCACATAAGCCAGATGCATAAGGTGGCGCATGCAACCGGAGTTTGTTTGCAAGGGCTTAGAAGCCCTGAAGCGCCCATTCTCTCTCTGTCCCTCTCTCTCTCTTTCTGCCTCTTTCCCTCCCTCAAGTAAATAAATAAAAATAAAATCTTGAAAAAAAAAAGAAAAACTACGGATCTCCTGGTGCTGTACCAGCAGCACACATGGTTCTCATGGCTCTTAAGTAAAGGCCTGAAGGATGTTATTGTTTGGAATTTCCTCACAAGAAAGGAGATTCACTTCAGAGAATTTACTGGCTATTAAGAATGATGTAAGGCTGGAGAGATGGCTTAGCGGTTAAGGCACTTGCCTGCAAAGCCAAAGGACCTAGGTTCGATTCCCCAGGACCCACGTAAGCCAGATGCACAAGGTGGCACATGTATCTGGAGTTCGCTTTCAGTGTCTGGAGACCCTGGCATGCACATTCTCTCTGCTTCTTTCTCTCTAAGAGAGAGAGAGAGAGAGAGAGAGAGAAAGAAAAAGAAGGAAGGAAAGAAAGAAGGAAGGAAGGAAGGAAGGAAAGAAAGAAGAAAGAGAAAGAAAGAAGAAAGGAAGGAAAGATGGATGTAGGTGGGCATGTTAATGCATGCCTTTAATCCAAGCTTTCAGGAGGAGGAGGTAGAAAGATCACCTGGAGTTCAAGGACAGCCTGGGGCTACAGAGTGAGTTCCAGGTCATCCTGGGTTAGAGTGAGACCCTACCTCAGATCCTTCCCCACCCCCAAAATGTGATGTGGTCCAATCACCATAATCTCATTGTCTTTTGTCAACTAGATTTAGGGATGGGCTGTGAAAGAAGCTAAGGCTGGCTTTGAACTCACGGCTGTCATCCTACCTCTGCCTGCCATACCCAACTTCTGTATCCTTTTCTCTTTTTTAATTGATAACTATAACATATAATTGTACTGTAATTTAATCATATTCCCACACCATTATCCTCTGTCCCTTCTCCCTCCATCCACTAAAGACCCTCCTCTTTCAAGGTAGTCTTTCCTCTGTTTTATTATCTCATTCCTTTAGTCTTCCTCCATCCTCCAAATCAAAATGTTGATGGGCTCAGAACAGTGCAGGTGTTGTGGGGGTATCAGTAACCATTGTGGGGGGGCATCAGATGTCCTTTTTTATTGTTCTCTAATTCAATGTTCTTGCGGTAATAGAACATATTCTCTATAAATCTCACATGCATGTATTGGGATTCATTTCATAGTGTTGCATGGGAATTTTAGCAAGGCAATACTGGCTTCATGAGTGTGGTAGTATAGAACAGATATCCCCCATAAACGTATGTGTTCTGAATGCTTAGTTTCCAGCAGATAGCAATTTGAGGTGGGGGGGAACCTTGCTAAAAGAGGTGCTGAGATAGGTGTTACAGCGAGCTCCCCCTCGCTAGAGTTTCGGCTCACTCTCCTGCTGCTGTTTTACCTGCTGTGGCAGAGATGATGGCCAGTCATTGCTCATGCAATGCTTTTCCCTGCCATCAAGCTTTTCCTCAAGATTATAAGCCAAAATAAAACCCATCAGCTGCTTCTGGTCAGCTGTTTTATTTCCACCCTCCAGCAACAAGAAGGCAACTAAAACAATGAGCATTTGAATTCATGGATCTCACTTCTTTTGAATTGCACTTTCTTCCTTTGTGAATTCAGTGTTGAACAAGATCTTCATCTGTTGCTAAAATGGTGCTGGAAGTTACAGATTTGTTCAATTCTTAAATACATGATCCCAGAGAAAAGATAGGCTCCTCCTTTTAATTCAAAGACTGTGGTTGGCTACAGTCGACTGTGAGCTGGAGTACGGGGCGGTCTGCTTTCTGCACAAGAAAAAGAACTCTGGAGCAGGGCATGAAGGTACACATCTGTAATCACAGCACTTGGAAAGTTAAGACAGGAGAATCTCAAATTTGAGACCAGCCTGGACTACAGAGCAAGAGCCAGTCTCCAAAATAAGAAAGTTCTCCAGGGCTGGAGAGATGGCTTAACAGTTAAAGTGCTTACCTGCAAAGCCTGAGGACCCAGGTTCAATTCCTCAGGACCCATGTAAGCCAGGTACACAAGGTGGCGCAGTGTCTGGACTTTGCAGTGGTTGGAGGCCCTGGTGCACCCATTCTCTCTATATGTCTACCTCTCTCTCTTTCAAATAAGTAAATAAATAAAATAATAATAATAAAGTTCTCCAAATGTTTTTTGATTTTTATACTCCATTTATTAAAAAGTATATCACGCCTCATGTGTATATTTATTTTTAAATAAATGTATTTAATAATACTGTACACTTAGTAAATATTACTGAGGTTTAACTTGGTTTTTATTATTCAAAGAAAAAAAAGAGAACATCATGGTTATTGGGTATGTCTGGGGAGTGTAAGTCTCACTTTGGAGACCACAGTTCCTCATTGGCTCTCTTTCAGTTTGGCCAGCAAATTCCTTGTCCCAACTCTCCTTCAACACTGGCATCCGGGACTTTGATTTCTTAACTTGCTCCATTACAGAAAAGACAACTAGTTCCTTTACGTACAAAGAGGTGGGCCACTGGGCTTCTTGCTTGCCTATGGACCCTTCTCTACCTTCTCAACTACTGGGTTCTATGGCTCCTAAACCATCTGCCCCTGCCCTCCATCACTCTGTCTTTGACATCAGCTCATCTGTGTGGCTTTTCTCTTTAGATCACCACTCTGTAAATAGCACTGGCTGCCTGGAGATTGCCTTTAAGGGATAGTGAGTATGGAGAATTTCAGTATCCTGGAATGTCTAAAGCTAGCAGACCAGCGTTGTGAATATGATCCTATTCCCAAAACATTTGGGCCCCAGCCACTGCCCTTACTTCACCATAGGTTCTACTCCTTAATGACAATGGCAAGATGAAAGGGTTGAATACAGAAGCAAATCCTTGACTTCTTGCCCCTAACATAGCTCAGGGTACCCACCTTCCATATTACCACTGCTCATTCTGGATGGCTTTCAGATAGCACTTATTTTTGAAACAGTTTTATTGATGTATAATTGATATCTGGTTATTCACATAAAGTGTAGAATTTGATAAGCTTTGATTTAGGAAGTCACCATCACAGTCATGGTCGTAAATATATTAATCACTCCATGTCTCTGTAGCCTCACATCCTTCCTGAAAGCAGCCACTAATCTGCACTCTCACTCTTTTTATTTTTATTTATTTATACATGGGTATGTACATATGTGTGTGTTCATATGTGGATATGGGTGTGTGTATATGCATGTATGTATCAAGATCTCTTTCTGCTGCAAACAAACCCCAGACTCATGCACTACTTTGTGTCTATCCAGTTTTATATGGGTGCTAAGGAATCAATTCAGGTCAACAGGTTTTGCAAGCAAGTGCCTTTAGCCACTGAGCAATCTCCTCATCCCCACTTATCTATATTCTATCACCGCAGGTTAGTAGAACATGCGTATGTAAGTGGAGTTATATAGTATGTTCTCTTTTTGCCTAGCACCCTTCACTTAGCCTTATTATTTTAAGATTCATCCAAGTTAGTATATATCAGTAGCTCATTTATTTTCATTTCTGAAAAGTAGTGTATCACAAGTTGTTTTTGTATTCACTCTTAGAAAATATTTCGGGCTTTCCACTATAACTATTTGCTGTAAATATTCACATTTAAGTCTTTGTAAATGTATGTCTTCATTTCTCTAGGATAAAAAAAAATCTAGGAGTGGGGTGACTGGATCATATGATAGCTATTTAATTTTTTAAATAAATTACCACTATTTTCTAGAGAAGCTATATTATTTCACACTCCTATTGACAGCATGGTATTCCTATTCCCCCATGTCCGTGCTAACATTAGGTAGAGTCTGTATAAGAGCACCCAGGGTTGCTGTAACAAATCATCATGAATGTGGCGGCTAAAAAAAAAAAAAGCAGAAATGTAGTGTTTTGTACTCCTGGTGATCTGAAGTCCAAAATCAGTCACATTTGACCAAAGTCAAGGTGACATTGGGGCCACTCTCCTTCCAGTGGTTCTAGGAGGGAATCTATTCCAGCATCTGATGATTGTCAGTGTCCCTGGCTGCCGCCCCAGGACTCCAAGCACTGCTTCTGTGATCACATTGCCTCCTCTTCTGGTGATAAAATCTATCCTGTCTGTGTCTGCCTGATCTCTCTCTCTCCCTCTCTCACTTTTTTAGACAGGGTCTTATGTAGCACAAATTGGCCTTGAATTTACTATGTAGCCATGAATAACCTTAAGGTCCTAATCTTCCTGCCTCTACCTCCTGAATGCTGGGATTACAGGTGTGTGTCACCACTTCCCAGGCTCTGTCTCTGTCTCTCATAGAAACACAAGGGCTTCAGAGTCCATCTGGATAATGTTTCCATCTCAACTTAATCTCATCTCCAATGACCCCCTGCACTTATATAAGATATATAAGATAAGAGTCATACAGTCAGATTCAAGATGGCAATGAAAAGCAGCTTCCATGCTCTTCCTCTGTAACTTTTCCTGGACTTGTCCCCAATGTTGGCAGGCCCTGTCTGAGTCCGTCTTCTCCTCTCCCGGACCCACCAATCAATCAAGGTCCTTCAGATACATTTGAACTTGGCAATGAGGCTCATCCCAATTGAATGCCTAATTTATAAAAATTTATAAATTTTAAAAATTTATAAAATTTATAAAAAGATCTGATCTAAGTTGGCTCAGCCGTTAAGGCGCTTGCCTGCAAAGCCTAATGACCTGGTTTCAATTCCCCAGTACCCATGTAAAGCCAGATGCACAAAGTGGTGCACACATCTGGAGTTTATTTGCAACGGTTAGAGGCCCTAAAGTGCCCATTCATTTTCTCTCTCTGCTTGCAAATAAATAAAACACATACATACAAAATAAATAAATAAATGAATGAAACCTGATCCAGATTGCCATGTGGCTTTCCTGGGTTTTCCCTCTCAGAACCCTCCCAGTTTGGTGGGGGAAGGGGAAATCCCTCTCAGCTTGGGAGCCTTTTGGCTTTTCTTATTTCTACTCTCTTAAAGTAAATATTTCATAATTTACCCTTAATAAAAAGGTCATTGTCATAGATTAATTATGTCCATGGATTAGAGTATTACTGTCTTTGGACAGGGACACTTTTAGCTTACCAAAGCCAGTCTTTAACTTTAGCTATTCTAACAGGTTGGTTTTTTTTTTCTACAGCTCAGTTTTTGCTTAATAATTTTTTGTTAGACAGTTTTATTTTGAATGAACAAAATGACATCACATAGCACCATAAATAGTAGAATGCGCATACCCAAGTTTAAGTTGTATGTCTTATTTTGTGTGGCATTTCTTTTTCTTTTATTTTTCTGGGAGACAGAGACAGAGAGAGAGGGAGAGGAAGACAGAGAATGGGTGCACCAGCAGCCTCTCAGCTGCTGCAAATGAAATCCAGATGTGTGTGCCCCCTTGTGGTCAAGTGTGGCATTGCGCCCTTGCGTCACTTTGCATCTGGCTAAACGTGGGACCTGGAGATTGGAACTGCTGGAGATTGGAACCAGCGTTCATAGGCTTAGGAGGCAGGCACCTTAACCGCTAAGCCATCTCTCCAGCCCTGGCATTTCTTTTTTATCTCTTGTTTCTTTATTTTTGTGTTTTAAAAACAGGGTCTCATGTAGTCCAGGCCAGCCTTAATCTCTATGTAGCCAAAGAGGACTTATATATTTTTTAAAAAAAAATTTATTTGCTAGCCAGGCGTGGTGGTGCATACCTTTAATCCCAGCACTCGGGAGGCAGAGGTAGGAGGATCACCGTGAGTTCAAGGCCACCCTAAGACTACATAGTTAATTCCAGGTCAGCCTGGACCAGAGTGAAACCCTACCTTGCAAAACCAAAAAAAAAAAAAAAAATGTATTTGCAATCAGAGAGAAGAGAGAGAGAGAGAGAATGGACATGCCATGGCCTCTAGCCACTGCAAATGAACTCCAGACACATGAGCCACCTTATGCGTCTGGCTTTGCATGAGTACTAGGGAATTGAACCCGGGTCATTAGGCTTTGCAGACAAGTGCCTTAAATTCTGAGTCATCACTCCAGCCGCCAACTTCCAATTTTTGATCTCCTGCCTCTACCTCCCAAGTGCTAAGATTTATAGACATGTGCCAGCATGTCTGGCTTTAAAAAAATCTTTTATTTATATTTTAATATATTTATATTTTAAACAGGTAAATCAAAACAAAATCTGTATATATTAACGAGGCACCATGTGATGTTTCTTTTTTGAGAACTCTGTTATATGAGCATATTGTAATTTGATTGTGTTCCCCATGTTGTTATCCTCTTCTGTCCCCTCCTCCCACCCTCACCCCCACATCCACTGAGGCCTCTCTTTCTAGGTAGTCCTTCGGCTCTTTTGTTAGTCTCATTCCTTTTGTCCTCCATAATAAAATGTTGATGGGCTCAAAATAGTCCTGGTCTTGTGGGGGTATCAATAGCCACTCTAAAGTCATGAGTGGGGCTGGAGAGATGGCTTAGCTGCTGGCATGCCCATTCTCTATCTGTCTTCCTCTCCCTCTCTATCTCTCTCTGTGTCTCTCTCAAAAAAATAAAAATAGATTAAATAAATAAAGTCATGAGTGCATTGGGAGGTTTATGATGGGACAGTGGTCCAAAGTACTTCCTACCCCATGGCTCTTACATTCTTTCTGCCTCCTCTTCCACAGTGTTTCCTAAGGCTTGCAGGGTGTGATAGATATCTTGTTGAGTGTTGAGCTCCCAGCAGCCTCTCATTTCTGCTTTGATGACTTTTGAGTCTCAGTGTCTAGCATTATTGCTATAGAGAAGGTTCTATGGCTCCTAGTGGAGCAGCCTTCATATTCAGCCTGCCACTTCTTCTGCAATGTTCCCTGAGCCTGGTTAGGGCCATAGAGATGACTTACCCAGTGCTAAGCACAATCTTTCTCGTCTTGTAATTTTGATGAGTCTTAGGTCTCCCCAGTATTCATCACCATGGGAGACATGCGACTGTTTCTGGCAGATCTAGTTCTGGCTCCCAGGCAGTCTCAATTCAAACAGTATTGTGGAGGTAGTGTTAGTTTTACCTTGTCTTTCCTCAACAATGCAGATAAAGTTGTATCTTTTTAAAACTTTTTATGTATTTGTGGGTGGGTGTGTGTGTATGCATGCATGCATGTGTGCATGTGCATGCGCACCAGGGCCTCCTGCAACTGCAAATGGAACATAAGATGCTTGTGCCATGTTTTGGGTCTGGCTTTCCATGGGTGACTGGCAGGCCTTGTAAGTAAGTACCTTTAACTGCTGAGCCATCTCCTCAGCCCCTTGTTATATCTTTCTATGTGCTTATTTACCACCTATATATTCTTTAATAAGGTACATGTTCAAATATTTTGTTAATTTTTAAATTAAGTTGTCCGTCTTCTTTTTTACTTCTATGAGTTTCCTTTTTTATTTATTCTGAATACAAGTTCTTTATCAGATATATAATTTATAATATTTCATCCAGATTGTGGCATGTTCTCATTCTCTTAACCATGCCTCCTTTGACAGTATTTATATTAGTTCACATCTCCCCAGGAAAAAATAATGAAATGCCTTGGAAAATATTGTTTTAAAGAGCAAAATATGGCTGGAAAAATGGCTTAGCAGTTAATGTGCTTGCCTGTAAATCCTAAGGACCCAGGTTCAATTCCCCGTTACCCACATAAGTCAGATGCACAAGGTAGGCACATGCATCTGGAGTTCATTTGCAGTGGCTAGAGGCCCTGCCACACCCATTCTCTCTCTTGTAAGTAAATAAATAAAATATTAAAAAATAAAAGAGCAAAATAGCCACAAAGACCCCCACCCTGCATAATTATATTCATATTAAATGTCCAGAATAGGCAAAGTCACAGAGACAGGAAATAGATCAGTGGTTAGCAGCATCTAAGGAGAAAAGAAATGGGGTATGATTTCTAATGGGTGTGGTGTTTCTTTGTAGGGTGATGACAATATTCTGGAATTAGACAGTGGTGATGGCTGTACAACTTTATAAACATACAACTAACCTTTGAATTGTACACTTTAAAAGGGTGAATTTTATGGTTTGTGAGTCATATTTTAGTGAAAATAAAAGTAAGCTACAGGCTATTTCAACCACACTAAAAGTGTGGGAATTTGGTATTTAATATGAAAAGGATCCCATGAGAAGGAATAGCGGTAAAGGGGAGAGAAGAAGAAATATAATACTTGATGAATCTTCTAGGCTTATACAGGGTGCTGAGGACATGACAAAATTTATAGTACACACCCTACTTGAGTGACAACCTCCTGAAGGCTGTATCAGTGAGGTCCCACCTTTAACTAACACCTCCTATATATGCTAGCACCACTCAAGACCATATGCACCTGGGGGGTGGGGGATATCTGGAGGAAGTGAATGACTGGAATCAAAGGTAAGGATTTGGTAACCCTCCCTCCACTATCTTAGTAGGGAGTATTAACAACCTCATTATCATAACTATGGTCCTAGATATCACCGTATTATTCTGCTCAATTCACTGCCATGACTATAGGGCCAAACATTCCATAGGTACCACATCAACCTCTGTTCCACGATGGTCAGTGGTCATGTCACAACCAGAGGAAACACTATTCCCCAATAGATAAAAGTTCATCTATGCTGCATCATGCATCAGTAGATAATTCCTTGTTTGAAGGTAGGTAACATTCCATTATATGGATCAAACATATTTTGTTTATCTATTCATCAATTGGTGAGCATTTGGGTTGTTTTCATTTTGTGCTTATTATACATAATGCTACTTCCAATGGACATTCATGTAAAAATTTTTGCATTGGCATGTTTTCAATCTTCTTGAGTAGGATGTGAGGATGATCTGGCTGTGACATCTGTCACCCCATTGATCGCCAGTGTTGATTAGGCTGATCTGGTGGCTAGGCAGGTGTCCCCTTCCTCCCTCACCGCTCATTTGAGTCCCTCCCGAAGATGTGCGTTTGGTCAAAGAAGACGACCTTCCCCGAATAGAGGAGGACCAGTCTTCGGTCAAGGGTATATGAGTAGCTGCACTCCCACGCTAGAACCTCCAAACAAGCTCTCAATCTTCTTGAGTAAAGAGTAGAACTATTGGGACTTCCGGTCAAGATGGTGTCTGCCTACCATGCCTCACCTTGTGGGGAAGGAAAGGCAAGACATTTAGGGTTAAGTGGGGTTTTTAACAGTCTGCACATTCTTTCAGACTGCCAGTGGGAGGGTGCTGAGGAGCAAATTAGGGAATCCACTGATTCCCATGCTCTCAGCCCCCCCTCAAGCAGCCTTCCTAGCTGCACTCCCAGCCACACTAACCACAGGCTAAGTGGACCCAGGCCAGCAGGCTAGCGTTCACCACTCCCTGCCCTGACCTAGGTTTTCCCGCTCCCCCAGAGCTCCAAATGCAAATCCCATCCCACTTGATGCCACCGCCATGGCCCACCCACTCCCCCAGGCCAACAGGCTAGCATTTGCCCCACCCCTCCTGGACCTAGGCTTTCCCACCCCCATGAAAGCCAGCCCACTCACTGCCACCCCTGTGCACAGATGCAGGCCAACAGGCTAGCATTCGTCTGGCAGAACTTGCAGAAAATCAGCAAAGGACCTCAATAACCAGCTAGCTAAGCTCAGTGAAGGCATAAATGAATGCAAGGATGAATTCCAAAAAGCATTAAGAAAATCAGAAAATGATGTGAAAAGGGAACTTGACAGAGGGATGGAAACTATACATAAAAAAGCAGTAGAAAACACAAACCAAATTGAACAAGCCCAAAATTCTATAGAAGCTCTCAAGAATAGAGTCAGCCATGTGGAGGATAGAAACTCAGAACTGGAAGACAAAACAGAAGAAACAGATCATGAGTCCAAAAGTTTCAATAAGATCAAAAATCTTTGTGAACAGAACATGAGGGAACTGTGGGATACCCTTAAATGTCCCAACATTCGGATCATGGGAATACCGGAAGGGAAGGAAATTCAGACCAAAGGCAGGGAGAAATTATTCAACAAAATTATTGAAGAAAACTTTCCCACTCTCTCAAAAGAAAGTCCCATCAAGTTTCAAGAAGCTAACAGAACCCCAAACAGATTGGACCAAAGGAGAAATTCTCCAAGATACATTATCATTAAGACTCTAAACATCGATAACAAAGAAAAACTCCCAAAAGCAGCTAGGGAGAAACAACACATTACATATAAAGGTAACCTCATTAGAATTACTTCTCAATGGAAACCCTGAAGGCCAGAAGGGCCTGGAATAGAACACTACAAAGTCTGAGAACTTGTGGCTTCCAACCCAAAGTACTCTACCCAGCAAAAGTATCCCTCATAATACATGGTGAAAGAAAAACTTTCCATGATAAAATTCAGCTTGAAAACTATTTTTACACAAAGCCAAACCTACAGAGAGTACTTCAGGGAATTCTCCACACAGAAGAATCAGACAACCAACCTCAAGTGCCTACAAGAACTAGATCACAATAACCAAACTCAGAGAAGGCACAAAAAAAACTACAAAGTCCAAGAAAACACCAAACCACATAAACCACCACAACATGGCAGAAATTAAATCTAACCTCATAGTTATTACCCTGAACATTAATGGCTTTAATTTACCCATCAGACATAAGTTAACAAGGTGGATCAGAAAATTAGACCCCTCAATCTGCTATCTTCAACAAACCCACCTCATTGCTAAAGAAAGACACCTCCTCAGGGTGAAAGGGTGGAAAATGGTATTCCAAGCAAATGAAAATAAGAAACAAGCAGGAATTGCTATGCTAATGGTAGATAAAATAGACTGCAAACCAAAATTAATCAAAAAAGACAAAGAAGGCCACTTCTTACTTATCAAGGGAATGATGCAACAAGAGGATATCACAATCATCAGTCTTTATGCATCAAACACAGGTGCACCACAATTCATAAAACAAAACCTACTTGACAACAAGGCAGAAATAACCAAAAACACCATCTTAGTAGGGGACTTCAATACTCCACTATCAGCAATAGAGAGATCATCCAAACAGAAAATTAACAGGGAAGTAAGAGAGCTCAACAAAATCTTAGATCAACTAGATCTAATGGACATCTGCAGAACATTCTACCCAAAGTCCACAGATTACACATTCTTTTCAGCAGCCCATGGAACCCTCTCTAAAATAAATCATATACTGGGTCATAAAGCCTGCCTCCATATATTTAGGAAGATCGACATAATCTTCTACATGATATCAGATCACAATGCTGTATCACTAGAAATTAACAACAAAAGATATGTCAGGAATCCCACCAGCTCCTGTAAACTGAACAGCACACATTTAATCAATAAATGGGTAGTAGATGAAATAAAAAATGAAATTGCAAAATTTCTAGAAATGAATGACAATGAGAATACATCATACCAAAACTTAAGGGACACAATGAAGGTGGTCCTCAGGGAAAATTCATAGCACCAAATGCATTCATAACAAAGACAGGGAGATCCCAAATCAATAACCAAACCATCCACCTAAAGGCATTGGAAAAACAAGAAGATTCCAACCCAAAAAGCTCCAGACAGAAAGAAATAATTAAGATCAGAGCAGAAATGAATGAATTGGAAACTAAGAAAACAATTAAGAAAGTTAATGAAACAAAGAGATGGTTCTTTGAAAATATAAACAAGATTGATAAGCCCCTGGCCAATTTGATCAAACAAACAAAAAAAAAAGAGATGCTTCAAATTTAAAAAATTAGAAATGAAAAAGTAGAGATCACAACAGACATAAGTGAAATTGGGAGAATCATCAGGACTTATTTCAAAAACCTCTATTCCACAAAACTGGATAATTTGGAGGAAATAGATGAATTCCTGGACATATACCACCTACCAAACCTAAACTCAGAGCAGATTAATTCCCTAAACAAACCTATCACAGCCACTGATATTGAAAATGTAATCAAAAACCTCCAAAAAAGAGGACCAGATGGCTTCCCAGCTGAATTCTATCAAACCTTCATGGGAGAACTGAAACCAATCTTTCTCAAGTTGTGCCACATAATTGGAGAACAGGGAAAGCTCCCCCAACTCCTTCTGTGAAGCTAGTATCACCCTAATACCAAAACCAGGCAGGGATGCCACAAGAAAAGAAAACTATTGGCCTATTTCCCTGGTGAACATAGACGCAACGATCCTGAACAAAATCCTCACAAACTGAATTCAATAACACATCAAAAGCATTATCCACCTTGATCAAATAGGCTTAATCCCAGGAATGCAGGGGTGGTTCAACATATGGAAATCTGTCAATGTAATACACCAGATAAATAAGCTTAAACCCAAAAACCACATGATCATTTTGATAGATGCAGAAAAGGCCCTTGACAAAATACAACATCACTTCATGATCAAAACATTGGAAGAATAGGCATGGATGGTTAATATCTCAACATAATAAAGGCTATATATAAAGCTCCTAAAGCCCAAATAATACTTAATGGGGAGAGACTGAACAAATTCCCTTTGAGATCAGGAACAAGACAGGGGTGTCCACTCTCACTCTGCTCTTCAACATAGTACTGGAAGTCCTAGCTCAACCAGTAAGACAGGAGAAGGAAATCAAAGGGATACAAACTGGAAAGGAAGAAGTTAAGTTAGCCCTATTTGCAGATGACGATCCTATACATAAATGACCCAAGAACTTCTATCTCAAAACACTTAAAGGCGATTAACTCCTTCAGCAAAGTAGCAGAATACAAAACCAATGCACAAAAATCAGAAGATAGACACAGAGAACACTCAACTCCTCCCAAACCAGATATCCACAGACACAGAGGCTCCCTAGACCTCATCACTGAAGTAGACCTAAAATGATCCCAACATGGCTCAGGGAAATTTGCATAAGAGGGGGTGGAAAGGTTGCTAGAGCCACAAGTTGGGTCATTATGCACAGAGACATTGCCTCTTCCCCATAACTGATGGCTGCTCCTACAATGCATGGCCCACATTTCCCAACAAGGAGGGTCCCTTCAGAGTGGGGAGGACAGGGAGAAGGCTAATGATGGTACCAACATGACTGTATACACACTATCTACATAACTAATAAAAAATCCAAGACAAATTAAAAAAAAGAATAGAACTATTGGATCATACAGTAACTTTCTTAATTTTGGGACAAAATACCCAACAAGAAACCTGGGCATAGTGGTGCACACCTTTAATCCCAGTATTTGGGAGGCCAAGGTAGGAGGATTTCCATGAGTTTGAGGCTACCAAGACTACAAGATCCATCTTGTCAGGAAAAGCAGGGTGGGTCAGAGCAAGGTCAGCAGAGTCACATTATCACACCAGCAAGGCAGAAGCAGAGAGAGAGAACAGGACATGGAGCAGGCTATGACACCTCAAGGCCTGCCCCATGGTGACACACTTCCACAAGCATGGCTCTACCTCCTAAAATTTCCATAACCTTCCTGAATAGTACCACTAGCTGGGGATTAAGTATTCACATGTGCTCACAGGGGACAATGAACATTCAAACCACCACAGAAACAATGTTAAGTTTTTTTTTTTTTTCCAGAGGTAGGGTCTCACTCTAGTTCAGGCTAACCTGGAATTCACTATGTAGTCTCAGGGTGGCCTTGAACTCATGGCGATCCTCCTACCTCTGCCTCCCAAGTGCTGGGATTAAAGGCGTGCACCATCATGCCCGGCCAATGTTAAGTTTTTTGAGGGAATCCCAACTGTCTCCCAAAACACTTGTATCATTTTTTTGTTGTTGTTTTCCACCAACAATGTATGAAGGTTCCAATTTCTTCACACTGTCACTATTACTTGTTATTGTGTATATTTTTATTGGAGCCAATCAAATAGGTATGCTGTTTATTTTAACATAATTTACTTACATTTTTCTTTTTAAATATTTTATTTTATTTATTTGTTTGAGAGAGAGAGAGGAAGAGGCAGAGAGAAAGAATGGGCACATCAGGGCCTACAGCCACTGCAAACGAACTCCAGAGGTGCCCCCTTGTGGATCTGGCTTACATGGGTCCTGGGGAATTGAACTGGGGTCATTAGGCTTCACAGGCAAATGCCTTAACTGCTAAGCCATTTCCCCAGCCCTATTTACATTTTTCTAATCACTGATGAATGTAAGCTTTTTATCATGTGTTGGGGCCAGAAGTTGATGTAAACTGTTTATATAGTAATTCCACCATCTATATTGACTAGACAGAAAACAATGCATATGTTATGGTCCTGAACTTTTGAGCTTATATTCTTCATTAACTCAAATTAGAAGACACACAACAAATTGCCTCCAGGGGACAGATGGATCAGGTAAGCAGACAAACTGGACTGCACGTGGACTATGCTGCATCTGAGCATACACTCCCAGAAGAGCATCACCAGGCACTGCCCAAGTCTACCTAGCCAATTGTTGCTGCATAGTATTGCGGGTCCAGTGCTATCAGATCATACACATTTCAAAAGCAGTTAGACTGAAGGCAGACAAGGCCAGGCTGATCATCATAACAAATCCCAGGCCAGTTAGGGCTACATAGTGAAACCCAGGCTAAAAAGGGAAGAATGGCCAGGCATAGTGGCACACACCTTTAATCCCAGCCCTTGGGAGGCAGAAGTAGGAGGATCACCATGAGTTCAAGGCCACCCTGAGACTGGAGTGAACTCCAGATCAGCCTGGGCTAGAGTGAGACTCTACCTCAAAAAACAAACAACAAAAAAAGGTGGGGAGGAATATGGGGAGTTAAAAATTGGGAAATTCTGAAGTAAAATTTCTTGTTGTTTTTTTTTTTTTCTTGGGTTTTCAAGGTAGGGTCTTGCTCTCTCTCTCTGGCTGACCTGGAATTCATTCTGTATTCTCAGGATGGTCTCAAACTCACTGCAATTCTCCTACTTCTTCATCCCAAGTGCTGAGATTCAAAGTGTGCGCCACCAGGCCCAGCTTTCCTGACTTTTTTAAAGGAAAACAGTTGATCTACAAGTTTTTAGTTTAAGATACAGACCAAACAAAACATGTCTGCAGCTCAAATCCTACCTGTGGTACAGCAGTTTGTAAACTCCAACTTAGATAATAGTCTAGGGAAATTTTTTTAGACAGCTAAAGATATCCCAAGAAATTTACTCATCCTTTGCCTATTTTTTAGTCCAAAATATCAGTTAATTTCCTAAAACTTAGAAAGGGCATTAGAGAGAAAGAGACAGAGAGAGTGAGTATGGGTACACCAGGGCCTCCTGTCACTGCAATCAAACTCCAGACACATGTGCCACTTTGTGCATCTGGCTTTACATGAGTACTAAAGAATCGAACCTGGGCTATCAGACTTTGCAAGCAAATGCCGTTAGCATCTGAGCCATCTCTCCAGCCCTGAAAATGGGTTTTTGTTCTTCAGTTGAAGTAGCTTGGAAGCAGTAAATAAGCAGTAAATAAGCACAGCAATTATGTTTATCAATTTTATCAAGTAAATGAATGAACTTGGTTTATCAAGTGAGCGAACTTGAATACTGGAAACAAGCTACTGCTAACTGCCTGGCAGGGAGAAAAGGTAAACATTATGAAATGCTGATACAAAACTTAGAACAAAAAAATACTTAGAACAATATGAAATGCTGAGGATATTAGTGGTTTGAAGATATTGGTTGCAGGAAGCAAGCTCTTAAAGAGCATCATTCTATACAGCACAACACAAAACTGCTGCCCTACCCTGGTAAGAGTCAGCTTTGAGGTCAGCATGCCTGGTTTAGATGCTAGCTAGCTGAACTGAGGGAAAAGCTTAACCATTTGTTTGTTTGTTTGTTTGTTTGTTTGTTTGTTTTCCAAGGTAGGGTCTTTCTTGCTCTAGCTCAGGCTGACCTGGAATTCACTATGTAGTCTGTCAGGATGACCTCAAACTCATAGCGATCCTCCTACCTCTGCCTCTCGAGTGCTGGGATTAAACGTGTGCACCACCATGCCCAGCATCCCTTAATCTTTTTTTGATTTTGTTTTTCTTATCTATAAAGGCTGCCTCATAGGGCTGTGCAAATTCAATGAGTTAATGTAGAAATCTTAGAATGGAGCTAGGTACATGAAAAATACTCCATAAAAATTAGTTATGGGGCCGGGCGTGGTGGCGCACGCCTTTAATCCCAGCACTCGGGGGGAGGCAGAGGTAGGAGGATCACCGAGAGTTCGAGGCCACCCTGAGACTACATAGTTAATTCCAGGTCAGCCTGGACCAGAGTGAGAGCTACCTTGCAAAACCAAAAAAAAAAAAAAAAATTAGTTATGGGGCTGGAGGGATGGCTTAGTAATTAAGGCATTTGCCTGAAAGGCCAAAGGACCCAGGTTCAATTCCCCAGGACCTACATTAGCCAGATGCACTAGGTGGTGCATGCATCTGGAGTTTGTTTGCAGTGGCTTGAGGCCCTGGTGTGCCTGATCTCTCTCTCTCTCTCCCTTTCTCTGTTAAATAAATAAATAAATAATATTTTTTAAAATTAGTTATGGACAAAGACATTATATCAAAATGAAAAAATATTAGATTAGCTCAGGATAATCTAAACAGTCATGCAAGGAAGTATAAAAAATTTTATAGAAGATCTTTTCCCAGACTTAGTAAGGCAAAAAGCAGCCTAGAGCTGGGCATAGTAGCACACTTCTTTAATGCCAGCACTGAGGAGGCTGAGATATGAGGATCGCTGTGAGTTTGAGGCCAGCCTGGATTACAGAGTGAATACCAGGTCAGCCTGGGAAAAGTAAGACCCTACTTCAACTAAAAAAATTTTAAGCAGTATTGCTTTGGTTTTACAGAAAGGTTTTTGTTTTGTTTTGCTTTTAGATACCTGAAAATTCACATAAAAATACTCATTGACAAACATACCTTTCTAACCTCAACATGATGTTTCATAAACACTGGAATCAGATGGCTGCCTGAGTCTCAGCAATGGCCGTTTCTAGTTATGTGGCATTAAGGAAGTTGCTCTGGTGAGCTTCAGCTTTCTCATCCATAAAATAAAGATCAGTCTCGAGGTCTTACCAAGCTGCACTGTGACTTTCATGGGACCTGGATACATTGCCTTTGTGAGTCCTTCCTCCATACAGTATTTAAAATCACACTTGACAACTGCCCTAATGCGAAGTCAAACACTGTCCTGGCTGGACCTATGATTACATATTCGTTATGATACTTACATTCACTTTTTATGACAAAAGAGAATTAAAGCTTTTTTGTGGATCCTAGACATTGTGCCTCCTGGATAAGTTGGCCCAGATTGTTATAAGTGATAAATTAATTAGTGTTTGTAAAGCACTTGGAACAGTGCCAGACACAATAGCAAGGACCAAATGAATATTTGTTAAATAAATATAAATTTTAAGCAGCAGATGTGCCAGATGTCGCCTCCTTCCTCCTGCTTCCCTTGCCATTCTGATGAATAAAACCTGTTTCAAAATAGGGTTTAAACATCCTTTCACTGACTTGTACTTCTAAAGGCACCAGAAGAACACATTGAGAGCATAAATTATGTTGAATTAAATTCCACTTTGTTAAAAATAAGCAGAGGTGCCAGGCACTGACTACACCTCTTTCCTTACTCAACACAACTTCAGAGGCAAGATCCTGCCTCCCAAATGAGAGGGTTTACTGTTTGGCTGCCAGGCTTCATTACCAGGAGCAATGGCCTGCATCAGTGTCCCCTGTACACATGACTAAGGATGCCAAACCTGAGAGAATATATGTCTTTTCTCCTCTGAAGATTAAAACACACAAAAATGAATGCTATGAGATATAGTAATTTTCCAAAACTTTCGTTCACATTATATGCATAATTGGCAATTGAATTTTCATTATGGTAATTTATCCCATCAAAAGGAAGGATAAAAGCAAATTTTAGTCCTCTACATTCTCAGGCAAATGCATCACTGTCTTTATTTCACTTCTCAGGACTAACAAACACTTTGTATTTAAATTCTATTTATAGTTGGGTGTAATGGTACACACCTTTAATCCCAGCACTCGGGAGGCAGAGGTAGGAGGATTGCTGTGAGTTCAAGGCCACCCTGAGACTACATAGTGAATTCCAGGTCAGCCTGGCCTACAGTAAAACCTTACCTCAAAAAAAAATATTTTATTTTATTTATTCATTTGAGAGAGAGAAAGAGGCAGATAGAGAAAGAGAGAATGGGCTTGCCAGGGCCTTCAGCCACTGCAAATGATTGTGCATCTGGCTTACGTGGGTCCTGGGGAATGGATCTGGGTCCTTTGGCTTTGCAGGCAAGCATCTTAACTGCTACGCTATCTTCCAGCCCCACTTTGTATTTAGTTGGCACATTCTGGCCTCAGTTTTGGCCATTTGAGTCAAAGGAACATTTACCATATATAAAACAAGACAGAAACACCAACCACAGTATGTTAGGACTCAGAAACCCCTTTCATGCAATCTGAACTTCCTTCCTTTTCACTATCTCCTCTGCTTCAAACACATGATATCATTGCCCCAGTTCCAGCTCTCATAGTTGCACTATGTATCTGACCCTGTGTCCCAAGGTTAGCCTAGCTCCCTCCCTGGACAGTTATTTTCTACCAAATATGAACTAGGTAGTTTGTGAGACTCTGTGCAAAATTAATATGTGGCCTTTGGGTTAAAAAGAAAACACCTTTCTTCTTTTGCATCGTTCTCTCTACTTGCCAGTGTGTTTTCACTTGCCACTTGATGTTGTATTCTCTTAGTCACTTAACAATACCTGAGATCCAGCCCACAATTCAAAACATGCATGTGTGCGACATGAATATGACAGCCTTCACCCTTTCAACCACTATACACAGGCCCCAGCCAGGGAATACCTAGGGTGCCACTGGTCACTGGGAGCTGCTAGAGGCAGCTGAGCATATGCTCCTGAGAGAAAAAAAAAAACTTCTCATAAGCAGAGGCTCAAGTCCCAGGTTCATTCTCCATTGTATGGATCAAGCGAGCAGTTTTGTCCCTGCAGGTCAAATTCTTCTATTGGTTCTTTGCTCTGCATAACATCCAGCCTCTCCTTGGTCTCCAACATACTTGCACTAATCCTAACGATTCCAGCTAGCATCTTTGTTACCTCTTGGTGAACAGAGGCAAAACATCAAGTCCTTCTAGAAAAACAAAACTTAAAGCAAAGTCTAAGCCCATGAGAGGATTCACTGTGATATATTGCACTCATATTTGCACAAATTTATGTGGTCCAATCCATTTGAAACTAATACTTTTAATTCTATTTTACTGCACATATCAGAACAATTTTCTGTTAGCTAATCTGATGCTTTTTCTTTTCTTTTTTTTTTTTTTTTTTTTTTTTTTTTTTTTTGAGGTAGGGTTTCACTCTGGCCCAGGCTGACCTGGAACTCACTGTGTAGTCTCAGGGTGACCTTGAACTCACAGCAATCCTCCTGCTTCTGCCTCCCAAGTGCTGGGATTATAATCTGATGTTTTGATTTTAAATATTTTTATATTTATTTTTATTTATTTATTTGAGGGAGAGAAACAGAAAGAGAGAGAACGAGGCAGAGAGAAAGAGAGAGAATGAGTGTGCCAGGGCCCCCAGCCACTGTAAATTAACTCCAGATGCATGCGCCAGTTTGTGTATCTGGCTTACGTGGGTACTGAGGAATCGACCTACAACGGGGTCCTTAGACTTCACAGGCAAGCGCTTAACTGCTAAGCCATCATCTCTCCAGCCCAGTGTTTTGATTTTAATCAAACAACTTTAAACAACTATCCAGGGGCAAATTCTTCAATTAAATACATTTTAGAGATAAATTGTTCAATTGATCCCAATGTCCTATCCACCTTCACTTATGAAACAAAACTCAAGATAAATTATTTAAATTTTTAAAATGATAATGTCAGAGGATTAAGCTTTAAGTGTGGGCTCTTTCTGGGCAGAGAGCCCAGGGCAACTGCATTGGCTTGTGCTCACAAAGCATGAGGAGGCCTGATGACCACTTTTGAGTTTATAATCCATGTTCAGAGGCACAGAGTCCAGTCTTCAGTCAGCTACTTGGTTGACACTGGTCTTATCTAATGGAATCTTCCAGAAACTATCCCAATAAACAGCATAAACTTGTGGCCAGAATACACTCAAGCAAGCTCTTCTTGCTTTACTCTGTGTGCCTTCTTTCCTGGGACCCATATATGAACATTAATCCAGCACCTGGATTTTTCCAATCTCCATTTAATTAATTTCTGCCCTGGTCTGTATTATTTCTTGCCATATACCACTTTGAGGTTTAAATGTTCTTGCTTTTATAGAACCTTTGAAGTATACCATTAAGTTATTTATTTGAAGAATGGAGAGAATGCTCCATGGTTAAAGGTGCTTGCTTACAAATCCTGCTGGCCTGGGTTTGATTCCCCAATACTCATATAAAGCCAGACACACAAAGTAGCACATGCATCTGCAGTTTATTTGCAGTGGCTGAAGGCCCTGATGTGCCCATGCTTTCTCTCTTACGTTTTTTTTCTCTCTAATAAGTAATTTTTTAAAGCTATTTGAGATTATTCTAGTTTTTTTTATTTTTTGGTTTTTTGAGGTAGGGTTTCACTCTAGCCCAGGCTGACCTGGAATTCACTGTGTAGTTTCAGGGTGGCCTCAAACTCACAGCAATCCTCCTACCTCTGCCACCCAAGTGCTGGGATTAAAGGCGTGCGCCACCATGCCCAGCCCTCATTCTGATTTTTTCTTTTCTTTTTTCTTTTTTGTTTTTTCAAGGTAGGGTCTTGCTCTAGCCCAGGCTGACCTGGAATTCAATATAGAGTCTCACGTTGGCCTCTATTTCACAGCAATTCTCCTATCTCATGTGATTTTTGTCCTTCAGGCCATTTATATGATGTATTACATTTATTGATTTGCATATGTTGAACCATCCCTGCTTCTCTGGATAAAACCTACTTGGTCAGAGTGAATAATCTTTCTGATATATTCTTATATTCTGTTTGCCAATATTTTGTTCAGAATTTTTGCATCTATGTTCATGAGGGAAATTGGTCTGTAATTTTCTTTTTTTGTTCTGTCTTTGTCTGGTTTTGGTATCAGGGTGATGCTGGCTTCATAGAAAGAGTTTGGTAGAATTCCTTCCTTTTCTATTTTATGGAAAAGTTTCTTCCCATCTACTGATTTTTGGTTTGCCTTGTTCTTCCTTTTCCAGGGTCTTAAGGTGAAGCAGTAAATTGTTTAGTTGTGAACTCTCTAATTTCTTAATATAGGCACTTAGAGCAATAAATTTCCCTCTTAGGACTGCCTTCATTGTGTCCCAAAGATTTTGGTATGTTGTATTCTCATCATCATTTGATTCAATTAATTTATTGATTTCTTCAATGATCCATTCATCATTAAATAGTGTACTGTTTAGTCTCCATGAATTTCTGTATGCTCTGTAGTTTTTCTTGTTGCTGCTTTGCAGTTTAATCCCATCGTGGTCAGATAGAGTAAAAGGGATTATTTCAATTTTCCTGTATTTATTAAGATTTGTTTTGTGTTCTAATATATGGTCTATTTTAGAGAATGTTCCATGTGCTGCTGAGCAAAATGTATATTCTGCAGCATTTGGATAGAATGTTCTGTATTAGGTCCGTTGTTCCATGACACCATTTAATCCAGATGTCTGTTTATTTTTTTGCTGGGATGACCTGTCAATTGATGAGAGTGGAATATTGAAGTCACCCACTACAATTGTGTTTGGTGTTATCTGTGACCTTAAGTCCAATAGTGTTTGTTTGATGAAACTGGGAGCCCCCATGTTATGTATATATGTATATTAAGGATTGTAATGTCCTCCTGTTAGAGTGTTCCTTTAATCAGTATAAAGTGACCTTCTTTATCTTTCCTCACTAATGTTAGTTTAAAGTCTATCATGTCAGATATTAGGATATCAACCCCTGCTTGTTTCCTAGGCCCATTTGCTTGAAATACTGTTTTCCATCCTTTCACCCCAAGACAGTGTCTATCTTTTATTGAGAGATGAGCTTCCTGGAGGCAACAAATGACAGGATCCTGCCTTTTAATCCAGTCTGCAAGCCTGTGTCTTTTGGTTGGGACATTGAGGACATTTATATTAAGCATTATCATTGAAAGGTATGTATTTATTCTCTCCATTCTTCTTGTTTTGTACTGCTACCTGTTTTTCCTGTACAGCATGAAGGATTCCTTCAAGTATTTTCTGTAGAGCTGGTTTAGTATCATAAATTCCTTTAGCCTGTTTTTGTTGTGGAATGTCCTTATTTCTCCATCAATTTGAATGGACAGCTTTGCAGGATAAAGTAATCTTGGTTGTCAGTTGTTATCTTTCAGAACTTGGAATACATCACTCCAAGCCCTTCTGACTTTTAAAGTTTGTGTTGAGTTAACTGCTGTTATTCTGATGGCCTTGCCTTTGTAGGTCACTTGCTTTTTCTCTCTAACTGTTTTCAATATATTTTCTTTGGTTTGCATGTTTAGTAGTTTAATTATAACATGGCAAGGAGAGGTTCTTTCCAGGTTTTGTCTGTTTTGTGTTCTATAGTGTTTTCCATATGAGTGTGTTTCCTACTTCCCACGTGTTTATGTCTGAGCTCTAGTCTTCTTCCTAGATCCCAATTTCCCTTAAATAACCCCACAAATTGTGATTTCTCCCTAAATAAAGTCATGTTGTGACATATTACTTCTACTCATAGTTTCTTTGGGCCTTTTTGTCATGAAGGGATATTGAACTTTGTTAAATAATCCATTGGGGTGGTAATGTGATTTCTATCCTTAAATCTACTTATTTGAATTAACTAAGATAGCTTCAAGATAGACACTGTGGGGCTGGAGAGATGGCTTAGCAGTTAGGCACTTGCCTACAAAGCCTAAGGACCTGGATTTGGTTCCCCCAGTACCCATGTAAAGCCAGATGCACATGTGTCTGGAGTTCATTTGCAATGGCTAGAGACCCTGGTGTGCCCATATTTTCTCTTTCTGTCCTTCTCTCTTTGTGTCTTTCATGAATAATAAATAAATAAAAATATTTTTAAAAGATAGTGTGACTCTTCAGTGATCCTTGAGAATATGTGTTCCCTCTTTTAGGGAGAAGTTGAGAATGTCTTATTTATGAAAGATGTATTTCCTTACATGGAAGCCAAAAGTTGTCTTTCTTGTCTGTAAGAAAGGAGTTCGTTACTGGGCTGCCAAAGTGGTGGCCTGCTATACATCAGAGGGCGGGATCTCTGAGAGCAAGCAGTCCTGAACTGCTCAGAGTGTCAGCTTTTATTAAATTTTTTTATTATTTTATTTATTTTTGGAGAGAGACACAGAGAGAGACAGACAGGGAGAGGGAGACAGAGAGAGATGGACATGCCAGCAGTCTCTCAGCTGCTGTGAACGAAATCCAGAGTGTGCGCCCCCTTTGTTGGCAAGTGCGGCATTGAGCACTTGCATCACTTTGCATCTGGCTAAACATGGGACCTGGAGATTGGAACCGGGTTCTTAGGCTTAGCAGGCAGGCGCCTTAACCGCTAAGCCATCTCTCCAGCCCAGAGTGTCAGCTTTTATTGGAAGAAACTACAAAATGTTTATTGCAAAAACAGGATGGGAGTTAAACCATAAATCACAACTCACATGTTACAGTTACAGCCATAAAAGTAATTTTTAAACATAAAGGGGAATTCAGTGCATTACAGTAGGAACATTCTATTCTTAGAAGATTATAGGGAAGAAAAAACAAAAGGAACTTGTGAACAGGTCTGTTGGTCAGTTACAGAAAGCACCTGGGGGGGTGTGAGGTAGGACTGCAACCAAGAGTCTCCAAAAGTCCTGCTTATCTGCCCTTAAAGATTTTATTTTTATTTATTTATTTTTGCTCAACAATACAGGCCCAGGGGTAATGCTATTCAGACCAGCAGATCATCCTGTTTATCTACCATCCCCATCTGCTTAAGCAAGTGTTTCAGTCCATTCTTTTTTTTTTTTTTTAATTTGAGAGAGACAAAGAGAGAATGGGCACACCAGTGGCCTCTCATCCACTGTGAACGAACTCCAAACATGTGCACCCCCTTTGTGCACATTGCATGCTTGCATCACTTTTGTGTCTGGCTAAACATGGGACCTGGAAAATCAAACGGGTGTTCTTCGGCTTCGCAGGCAGGTGCCTTAACTGCTAAGCCATCTCTCCAGCCCTCATCCCATTCTTCTATGAGCTCCTACAAGGAAGTGACTTCTATTGCCTCTAAGCTTGATATAAAGAAATGTAGAGAAATATGACATTTTGCTCTCTTTACATTTCCAAAACGAATACTAAGTGTGCAGCAACACAGCCATTTTGTTAATCCGGGAAAGAAATAAATTGTGACCTTCAAGTGCAGGTTTCTTTCTTTCAGTCATCTCCTTTCAAGAGTTTGTATTCCTATTCACTCAATCCTTCCTGGCTAGATATCACATCACCTGATAAAGAGTTTGTATTCCTATTCACTCAATCCTTCCTGGCTAGACATCACCTGTCCAGCCCTTTTCTTGCTTGCTTGCTTTTTTTTTTTTTTTTTAAGCAAATTTGTACCCAAAAAAGCAGTGGTTGATACCAGTTTGAACTTTTCCAGCACTCACAGAGCCAGCGTCTTTATGTCCTCAAGACACCCCAGCACTACCCAGTCAGGGCCCCAATCTCAGAGGTCTGGGCACACCCCAACCTCACTCTGCTAGGTGCCACCTTCAAGCTCCTGAGGTGACAGTTCTGTTGAGCCCCTTCCTCATGCATCTGAGTTTCAGCTTTGACAGGCCCTTCCTCCAAGTTCTGAAATTGAACTCTTCCACATATTCTCCCAGTTCTGGGGCAATAGCTGCTTCCATGATTGCCACTGCTTGCCTTTTCATTGCTTCATTCCTTCAGTACTAACAATGTGTGACAGGAAATCTCTCTGTTAGAATAGCTAGTATGATTTTTGTCTCCTGACTGGTCAATTCCCCACAACCCTATGAGATTAGATCTATTTTTCAGATGAGAAAAGGAAAACAAAAAAATAAGTCAATAATTGGGCCAAAGCCACACAACTAGTACAGCATAGGAACAGAGCTTAATCCGGGTCTTTTCTGGTTGCAAAGGCCTTTGTTCTTTTAAACACATGGTTCTGCCTGGTGAGTACAAATCTATTCACCTGCTCTTTAGTCTCTTCTAGCAAGTATGCTAGTATTCAAATTTGACTTTGTAGAGGCAAAGTAGGACATTTGAATGTTAAAGAAAGCAAACCTGGCAGCTTTGAGGGAATTTTTGACACTAGGCTGAAGTGAATTATATTCCATAGAACACAGAAGCCTCCAGAAGTGATCTGAGATAACAGAGTGATCTCCAAGAAAACATAGGAGCTGCCAGCCACTGAAGTGAATTAAAAATATTTTTGATTTTTGCCAGGCATGGTGGCACATGCCTTTAGTCCCACAGTTGGGAGGCAGAGGTAGGAGGATTGCCATGAGTTTGAGGCCACCCTGAGACTACATAGTGAAGTCCAGGTCAGCCTGAGCTACAGTGAGACCCTACTCAAAAAAATAAAACAAACAAACAATATATATATATTTGGTTTTAGAAAATAGATGTAGAGAGCTGGTGACATGTGCCTTTAATCTCAACACTGGAGAGGCAGAGGTAGGAGGATTGCCATGAGTTTGAGGCCACCCTGAGACTACACAGTGAAATCCAAGTCAGCCTGGGCTAGAGTGAGACCCTACCTTAATAAACTGAAAAAGAAAGAAAGAAAGAAAGAAAGAAAGAAAGAAAGAAAGAAAGAAAGAAAGAAAGAGAGAGAGAGAAAGAAAATAGATGTAGGGCTGGGGAGATGGTTCAGCTGTTAAAAGCACTTGCCGCTTAAACATGAAGGCCTCTCATACTGGGATACCACCAAATTCAACTCCCCAGAACCCATGGGAAAAGCTGGGTGTGGTCATGCATGTCTATAATCCCCAGGTTGTGGCAGGGATAGGGCTGAGGGTGAGACCTTGTCACAAGTAATATGTAAATGAGCAATAAGAGGATATGCAATGTTCTCCTCTGGTCTCTGTAGATGTGTATATGGGGTGCAGGCACCTGCACACACACATGTACATACACCACTCATCATACACACCACACCATGTAATACTTAACACACACATAAAAAATAGAAAGAAAATAAATGTAGATGCTTGGGCTGCTGGTCATTGAGAAATCAAGCTGGAGTTGAACTGAAAGCCTGCTGCCTCTTGACTAGCTGTCAGGATGCTGGAAAGAGCTATGCCTCCTACTGGGGGAGAAAAGTCATCAGTGGTTTTAACCAGCAGTGGGCCCTGTAAGCTTTATGGCTGGACAGTCAGGCCAAATATACCAACTGATGCAATGGTGGCAAGTTTGTTATTGGGGAAGCCAACTGCTCTCTGATTGAACTTGAGTCCCACTCCATGGGAGGGAATTCATGCCTGGTACTGAAAACCTAATCAAAAATTTGTGGCAGGGGAGATCATAAGCCCTAGGGGGGATACTACTACTGTTTGCTGGTTAGATGGATAAAATATGCCCACCAAACTGCCCTCTAAATACTTAGGTTTATGCCCATGTATTAATGATATTCTCTTTTGGTTAGAGATGCTTCTCTTTTAAGATGGCAGTGATCATTGGGGTGACTCAAAACTCACTATAGGGGTGAGAAGTGACAATGGGGTGTTTATCACTAAATGAGACATCTATCACATCCTCCTAGGCTCAGGGACCATTGCAGAAGAGGTGGCAGAAAGAATGTAAGAGCCAAAGGAAGGACAGGAGTGCTTTGCCATACTGTCTTCTGGCATTTATGGCCTCACAGTGGCTGACACTACCTACACAAGACCTTCATGACAGGAGTGGGGAAATGATGACAGCAAAATAGAAGGGGGAATGGCTGGAAGAAAGAAGGGATTCAGTGGAGGAAGGATTTAGGAGGGGGAAAACAAGTGTGAAGAGGGGATTATGATCATGGTATATTGTTTACATTTATGGAAGTTATCAATGAGAAGTTACAAAAAAAATAGTCTTGACATTAACCATAAGAAAAAATCTAGCATGTTCCTATATATACTTTTAGCAAAAATTGCATGATTCCCAGAGTTAGATCCATTGGGTACATTCTGCAGGAACATCAAGAACTTCTACCACACCCATCTAAGGGCTGGACATCAGACCCAAGCCAAGCCACCCAGATACTCTCCTTAAAATCTGAGCTAGGAGCTGGGCGTAGTGGTGCACGCCTTTAATCCCAGCACTCAGAAGGCAGAGGTAGGAGGATTGCTATGAATTCAAGGCCACCCTGAGACTACATAGTTAATTCCAGGGCAACCTGGGCCAGAGGAGACCCTACCTTGAACCCCCCCCCCAAAAAAAAAAAAAAACATCTGAGCTAGGGAGATAGCTTAGCGATTGAAAAAGGACCCAGGTTTGATTCCCCAGAATTCATGTAAGCCAGATGCACAAGGTGGTGCATGTGTCTAACTGGAGGCCCTGGCATGCTCATTCTCTCTCTCTCTCTCTCTCTCTCTCTCTTTTCCTCTTTCTCTGTCCCTCCTCAAATAAATAAATAAATAAATAAAATTAAAATTTTAAATACAAATCTTTTTTGGGGGGTGGGTTTTGAGACAGGATCTTGCTCTAGCCTAGGCTGACCTGGAATTCACTATGTAGTCTCAGAGTGGCCTTGAACTCACAGAGATCCTCCTACCTCTGCTTCCAAGTGCTGGGATTAAAAGCATGTGTCATCATGCCTGGCAAAATTTGAATCTTGAGGACAGAGAAAGGTAGCTGCTAAGTAACATCTTCCCACAATCACTTCACCAAAGACACATCTAGTTGAACAGCTATTCGGGCATCAAATTACCTAGGGATAAATTTAACCAAGCAGGTAGAAGACATCTGCAATGAAAATTATAGAACATTGATTTAAAAAATGAAAAAGGACAGAAAAGAGTGGAAAAATATCCAGTTTTCATAGGTTGGAAGAATTAATATTATTAAAATTTTCATATCCATAAATAATTTATAGATTCCATGTAATACCTATGAAAATGACATTCTTGTTTTAATTTTTGTTTTCTTTCAAGGTAAGGTTTCACTCTAGCCCAGGCTGACCTGGAATTCACTATGTAGTCTCAGGGTGACCTTGAACTCATGGTGATCCTCCTACCTCTGCCTTCCGTGTGCTGGGATTAAAGGTGTGCGCCACCATGCCCAGCTTGAAAATGACATTCTTTATAGAATTAGAAAAACAAACAATATTGAACCACAAAACTCCAAGTAACAAAGCTATATTGAGCTTGACGCATTAATTGCACTAACTGACTTCAAAACATATAGGGACATGCATGTCTATAATCCCCAGGTTGTGTCAGGGATAGGGCTGAGGGTGAGACCTTGTCACAAGTAATATGTAAATGAGCAATAAGAGGACATGCAATGTTCTCCTCTGGTCTCTGTAGATGTGTATATGGGGTGCAGGCACCTGCACACACACATGTACATACACCACTCATCATACACACCACACCATGTAATACTTAACACACACATAAAAAATAGAAAGAAAATAAATGTAGATGCTTGGGCTGCTGGTCATTGAGAAATCAAGCTGGAGTTGAACTGAAAGCCAGCTGCCTGTTGACTAGCTGTCAGGATGCTGGAAAGAGCTATGCCTCCTACTGGGGGAGAAAAGTCATCAGTGGTTTTAACCAGCAGTGGGCCCTGTAAGCTTTATGGCTGGACAGTCAGGCCAAATATACCAACTGATGCAATGGTGGCAAGTTTGTTATTGGGGAAGCCAACTGCTCTCTGATTGAACTTGAGTCCCACTCCATGGGAGGGAATTCATGCCTGGTACTGAAAACCTAATCAAAAATTTGTGGCAGGGGAGATCATAAGCCCTAGGGGGGATACTACTACTGTTTGCTGGTTAGATGGATAAAATATGCCCATCAAACTGCCCTCTAAATACTTAGGTTTATGCCCATGTATTAATGATATTCTCTTTTGGTTAGAGATGCTTCTCTTTTAAGATGGAAGTGATCATTGGGGTGACTCAAAACTCACTATAGGGGTGAGAAGTGACAATGGGGTGTTTATCACTAAATGAGACATCTATCACATCCTCCTAGGCTCAGGGACCATTGCAGAAGAGGTGGAAGAAAGAATGTAAGAGCCAAAGGAAGGACAGGAGTGCTTTGCCATACTGTCTTCTGGCATTCATGGCCTCACAGTGGCTGACACTACCTACACAAGACCTTCATGACAGGAGTGGGGAAATGATGACAGCAAAATAGAAGGGGGAATGGCTGGAAGAAAGAAGGGATTCAGTGGAGGGAGGATTTAGGAGGGGGGAAACAAGTGTGAAGAGGGGATTATGATCATGGTATATTGTTTACATTTATGGAAGTTATCAATGAGAAGTTTAAAAAAATAGTCTTGACATTAACCATAAGAAAAAATCTAGGATGTTCCTATATATACTTTTAGCAAAAATTGCATGATTCCCAGAGTTAGATCCATTGGGTACATTCTGCAGGAACATCACGAACTTCTACCACACCCATCTAAGGGCTGGACATCAGACCCAAGCCAAGCCACCCAGATACTCTCCTTAAAATCTGAGCTAGGAGCTGGGCGTGGTGGTGCACGCCTTTAATCCCAGCACTCAGAAGGCAGAGGTAGGAGGATTGCTATGAGTTCAAGGCCACCCTGAGACTACATAGTTAATTCCAGGTCAACCTGGGCCAGAAGAGACCCTACCTTGAAACCCCCCCTCCAAAAAAAAACATCTGAGCTAGGGAGATAGCTTAGCGATTGAAAAAGGACCCAGGTTTGATTCCCCAGAATTCATGTAAGCCAGATGCACAAGGTGGTGCATGTGTCTAACTGGAGGCCCTGGCATGCTCATTCTCTCCCTCTCTCTCTCTCTCTCTCTTTTCCTCTTTCTCTGTCCCCCCTCAAATAAATAAATAAATAAATAAAATTAAAATTTTAAATACAAATCTTTTTGGGGGGGTGGGTTTTGAGACAGGATCTTGCTCTAGCCTAGGCTGACCTGGAATTCACTATGTAGTCTCAGAGTGGCCTTGAACTCACAGAGATCCTCCTACCTCTGCTTCCAAGTGCTGGGATTAAAAGCATGTGTCATCATGCCTGGCAAAATTTGAATCTTGAGGACAGAGAAAGGTAGCTGCTAAGTAAGATCTTCCCACAATCACTTCACCAAAGACACATCTAGTTGAACAGCTATTCGGGCATCAAATTACCTAGGGATAAATTTAACCAAGCAGGTAGAAGATGTCTGCAATGAAAATTATAGAACATTGATTTAAAAAATGAAAAAGGACAGAAAAGAGTGGAAAAATATCCAATTTTCATAGGTTGGAAGAATTAATATTACTAAAATTTTCATATCCATAAATAATTTATAGATTCCATATAATACCTATGAAAATGACATTCTTGTTTTAATTTTTGTTTTCTTTCAAGGTAAGGTTTCACTCTAGCCCAGGCTGACCTGGAATTAACTATGTAGTCTCAGGGTGACCTTGAACTCATGGTGATCCTCCTACCTCTGCCTTCCGTGTGCTGGGATTAAAGGTGTGCACCACCATGCCCAGCTTGAAAATGACATTCTTTATAGAATTAGAAAAACAAACAATATTGAACCACAAAACTCCAAGTAACAAAGCTATGTTGAGCTTGACGCATTAATTACACTAACTGACTTCAAAACATGTAGGGAACTAGATAGATGGCTTAGCAATTAAGGTACTTGCCTGAAAAGCCTAAGGTCCTAGGTTCAACTCCCCAGAACCCACATAAGCCAGATGCACATGGTGGCACGTGCATCTGGAGTTCTTTTGCAGTAGCTAGAGGCCCTGGTGTGTCCATTCTCTCTCTCTCTCTCTCTCTCTCTCTTTTTCTCCCTCCCTCCCTCCCTTTCTCTCTTTCTGAAATAAATAAATACTATAAAGTATACACATCAAAACAATATAGTATTGACATAAAAACAGACTCATAGACCAGTGAAACAGAATAGGGAGCCTAGAAGTAAGTCCCTAGATTACAGCTAAGTGATTTTCAACAGAAGTGCTGAAAACACACTTTGGAGAAGGGCTATCGTTTTAATAAATGATGTTAGGAACATGGGATGTCCACATGCAAAACAATGAAACTAGATCTCTGCTTCTCACCAGTTTCAAAATTCTACATGCAAAGTGGATTAGAGATTTGAATGTAAGACATGAAACCATTGTAAGAAAACATAGGAGAAACCCTTCAGGACATTAGAATTGGTGAGGATTTTTTGGACAAGACCCCAAAAGCACAGGAAACAAAACAAAAAATAGACAAGTGGAATTATAACAAACTAAAAAACTTTTATACAGCAAGTACTTGAGTGGATAGTGAAGAGAAAACATACAGAATAGGAGAAGGTATTTGCAAACTATACATCTGACAAGAGGTAAAAATCCAGAATAGAAAAGAACCCCAAAAATTCAGTAAAAGAAAAAAGTCTAATTTGAAAATGGGAAATAGATATTTCTCAAAAGCAATTATACACAGAGAACAATAGTACAAACCTATAATTAAAGTGCTTGGGAGGCTGAAGAGGGTGGGTCATTCAGACCAGGAGTTCAAGATCAGCCTAGACAACACAGCGAGATCCTGTCCAAGAAAGAAAGAAAGAAAGAAAGAAAGAAAGAAAGAAAGAAAGAAAGAAAGAAAGAAAGAAAGAAAGAAAGAAAGAAGGAAAGAAGGAGAAAGAAAGAAACTAATAGCCAATAAGTACATGAAAAGGATGTCCAAATCACTAATTATCAGGGAAATTTAAGTCATAAACTACAATGAGATATCACCTCACCCCAGTAGAGAAGCTTTATCCAAAAAGGGTAAAGATAATAAAGATATCAAGGATGTGAAGGAAAAGAAATCTTCCACACTCTTGGTGGAAATGTAAATTAGTGTAGCCATTATGGGAAACACTGAGGTTCCACAAAAGACTAAATTTAGAACTGCCATAAGTTTAGTAATCCTACTACCAAGTTGGTATCAAAAGGAAATCAAATCAGTCTTTTGAAGAGGTCGTTGCACTCCCATGTTCACTGCCACATGATTCATAATAGCTAAGAAATGGAAATGACCTAAATATTGGTAAATCTTGTGCTTGGTTGCAAACCCGAATGGTTTTGCATGTGCCTAAACCTTGAGGGGAAAATAAAAATCTCTATGTGACCAGGGCAGAAAAGCAATTGAGATGGCAGATTGCTGTTTTCTCTCACACTTATTTTATGAACAGGGTACCCCAAGAGGCTCAGGAGCAGGTGAAATCTAAGCACATTCTGCAGAAAGTGCTACCTTGTAAATGGAGCTAGACAAGTCTCCTGGCTGGTTTGGATTTCTTTAGTAGCTAACAAAGACAGTATCTCAACTCTTGGCAGAAAATCGTGAGAACAGAAAGAACTCACAGCCTTTTAAGTGACACTGTGTGAGGAGTTATGTCCCCTGGCAAATTCCAGTCTGGATTAGAGCAGGCTATGGAAATGTAGATTTCTATAGGCAGACAATTTTTTTTTTTTAAGTACTGTTGGTGACACCACATACAAGCACATGTCTAAACACTAGGTGGCAACCTTGCCTTTTGTGTCATCAGTCAAAGCCATTTTATAAAACTGATATTTAAGGTAATAAACTGAACCATCAAATCTCAGCCTTCCTTACCTCTGCTTTATCTCAATATTGACATCCAGATATATTAAATTGACAAATACTATTCTTGAAGGCAGACCCAAATTAAGGGAAAACTATAGACATATATGGATAGAGAGAAAGAGAGAGATGACTTTTTCATAGCATTCGCCTGAATGCCAACAGCCTAATTCTTAGGGTTTCCTTTCCTTTCTGGATATGGTAGGCATTGACTAAATATTTGTTCTAGATATAGGGACTTTGGCCCTTGCTTTTGTGGAATTTGCACTGTAGTAGAACAGATGTTAACCAAGTAAATGAAAATAATTTTAAATAATGACCACAATGGAAAGTAATGCTGTAATGAAACAAGATGCAAGGGAGAGTGACGATCAGAATAGACTCCTGAGGAGCTGACAATTCTCTGAAGCCTAATGCGAAGGACAAGAGTTGGGGCAAGAGCAGCCTACACAGAGAGGCTAAATGGGGTAGGAGCAAGCTGTGGATGACTAAGAAACAGAAAGAAGCCGATGTGTCTGAAGCATGGTGAGGGAAGAGAAGTGAGATTGGAAGATCAGCAAAAGCCAGACCAGAAGTCAGGAGTAGCCAGGTAAAGAAGTAAACAGCGATTGTGTTCCAGCCTTGATGGAACACACTGGAGGACAATAAGGTCGAAGGAACCTGAGTTCGCTCTCACCATGAACACCAACAAGGACACAGGCAACTCCTGACTGCCCAGAGCGCACTTACTACTCAGATTTATAAATATGGCTTCTACTCCAGACCCCCTAACCCAGAGCAGGCCTTAGAGACATACCGCAACCCAACGATGGCACTGGGTGTGCTAGGTAAAGGCATAAGCAAAGGAAAAATCAATTTTTGGAAACACTGAAAGCTGTGTCAAGCATCCATTTCTCTCTGAGCAAGTGTTTTAATCCACAGACCACCCCCTCCCTTTAAGCCAGAGAGACAAACAAAAGAGGTAGGATTTTCCCATCATGATATGCACAGATCAAATTTAGGCCCTAGGACACCTGAGTTCAGCACAGCTCTCTTTGCCCAGCACCTAACAATGAAGCTTTATGGTAACTGATAATGGTGACTATTTGATAGGAGATCTGGTCTACTTTAGTGCACTAATTTGAGCCATTTTAGCCAGAAGGCAAATAAATGTTCTTAAGTAATTGCAACCTGGCTCAGCCAGTTCCAAGACTTTCCTTTCAATACAACCACACATAGAGATTTATGGGTTTGGGGATTTTTCTCATTTTTGTTGATTTTTTTGTTGTTGTTTGGGGAATTTTTGTTTGTTTGTTTTTGAGGTAAGGTCTCACTCTAGCCCAGGCTGACCTGAAACTCACTCTATAGTACCAGACTGGCCTCAGATTCACAACTATCCTCCTACCTTTGCTTCCCAAGTGCGGGGATTAAAGGCGTGCACCACCACACCTGGCTGAGATTTATGGGTTTACTAACTGCTCTACTTCCACACTGATGCCAATGGCTCTCAGCAGCATCCAGGCTAGGACCAGAGGGAGGAGGAGGCCTTGGCCTCTGACCACACAAAACAAAGACTAGGTACAGGACTGTGTTTTCCTGCACAGGGGCCTGTGTACACATGACACCCACACAGACTTCACTGCCTGTCTTATGACTTTTACCTCTTTGAGTTTGTTCTGGTTCGACTTCATCAATAGCACAGTTGGTTCATTCGAGTAACAAATGGGGAATGGATATCTGGTGGAGAGAGCATGCCCCATTGGAAAAAGGCAACTGTACCAGCTCTAGCCAATGCTACCATACAAGAATTTGGGGCCCAGTGGTAGCCAATCTCCTGACTTGTCTAAAGAAACTGAAAATCCAAATTAAATGTGTACTTATTATATATTTGAGATAAGGTCTCACTAGCTAGCCCAGGGTGGTCTGAGACTGACAATCCTGCTGCCTCCAGCCCCCTCCCCCAGAGTTCTGAGATTATACACATGCACCACCACACTTGGCAAAGTCCAGTTTTATGTAATTTTAAAAAAATTATTATATGTAATAAGGAAAATTATATATAATAAGGGAAGTTGTCCTTACTGCATAAAGAAAATCCAGGTTTTTTAGTGAAATCTCCTGATGTTTAAGTGTTTTCAAATGATTCAGTTTTTTAAAAGTCACTGAATGGTTGAGTAAATCATGTCTATGGGCTGTACACACCTGTGGACTCTACTTTAGTCATTTATCTAACAATATTTATCATGAAAATTCCAAATGTAGCCAGGCATGGTGGTGCACGCCTTTAATACCAGCACTCGGGAGGCAGAGGTAGGAGGATCACCATGAGTTCAAGGCCACCCTGAGACTATATGGTGAATTCCAGGTCAGCCTGGACTAGAGTGAGACCCTACCTCGAAAAAACAAAACAAACAAAAAAATTCCAAATGTGTAGAAAAGTTGAAAGAATTTCACAATGCATATGCCTGTGCATCTCTCTCACCCATCCATTCAGTTTCTTATTTCAATTGAATTTTAACTGTATGGAAATTTGAAAGGGCAGGAAAGAGGGGAAAAAAGGGAAGGCCCTGTAAAGGACTCTAGTGCACTGACTCATTTCTGAAAGTGCAGCTGTTTCCATTAGCCTGGTTCTTATTTGGCCATCATTAAAAAATGGACCCTAGCCTGTAATCCCAACACGGGGGCAGGAGCACCAAGCGTTTGAGGCTAGCCTAAACAAGCAAAGAAAAGCCATGAGAATCCAGGACTTCAGAGCCTGGTGAAGCCTGGTGAAGCGACCTAAATTGCTATCCTGCCTCTCCATGTGAGATTCTAGGAGGTGAGCCCTGGATGCAAGAGGGCCTGGATGCAGGACAGCACACGTCTCCCTGGATGTGATCAGAGCCTCAGAATCTCCAAAAGTGAGATCTGGAATATCTGAGCAGGGCATCAGGCCTTCGCTTTTCTTCAGCCACCCTCTGTGTAATCAGGAGGGGCCAGGTGCAGGCCATGGATCGTTGTGGCAGAAAGCAGGTAGAGATTGTGTTTGTGCCGAGTGTGTGAGAGCAGGCCTGTCTGCACAAAAGATGCTCGTTGGAGAGGGGAAGTTAGAGGCAAAAGCCTCAGCTGTGAAAACTTATGATTTTAATTAAGTCCCGTGAGACTCCGTGCTGCACAGTTTTGCAAGTTGAATAGCCTTTCTCGGGGTTCCCACATGTGCCCTGGGACTCTAGGAAGGAATTGAAATCCTGACAGCAGCTCTCGGGTGGGCTTGCCTGGAGAGATCGATCGGCAGCCCAATCTAGTCCTTTGGGGCACCTGAGGGACAGAGGGGGGAGGAAGCTTTCATGCCTACCATAGTTCCCACCACTTTCCACTGTGCTTCAAGAAAATTCCATTCCCTGATCAGGAGCAGCATATCATTAAAGGATGGTAATCACCATGGCAACCAAGGATCATCTGCTACAAGCTAATGGAAGAAAGAAAGAAAAGCATCCGACCAGCGCTTACTACACCCACGTTAGTTCAAAATGCCCAGGCTTTTAAGCGATATGAAAAAGAAATATATTTTCAGAACTGACAGCTAGATCAAATTTTTGCGACATTAAATTGTGAGAGTGAAAAGAAGCGTACAGAATGACTAAGAGGTAGAAGTCAGTCTTTGCAAGGTCAGCAGATCAGGTAAATAAAAAAAAAAGAAAGAAAGAAAGAAAGAAAGAAAGAAACTCAGGCGGGTGGCTCTATGGTGGAGAGGCGGGGCCATCTGCAGAAATGGGTCCTGGCTAAGTGAAAGGGCAGCATTCTCCAGCAGCAGCTGATTTCACAATGGGAGAGGCCGGCCCCTGAGGCCACGTCACGTGACTTGTCACAGGAAGCTGAGAATGCAGATTTGGATGTGAAGCATTCCCACTCTGACTACTAATCACAGCTCATTTAAAGCAGGTCAAATCAAACACATCTGTGAGCTTTTTTTTTTTTTGGCATTTGATTCAACACACATGGCCACTCTTTCTATCAACCCTGAGGACACAGAGATTCAGGTCACACACTCAGTGAGCAAATGAGGCCTCCAGCTCTGGACTCCCAGTGCAGGGTTTCCTCCTTTCGGTAAGGGTAGGGTCAAAGACCAGGGTACCTCCAGGCAACCATTTCCACTTTAAAAGGTATATGTTAGCCTCCCTATGGGCTAAAATTGTAAAAATTAGAAAAGCGTTCACAGAGAAACAAGATATGTTTCCATGTTTATTTCATTAGAGATCACACAAACTGGATGAGCTATGAGCCAAGAGTTTGGCAGTGCCAGAGGTGGGCACTGAACTATAATATGGACAATTCCCTTGTCCTTGTCTAGAAGTGAGGAGGTGGTGCTCATTTGGTAATTTCTCTACATGAGTACACTTTGTGCCTTTGCCATCATTGCTGCACGAGACTGACAGACCTTTGCTGGCTTCCACTGTTGGGTCTTTATGCTTAATGGCATGGATCTTGCAAGATAGGGTGATGGGCTAGCAGCCTGGGCCAGAGGAAGGTGCCCTGAACATTGTTGGGGCAATGATATGCATCGAGAGGGTTGAGATGGGGGGGCGGGCATGGACAGTTTGCCAGTGCTCTTGCCTAAGGTCCTTTGCCATACCACACAGCCCCACCCCAGCCAGTTATGGAAACTTTGAGAGTGCTTTGTTCATAGTACATGTAGTAGACAGTTTCCTGTGGCTGAGATGAACTTCCAGACAGTTTATGGAAGTAAGGAATTTATTTCAGCTTAGAGATCTGAGGGGAAGTTTTGTCAGTGGCAGAAGAAGCTGGCTCCCATTCATATATCCAAGCAGAGAGAGAAACCATCACCAGCCAGCAACACCAAAAAGCAGCAAGCACCAAAAATCGGCAGCAAGCAGGACCATCAGTGCTCTTGCACATTTTGGGTTGGAATCAGATCTGCCTCCAAACACACCAGTGAGGTGGATCCCAGGATCCATTACAAGTTTTAATTTTAACACCTGAGTCAATGGGGGACATATATTCAAACTACCACAGTATATGACCAAGGAGCTAAGTGTTGCGTACACACGCACCAGCACCTTTATAAAGTGCTTAGAAGAGCCTATATTTCTGCTCCCTTTCTTTCCAATGTACTCCTCTGCTTCTCCCCAAATCAACCTATATGCCTTCAAGTTCACAGGAATACTGATAAGGTAACAAGAAGCCCACTATGCTACTTCATTCACATTTTAAATTTGTTTTTCAGCTTTGTGCAGTGGCAGTATTGTAGCCAATGAGGTCTATCCGAGGCGCGATTATTGCTAATTGAAAACTTAAATTTGTTTTTCATTTACTGCCAGATTTATTTAGGTGAGTTGTCTCAGGTTGTTGGGTTTTGCAGGCAAGCACCTTAACCACTAAGCCATCTCTCCAACCCTAATGTTTCTTTTTTTCAAATTTTAATATCTTGTATTTATTTATTTATTTAGTTAGAGAGAGAGAGACAAAAACAAGTCAGGCACACAGAAAGAGTATGGGTACACCAAGACCTCCTGCCTCTGCAAATGAAGTGCAGATACATGCACTACTTTGCACATTGGCTTTACATGGGTATTAGGGAATCAAATACTGGTCATCAGGCTATAGAAGCTCCTTTAACCACTTAGCTATCTCTCCAGGCCATGATGTTTCTTATGTGTTTTTGGCACATATTTTCACATAATTGCTTTTGTTGTTGTTGACACTACAAATCATAACATGTCAAATACTATTCTAAGCCTTTTTCCATTATCTATCCAATATAGAATTGTTTATATGTGCTGTTGTTATATGTTTACTGAAATAACACCATACTTTATGCTAAAAACAGTGATAGCACTATATGTAATAACATGATTTTATATTCAAACTATATGGTATTTGTGTTTTTTTAAAATTTTTATTTATTTATTTGCAAGAGAAAGAAAGGGGCAGATAGAAAGAGAGAATGAGTGCTCCAGCCTCACTGCAGATGAACTCCAGATACATGCACCATCTTGTGCATCTGGCTTACATAGGTCCTGGGGAATTGAACCTAGGTCCTTTGGCTTTGCAGGCAAGCATCTTAACCACTAGCCTTTGTGTTTTCTTTTATTCTATTCTGTCCTATCACAGGGTGCAAGGGGGATTTTAGTAATAATAATTTGGACCAAACTACTACTCTGATCCCCTGACCACTAACTGGTTGAAAACATGATTCTAGACTGGCTGTCTTTTAGGCAAGGTTCTCCTCCAGCCTTAACCCTGTTCAGTTGTGCTCCTACACTTCCTCGTTGAAGTCTCTGGCATGTGACTCATAGCAATCACTACATTACCGATTTTCTGTCGCTTGTTGGATTTGTTATCTTATGACCACAAATGCCGACAGAAAGAAGGACAAATGCGCAATCTTTCTGAAGACAGAAAAGTAGAAGAACAAAAGCTGTCTGCGTCAGCTGAACAGACTGACAAAATGGAGATCTTATTTAGGGCTTTTATAAGATGGAGAACAAAAAAAAGTAGTTTGATTGGTCTTTAGGCAAGCCCACCAGTCTGATCATAGCCCTCACTTAGGTCTGGGGTCTTTCTCCTCCTCTTTTCCCTTTTAGATGATATACTGAATAGGAGGAAGTGGATCAGTTTTGTTGCCTGAAATAATCTGTATTCCTGGATCTTTCTTATCTGGGACTGGCAGTTGGTGCCCCTAGAACTTCCTTATCAGGCATTTCCAGTTGAGGGTCGCGGGTCTGTGTCTTGACTGCAGGATGTCCCTACAGGATGTTCTTACAGGATGTTACTAGTGTTTGTCAGGGCATGTAGATATTTTTTGTTCATTTGGGCCTGTGATCCTGAATCACACAAAACGGGGGTGCCTTGCTCCTAATTCTCATCAACAGCAGTCCATGGAAAACACTTGCTGTGCTCTGGGTACCCAGCTAACCTGCTGCTGGGGATTGCTGGGCTCAGGGCTGACTCCTCAAAATGTGGTTATCAAGAGAAAAGCATATCAAATGTATTTAATATAAGTTTTTATATGACATAAGACTCAGGGGATCTTAAAGCCTCCTTTTTCAGATTCTTCTTGGCCTCTGGACAAAGGACAGGCCCCATCTGGAGTAAAGGACTCATGGCTTCTTCCAGAAGGCAGGGTGCAGAGATGTTCTTGCTTGCTCTAGTAAAGAAAGATGGAGAGCTGGGCATGGTGGCACATGCCTTTAATCCCAGCACTTGGGAGGCAGAGATAGGAGGATCACCATGAGTTTGAGGTCACTCTGAGACTACATAATGGATTCCAGGTCAGCCTGAAAAAAAAAAAAGAAACAAAGAAAGAAACAAAGAAAGATGGAGAAAATCAAAGCAACTTTCCTGTTTTTTCCTTCATCTCAAAATACTCGGTATACCAGGATGCCTGACTTTGAGGTATCATGTTCCAAGACCTGGCACTGAATTTTTTTTTAATTTTATATATATATTTATTTTGGAGAGAGACACAGGGAGACACAGAGAGATAGAGAGAGGAAGACAGATAGAGATGGGCGCACCAGCAGCCTCTCAGCCACTGCGAACAAAATCCAGATGTGTGTGCCCCCTTGTGGTCAAGTGCGGCATTGCATCCTTGCGTCACTGCATCTGGCTAAACATGGAGATTAGAACCTGCGTTCTTAGGCTTAGGAGGCAGGCGCCGTAACCACTAAGCCATCTCTCCAGCCCTTTTAAAAATTTTTTATGAGAGAGAGAGCCACTGCATTTGAACTCCAGATGTGTGCACCATTTTGTGCACATGTGTGACCTTGCATGCTTTTGTCACCTTGTGCGTCTGGCTTATGTGGGACCTGGAGAGATGAACATGGGTACTTAGGCTTCGCAGGCAAACACCTTAACCACTAAGCCATCTCTCCAGCCCTATTTTATATTTTATCTAACTCTCACTTTGCCCTTAGAGTTCACTATAATTTTTCCCGTTTTAAAGAGTGAAATACCAAGGCTATGTATAAGCAAAGGGACTAAATGGCTCACTTAATAATCAAATAGCAGAGCACTAAAAGTAAGCAGAGCTCAAATTCTTCAGAATTAGTCTATCTTTCCAAAAATCTTTCTGGGAAGGATCTATATTTTTGTATTCATTACTTACTAAAATAAAAATAACCTATTTTCAGTAGGCAACACACACCTGACCCACAGTGATGCTCAGTAAACTTTACTGACTTCCCTTTCTTTCCTTTCTTCCTTTTCTCCATCATTCCCAACTGTCTTAGGAGCAGCCTGCAGAATGCTCTCTCAGGAACCATGTTCCTCACAATGTTTCTTGGAGTTAGAAGAAGCCTCCTGCTTCAGTCAGTCTAATGAGACCAAACTTGTTTAACCAAAAGACAGTGGAAAGGGAGCTAGAATCCAGAGCACCCACCCCTCACCCATCATTCCTGAATGAAGTTTTCTTGTGAAATTGACTCATTTCTACAACACACTGAAGAGGTGATCATCCCTGGTAGCAGCTTCTCTCCCCACTCATGTCAGTGCTCTATGGTGTCATCTTCAATGTCACCTTTAGCATCTGGAAACCTCATCCTGGTCTTTTGTTTCCCCCAAAGGACACAAAACTCTTACATCTGGCTTATTCCTATTTCATATCCAAATATGCCACTACTGGGCCCAGAAAGCCTTTCAGGAGCCCACAAACATCCCTTTAAGGTCAGGACGTTAGAGACTTCATCTTAAAATTCTACTTATTCCAGTTTCACTTCTTTTGCCCAAAATGTTACTCTTATTTGAAACGTGAGAGTTGTTACCAGCCATCCAACCAATAAATAGGCTAATGACCTAAACAGTTCACAAAGGAAGAAATACAAATAGCCAATTCCTATTGAAACCATCTAGGGGTGTCGGGTTCGCTTTCTCTGAGGATTAAAAAATTAAAAGACAGGGAAATGGTTAAAAGAATAAAGTTTATTTCAAAGAGAGAGGGAAAGGAAGCAGAGAGGACAGACTCCTCTGGGAAGAGGGGATTTCCAGAGCTGGAAAATCCACAGTCCCAGTGGAAACTGGACTTTTGTTGAATGGGGGAAACCAGCCAGCCAGAGTCCATGATTGGTCACCTTAAATGAAGATGAAGGTGCTGGTTGGTCCATAATGAATCAAATACTCTGCAGGTCCCAGAGTGGCCTCCAGGCCAGCCTGTCAGTGGGAAAATTTACCCAGACCAGAGATAAGGAGGAAGTGGGGTCACCCTCTTCTCCATCTTGGGTGAGAATGTAATCATCTATCAAAGGCCCTTTTTTCCCTTTCTGCCTAGCCAAAGAAACTGCCTGTCTCCTATAAGTGCTTCAATATTTGAAAAACTTTTTAACCTCTTTAGCCTTTGGGGAAATGCAATTTAAAATTGTTGAGATTCTATCTCACCCCAATCAGAGTGGCTATCATCAAGAAAACAAATGCTGGCAAGGACGTGGAGAAAGAGCAACCCTTACACGGTGCCATTATGGAAATCCATCAAAAAACTAAAAATAGGGGCTGGAGAGATGGCTTAGTGGTTAAGGTGCTTGCCTGCAAAGCCAAAGGACCTCAGTTTGATTCCCCAGGACCCATGTAAACCAGATGCACAAGATGGTACATGCATCTGGAGTTTGTTTGCAGTGGCTGGAGACCCTGGAGTGCCCATTCTCTCTCTCTCTCTCTCTCTCTCTCTCTCTCTCTCCCTCCCTCCCTCCCCCTCTTTCTCTTTCTCAAATAAATAAATAAAAATGAACTTTTTTAAAAAATAAAAAAATAAAAATAAAAATAAATGAACTTTTTTAAAACTAAAGAGGTAGGAGGATCACCATGAGTTCAAGACCACCCTGAGATTACATAGTGAATTCCTGGTCAGCCGGAGCTAGAGTGAGACCCTACCTAGAAAAATCAAAAAATCAAAATAAAAAATAAAAAACAAAACAAACAAACAAACAAAAACTAAAGAGAGTGCTACCATCTGATCCAGCTCTACCCCTCCTGTGTATCCACCCAAAGGATTTAAAGTCAACATACCAGAGAAATACACATTCGTGTGTAAGTGCTACTCTGTTCACAATAGCCAAAATATGGAACCAGCCTAGATGTCTATCAGCAGAAGAATAAAGAAAACTTGGAGCATCGGGAGGGGAAAAGGGTAATAAATAAGAACAAAATATAATGCCTATTGTAAGCGGTTTAATACTCTGATAGCAAATTGTCAAAGCAAGCACAGGGTGATTGTGGAAACCTAACAAACTTTTTGGTTGCAGTTAAAAAAATTAGAGACTGGAGAGATGGCTCAGAGGTTAAGGTGTTTGCCTACAAACCCTAATGACACTGGTTCATTTCCACAGTCCCCACATAAAGCCAGATGTGCAAAATGGCATAATTATCTGGAGTTCATATGCAGCGGCATAGGCTTTGGCATGCCCATTCATCTTCTCTTCCCTTGAAATATATATATATATATATATATATATATATGTAATTAAATTTTTTTTTAATTAGAAATTTGGGGGCTGGAGAGATGGCTCAGCAGTTAAGGCGTTTGCCTACAAAGCCTAACAACCAGAGTTCAGTTCTTCAGTACCCACATAAAGCCAGATGCACAAGGTGGTGCATGCATCTGGAGTTCATTTGCAGTGGCTAAAGGCCCTGGTGAGCCCATTCATTCTCTCTCTTCCTCTTTTTCTCTCTCTCTCTCACTCTCTCTCTCATGTAAATAAAAAAAATAAAATATTTTTTTAAATTAGTAATGTTTATTTGTGTCAGTATTTTAGGAGTTCTGCTAATAATTTGCATAGTGTAAATGCAGAACTAGTTTATAATGATCATGGGGTCTCCTTTATATTTCTTTACCATGTCTCAAAACAGAAGACTTACTCTTTAATATAACATAAATATCAAAATCACTTAAGCATAAGGTAGTGATCAAATAAAAACATTTCATTGACTGGAAAATCTGCTGGGTGTGACTTTTATTTATTTATTTTATTAGTTGTGTTCATAATGTCAATACATTCATGTTGTGCCTTTGATAGCCTCCTCCCTGTCCTCCCCCCTCCAAAGGGACCCTCCTCATTGGGGATTGTGGGGGTGCACTGTGGGGGTAGCCATCAGTTATGTGGAAGAGACAATGTCTCTGTGCATAATGACCCAACTTGTGGCTCTAACGATCTTTCCACCCTCTCTTCCGCGAATTTCCCTGAGCCATGTTGGGTTCATTTTAGGTCGACTTCAGTGATGAGGTCTAGGGAGCCTCTGTGTCTCTGGATATCTGGTTTGGTAGGAATTGAATGATCTCTGTGTCTATCTCCTTCAGCCTTGTGCTGATGTCAGGTTCGCCAAGAAAGCTGCACTCTTGCCCATTTCCCTAGTTACTCTATGGTTTCAGCTGGGGCCCTGGGGAGGTGTGATAGGCTGATCCTCTCCTCAGGTTCAGGGTCCATCTGAAAAAAGAGAAGCAAATTCTCCAGCAGAGAGAGAAGTCAGCTCTGGGTGTGACTTTTAAAAATTGTTATGATATTTGAAAAATCTTTAACAAAAATGACTTTACGGATTTGGAATAAAAAAGAAAAATAATCTTACCATGGAATGAAGCCAAAGGGGAAAAAAAGTCCTCCAAGAAATGTGAGACTCCTGAGAACTCAAATTCCCTGTGAGGTACTCCAGGACCCCTGCTTGCTTTTGTTCTTTGGAGCTGTTCTTAACCAGTGGCTGTCTTCTTTTTCCTCTGAAATCAGAAGACAAAAGAGAATATAAAGGCTGGTTTTTGTTATCTGCCTCTCGCCAAGTGGATTTGCTGTTCTAAGAATCAAATCCTCGCTTGGCTGAAGGAGGATTGACCTGGGCTGGAAGAATGGGTTCTCTGAAGTCCTCCTGTAAAGATGTTCTCCTAACAGCTGGGCGTGGTGGTGCACACCTTTAATCCCAGCATTCAGAAAGCAGAGGTAGGAGGATCGCCGTGAGTTCAAGGCCACCTTGAGAATACAGAGTGAATTCTGGGTCAGCCTGGGCTAGAGTGAGACCCTACCTCAAAAAACAAAAAAAAAAAAAAAAAAAGTTCTCCTAAGGGACAAGAGATGACTCCTTCTGCTCCCTTAACTGGGGCCATGAGCGTCCTGAGCAGAGACCCCTGCCTTGAGCGGAGGCTGACACTGTTCCCCAAGCCTCCACTTGAGGGCCTTCTCCAGTGTGGCAGCAACCGCAGTACTATGGGCTGGGCTGGTATAGATTAGATTCTTTTAGCCTCTTCCTGTTTGGGGAAGAGAACCAGACCTAAGGTCCTGGATCACAGCTAGTCATTGTTCTGAGCATTCATTAGGGCCATTTGTGTTGTGTGCTCTGCCAGACAAATCTGCAGGCGACCCCTCTTCCCCTTTTGCCTCATTCAGTCTTCTTCATTTTTTCCTTCCTCTCTCTCTTAGATTATGGCTTTATATCAACATTTTCTTTTCTTTTTTCTTTTCTTTTGTTTCTTTCTTTTCTTTTTCTTTTTCTTTTTTTTTCACTCTAGCTCAGGCTGACCTGGAAATCGCTATGTAGTCTCAGGGTGGCCTTGAATTCACAGCGATCCTCCTAACTCTGCCTCCCGAGTGCTGGGATTAAAGGCGTGCGCCACCATGCCCAGCTCCACATTTTCACTGTAATAAACCAAAGCATTCGACAGTATTTGCTGGTCACTCTAAATGAATCATACAGGTAATGAAACCTTTCTTACCATCCTTCTCATAGATGAACCTGTAATGGGGCTTGGGGGGTTCAGGGAAAGACCTTAAACTCCAACCCCTGAGTTCATATCTCTTTTTAGCAAGGAAGTGAAACAGACTGAGGACACTTTATAAACTATTACGTTTATTAGGGGAGTAAGGGGAATAAGGGAGAGTCAGCGAGCCAAGGAGAGGGGAATGGAAGCACCCATGTGATCTGAGATCCTATGTGGGAGTTGAGCATGGAGCTGGGAAAAAAAAAAAACGTGAAAAGGGATTTTCTAAAAAGGCTTGTGCTTTAAAGGATTAAAAGGCCACAAGAATAACAAACAAAGAACATCCTTTCCCACTCTGGTAGTCAGGCTGCCAGAGTGGGAAGGAATGGTCTTACCAGTGTGGGGACCCCTGAGATTCAGGCATGGAGAGATGAAGAGCCAAGGAACTGAAAAAGGATAAACTAAGAAAGGGATCAGGGGACTGTCTCCAGAAGAGGCTGGCACATCTGAGTCCAGTGTGAAAGCCAATTAGCTTGGGCTCAGAGAGGGGGTACACACACACACCTGGGTAAGGTACAAGAGGGGGAGAGATAGAGAGAAAGAGAGAGAGATGATTGGATGAGACAGGAGCAGATGCTGAATTTCAGTTCTGTTGCAGCAGGCCGATGGTGTGACATCCTTTAAGATTTCTCTCTTGTTAGCCTTTCCCTGACTGGCTGTCTCACTAAGCTACCTGAATAGTTCCCTCTCAAACCCACTTTTTGAATTGATTACAGGCTCCAAGATCTCTTCTGTACAAGATCTCTTCTGTACCAAGCAATCCATGGTTCCTTATTAGGACACTCTTAAATTGGCTTACAAATCCAAGAATTTTCTTTGTTCAATGAATATATGTGATAATATAGTCCAGATAAAAGTTCTAGGAGTCATGTGCATTCATGGTAAAATGGGAAATTTGTGGGCTGGAGAGATGGTTTAGTGGTTAAGGCACTTGCCTGTGAAACCTAAGGACCCAGGTTCAATTCCCCAGTACCCATGCAAGCCAGCTGCACAAAGTGGCACATGCATCTGGAGTTCATTTGCAATAGCTAGAGGTCCTGGTGTACCCATTCTCTCTCTCCCTCTCCTCTCCCTCCCTCTCTCTCTCTCTCTCTCTCTCTGCCTCTCTCTCTCAAATAAATAATTTAAATGGGCAATTTGAAAAGCCCCATTGGTCCTGACATGAGAACCAGAAGTAACTCTTATCTAATGTGGAGGTTTGAGTGAAATGTCCCCCATAGCTCAGGTGTTTGTGATTAAGCTTCATACTTGATTCCCCAGTAGGTAGAGCCTTGCTGGAAGAGGTGAGTCACTGTGGGAAGAAGAGACCTTAGAACTTGATAGTCCAGCCCCCAGTCCAGCCAGGGCTAGCTAGCTCACTCTTGCTGTTTCCTCCCAGCTGATGTGACAAGATGTAACACCTGGCTGTCTGTTCTACCATGCTTTCCCCACCATGATAAAACTTCCCATAGAAACTATAAGTCTTTCCCTCCCGTAAGCTGCTTCCAGTTATGATATGGGTTAGAAGTAAGATAGCTTCTTTTCACTGGTAGGTAGTTCGTTTAGGGACTGTCCCACGGAAACATGGATGCCACCTTGCCTGCTCTGAAAAGACTAGAACCCGCATCTGCTCCACGGTCATCCAAGATGGCTGCAAGCAACAGTTCTACAGCAACAGCTTCTTCCTCAGGTTTTCCCCGGCTTAGCACACCTGTGGACTGGCCCTTCCTGAGTCAGCCTCTTGAGTCCACCAAACAAGTGGGCCTGTCCCTTACACTCCTGAGTTTGATGACGAGGCTCATTCTTCTTGGATGATCCTTGTAAATGGGCCTGGCACATGTGTGTAGCCCTCTTGGTCCCTTACTGCTCTCTTAGCTCACTCTTACCCTAAGTGGGGGGGATTTTCCTGGTCTTCCCAAGCTGGGAAGGGGAGGATTTCTCTTTGCCAGGGCTCTTTCCTGCTTTGTTTTTGGTACTTTCCAGCTTAGCTTCCCATGTTAGGGGCAGTGGGGGGAGGTGAGAGGGTAGATTTTCTTTTCTTGTCTCCCAGTTTGGCTGGGAAGGGGGAGAATTTCTTTTGGCTTGGGTTTCCCTGTGTTGCTTTCCCTCCTAATTCTCCCTAAAATAAATGTTGCAATTCATAATTTACTCTTCTCTGAGTGTACATTAAAAAAAATTTTTTAGAGAAAATGAGCAAGAAAGAGAGAGAGAGAGGAGGGAGAGAGAATTGGTGCGGGGCCTCAGCTACTGCAGTTGAACTCTAGACACTTCCGCCACCTAGTGGGCATATGCGACCTTGCACTTGCCTCACCTTTGTGCATCCAGCTTACATGGGATCTGGAGAGTCAAACATGGGTCCTTAACCTTCCCAGGCAAGCACTTGAACTGCTGAGCCATCTCTCCAGCCCATGAGTGCGCGTTTTTAATTCTCTGAAAACTTGGACAAGGACCTGGAATTGGGGGGTGGGTCTCCTGTATTTTTATGGATATCTAATCCATCCCAGGGTTCCAACTTTGTATCAGCTGGGTGCTTTGTCTCAGCAACAAGAAGGTAACTACAACATACCTAGAGATCTTAATATCAAGAGGTCCTTCCCAAGACACATGTCCTGAGATCCTTGTGCCCAATGCTGTGCTCCTTCTGAAGCTGGTCATCCCAAGACGCATCTGGGGCAATACCACAACCAAGGAAACCAATCTGCTGATGACAGGAGCATTACACAAATAAACTTGAACAGGTGGCTGAACAGCAGGTTCTTAAATACCGCACCACTATAAGAGAGGGAAGAGAGTTGTTTGCACTTGTAAAAATATCCTGCCTTTAATAACAACTTTACACTGCAAATGCAAATGATATGTTAAACTTGGTGCATGGAATGTCATGATATTGCCTAGTTATTTGGTAGAACAATAAGACAATGTTAGCAAGAGCCCTGTTGGGCACTTGTATAGCAGTTAAAATTTTCAAAGGCTCTGACAGGCAGCAATTCACTGTGAGGCTTTTCACATGCTTTCTCTGGTCTAAGCAGTGCTTTAGAAGCAAGAAAATAACTCTTTTCAACACAAATACCTTAATGCAGTAGCAAGCTTGGGAGATATCCTTAGCTGACAGGTTTTAAAGGTACCTTAACCGTATAAGAAGTCAAAATATGGGCTACTTGGCAATCTTGAAAAGAGCAGCTCTTAGCTTGAGACACCAACTTCTAGGTATAGAGAACAAATAACATTAATTTGTCTTTCTGGCTTTCACTTGTCTGTGAATGCGTGCTTCTTTTCAGTGTACCTCATCAGTGAAGCCTTAGAGAATATAGTCTTCCATCAGATTTTATGAACACACATGTGCCATCTCTGTCAAAAACAAAATCTGTATGAGCCCAAAGCTATACTTACCCATGCTATGTCTCCCACACAATTTATAATCTATAATATCCAAATATGTAAAACGTTTTCATTGGATTAAGGCTCATATTTTCTAATACTATATATTCTCTTGGATTATTATTCATAGTTTATCATAGTGTACTCTCTGTGGCTTGAACATTCGCACAAGGTCACACATGTGCACAAGGTGGCGCTCAAGTCTGGTGTTTGATTGCAGTGGCTAGAGGCCCTGTCATGCCAATTTTCTCTCTCTTATAAAATAAATTATATATATATATATATATATATATTTTGATTTTTCGAGGTAAGGTCTCACTCTAGTTCAGCCTGACCTGGAATCCACTATGGAGTCTCAGGGTGGCCTTGAACTCACGGCAATCCTCCTATCTCTGCTTCCTGAGTGCTGGGATTAAAGGCATGCGCCACCACGCCCGACTAAAAATATCTTTTTTAAAAAGGCATGGCACTAACTCCTTGAACACTCTTGGAGCCCAATAATTCAAGACCAATACCAAGTCAGTGCTCAGTAAGCACTTGCTGAATGCAAACATGCATAAATGAAAGAAAAAAACACAGAAGAGAAACCACTGATTTCAAAATTCTGTCAGTCCTGAGAGTGGATCTAACACTACGTTTGACAGGGGGCAGTTGGGAAACTATCAACTTTGTGAAGGGCAGAAGACAAGTGTTAGAACTCCATCTGCATCTCTTACTAGATGAAGCTCTTGACTGAAATTTTTCAGCAGAAAAACATCAGCCCCTGGCAGGGACATTAGGTAACACTGAGTTCAGCCTTCAGGGTTTAATAATGGGCTCAAGCTTCCACAGACTCCAGATTCTGTGTCCAGTGGGAGACTTCACAGAGTCAACACTGAGCCAGCTACTTCATTCAAGGCTTCTGGCCACTGTGGAGGAAGGAAGAGGTGTAGGTAAGAAGGCCGGACCTTAGGAAAGAAAGCTGTCAGGCAGGCTAGCTTTCTGGGCGTTAGACAAGATCTGGCATTCATTTTCTCTTTCTTTTTCTTTCTTTCTTTCTTTCTTTCTTTCTTTCTTTCTTTCTTTCTTTCTTTCTTTCTTTCTTTCTTTCTTTCTTTCTTTCCTTCCTTTCCTTTCCCTTAGCTTCTTGCTGGAAGGGAAACTCTCTTGAGCCTTGTTCCCATCAAAGTGAAGGAATAGCTGCTCCCAGACTCATATACAGTAACAAGCCTGCCTCCAGCCCCTCTGGGAGAGGAAGGGCTTTTGTTGACTCTAGCTATGCTATTGGTCCCTTCTCCCCATTTCACCAGGATAATTGGTTGCTATTTTCCAACTCAGTCCTTCCAGGTCCTACAAGAAATTCCTAAGGACTAATTAATCTGGCTACAAAGTCTTTAGCAGCTCAGCTCTGAAATCTTCCTTTGAATTCTACAGGAGCCAGCAGGAGTACCTGGGCTTCAGTTCCAGGACTTTCTTCAGTCTTGGCCAAGAGACAAGTGGGATCAATCCCCCCCCCCCACGTGTGAACCACACATTGACCCTTGAATCCCTTGCTCCAGCATTCTCCTACACCAGGCATCCTAAATTAGTATTCTTACAAAAGCAGAAGGTACAACCCCATGGTTCGTAAACTCAGAGCATGAATCAGAATTGCCTACAGGTTGATGGGAGCCACCCCAATGTTCTGGTTCACTTCAGAATTCTGAGAATTTATATTTCCAATATGGTCTCAGATGATATCAATGCTTGTATTTCTTTGCCCACATTTTGAGAACCACTAAGTCAGAAGTCATGCAGACTTTTATCTTTTTTCTTAAGATTCATTATTTATAATCCTTATTGCATAATCAGAAAATAATACCCAGAAATTTTGCTTCATTTTTTAACATTGAATAAATGTGAATTTAACAAAGATTCAGAGACACAGTGTCCAAATATGAAATGTGTCACTCTAGATTAGAATATACCAATAGACATACTGTTCAGACTATCCTAATTACAGAAAGGAAATAATCTCCACACTTGACTTTGAATACACCAATATGTGAGTTAAATTTGATGTGTTGAGGAAGTTTAAAAGTTTGAATTTTCTGGGCTGGAGAGATGGCTTAGGGGTTAAGGCACCTGCCTCCTAAGCCTAAGAACTCTGGTTCCAATCTCCAGTGGTTCCAATCTCCAGGTCCCACGTTTAGCCAGATCAAAGTGACGCAAGGGCACAATGCCGCACTTGACCACAAAGGGGGCGCACGCATCTGGATTTGGTTCTCAGCAGCTGAGACACTGCTGGCGCGCCCATCTCTGTCTTCCTCTCCCTCTCTTTTCTCTTTGTCTCTCTCTCTCTCTGTGTCTCTCTCCAAATAAACAAACAAACAAATAAATAAATAAACAAATAAATAAATAAAATGTTTGAATTTTCTAGGTTTCCAAAATTATCATTTTTTTTTATTAAGTAGAAACTTTGTATGGACACATCATGGGTTGGTACCCTCATTTCCCTCCTCCCTGCTCCTATTCCACTGAAGTCCCTCCTCAGTGGGATTGCGGGCATTCCCCATGGGGTGGTGGGTTATGAGATGTGAGAGCAAGTCAGTCACTGTAGGGGACAGGGGAAGTGCCTCTGGACATTCTCATCTACTCTGTGGCTCTTACAATCTTTCCGCCACAAAATTCCTTGAGCCATGGTGGGTGTTGTGTTTTAAGTTGACTTTAGTGTCGTGCTCTCAGAAGGTTCTGGATTTCTGCTTTGGCATGTTTTGAGTATCGCCAGTGTCTGTCTCCGTGACCCTGGTGTTGGCTGTTGAAGCAGCTCTCTTGCTCATCTCGCTAATTCCTGCGTGGTTTCACCTGGTCCCTGGTTGATGTGCAAAGGGTGGTTTATCTTTTCAGTTCTCACTGCCTTCTGAAAAACAAAAACAGATTCTCCAACAGAGAATGAGGTCAGTATAGGTTAATTGGGATAGGTATTGTTAATTAAGAGAGATTTTGATGGGTATAACCTCTGTTTTGGTCAAAGACTAGTGGAGCTTCTCATTGGAGTTCATGATCTTGGTCTCCCTAGGATTCTGACTCAGTTTCCAATTCCAGCTATGGGTTCCTTTCCACTGGGCAGATCTCTTAGCCATGTAGAGAGCCATTGGTTACTTACCTAGGCTGGGTGCCACTATTGCACAGGTGTGTACGTCATGTCAGGCTGCTTGCTTTCATATAGCAGTGTCCCCTGCTTGCTCACAACATTGCTGGCCATTTTCTACCAGCAGCTCATGTAGCACTTTCCAGCACTATAAGGGTAGACCATCTGGAAACTGGCTTCCTTCCAGATTCCAGCTGGCTCTCTCGATGCTCTGTGTTGGCAGCATGTGGTGTCTTCAGCAATAGGGTCTTACCTTTTATCTCAGGCTAGTAATCAAGTGCTTTGATAGAAGCCTGTTTTGTTTTGCTGACCTTGTAAGTCTCTCTGATCAACAGCTCAGTGTGGGTTATAACCCATTTCTGGTACTGGGAGTTACAAGCTAGAGCCAAATATCTTAAGGCTAGGCTTCATCCCACCCTCTCCAGGGCCCTTCTTACCAGACAATCCCTGCATACTCCTATTGAGGGGTGTATCATTTTAGTCTGCTGTCTAGGAGAAAGGTTTGTATGGTACCAATTCATTTTGGATTTAGTTTTGGGTATATCCCCCCCCACCCTCCCATACCCCTCACCCCAAGGTTTTTTCTTTTTAATATTGTGTTTGGCTTTGTGGGGTGCTTGGGGTCAATGCCTGGTAAGTGCTTACCACTGAGTTCTAGACCAGGCTTGTGATGGTTAAGTTTGTGTCAACTTGATCTGTTTAGGAATCCATAGACATTCCACCTAAGTGTGTCTCTGAGGTTTCCTCTAGGAAGGATTAACTAAAGGAAGAATCCTTCCCCCAGAGTGAGCCCTTCCCCCAGAGTGGGCGGCCCCTCTCGGAGGAGGGGGCTGGTTTATCAAAAGAAGCTCTGGGAAGAGTATTCTCTCTCCCCACCTGGCTGCCTGCGCGTGCTGCTGGCTGCTGTCTGCTTGGTGCTTGCTGCTTTCCAGCATGGACTGGAGAGCAGCATCTCTCCAGGAAGCCTCCAGGCCTTCAGTGCCGGATCAGGGACTGCTGAGGCATCCAGCCTTGTGGACTGAGCAGCTACCGGGTTCCTTGACTCTCGGGCCTGCAACCTGCTATTGCTGGACTGTTGTAAGCTAATCCAATAAATTCCCTTTTGATACAATTCATTCTATCAGTTCAGTTCCTCTAGAGAACCCTGACTAATACAAAGCTCTTGGCTTTTTTTTTTCCTACAACCAAATTCTTCCCTGACTTCCCACACCTCAAAATCACTTTCTGTCCCTCTCCTTGGACACATAATTATTTCATTCATTTGTTACTGCTCAATCTACAATGTACTTATTCCTTCCTATTTATTCCTTGTTCCTGGCATTAGAAACTTTCCTAATACAGATTGTTTTTTATCCTGCCTTTCTTATGTAGACCAGAATCTTACTTATAATCTCCAGGGCCAAATACATGTAGAATAGAAATAATAAAACAGAACAAAGGCAATTTTCTTTCCTAAGAAAGAGCTTCCCTTGAAAGTTTCTACCAGCTTTTAATACAAAATGGAGTTTCCTGCACATGGAGTGATAGTTTCCTGTTTGCATTTTAAAAAGCTTTACTAGTGAGGAAAGTTCTTTTCCCTGGGGAAGGTTAAGAATTGGTGTCAAAATTAATTAAGGAATAGATGTGAATCATTTCCTCAGTCAGATAGCGTCTATTCCATGTGGCTCCATTTGTAGCGTGAAGTCCCCATGCCCTAAGCCCTTTAGCAGGTGAGGCCAGGACAAAGTTGTTAAGTTAGGAAAGGGTAAGGTAAATCCACAAACTCACTTCAGAACTGGACTTCTTCAAAAGAAGACAGAAAAAGCCATGGGAAGCATTTGAGAGCTCAGAAAAGGGCACAGCTAGAAGCCAGTTTTGGAAGCACTCATTTGGGGACCCAAATGGATGGTCACAGATGGAAATACGAAAGCATGCCATCCACTTTAGATGCTACCAGATACCAAAAACTGCAGTTATGTTCAGGTGGCATAGGCTGAAGTGGAGGAAATGGTGCGAATGTTAGTGAATTTGGAAATGCAGATTAAAGATGGAAGGGACTATGTCCAACACAGAGGGGGTATAGAAAGTTATGATGGTTTTAGTAAAAAAATAGTTTGTTATTATTTTTCATTTGTTGATTGATTTATTTATTTTTTTTTATCAAAAATGGTTTTTAAAAGATGGCTGGAGCTGGAGAAATGGCTCAGTGGATAAAATGCCTAACACAAATGTAAGGACTGGAGGTTATATTCCAAGCACCTATGTAATCCCTGCCTGGCATGTGTGGCAGCGGCCTTTAATCCCAGCTCATGGGAGGCAGTGACAGGGACAGCTGGCTAGTTAGATTTGCTAAATTGGCAAGCTCTGCTTTCATGTGAAAGACCCTGTCTCAATAAATAAGGTGCAGAGTGATCAAGGAAGATACCAGAAAGCAACATCTCATCTCCACAAATACACCCCCACATATACACACATGTATATACCACATACATACACGTTAGAAAAAAAAAATAAGGGAGAGACAAGCACAGCGCGGATGGAGGCTTTTTAAACCTCACCCCTGAGAAGTTCCAGGAAATAAATGGAGTGCTCACTTGGATGCTAATATGGAAAGGAAATATGCATGAGAACGAATGGTGTCTTCTCTGTCAATCACTCCATCACAGTCAGCTTCACGTTGCCGGGTGAACTTCCAAACCAGGCAGAGTTTACCGGAAGAAGGGATTCAGTGAAGCTTACAGATCTAGGAGAAGTCACATAATGGCAGAAGAAGCTGGCCTGCTTTATACAGATCCAGTAGAGAGAAAACCCACCACCAGTACCATAAGCAAGCAACTCCAGGAACTCAGCAGAACTCAAACACTGCATGCCTTAGGCTGGAATTCAGATCCACCCCCCAAACACACCCTAGGCCTAGACCCTAGAATCTGCCCACAGTGGCAGCTGGAAATCTAATAAGTTGCAAGCGTAAATAAACTCTTGCAACTATTGGGAGTCATCCATTCAAACTACCACACCCCCTTAAGCATCAAAAAGCAAGTTGATCCAGGTGTAACCACTAAGCCATCATCCCAGCACTGAGGAGGCAGAGGTTTTAGGATCATTGTTTCAAGGCCACCCTGAGTTACAACAGTCCTAAGAAACTAAAACAAGCCATTTTGGCCTTCTTGAAAAACCAATAAATAAATAAATAAAAAGTACTTTCCTCTTTCCAGCCTAAGGACCCAGGTTGATTATGAGTATACATGGGATCAAGCCAGATTTAACAGGGTCCTTAGGCATCTCAAGTGTTCAGGGGCTACAGGCCCTGGCTCATTCATGTTCTCTCTCCCTCTTTTGAATAAACAAAGAATTGATAAAACAGTTGAAATAGAAGGATAGTATAAGAAAAGGATCTAGAGTTTAGGTTAGGGAGTTATTCAATTCTTTAAGGAGATTTTTTTTCTCTTTAAAATAAACCATTTAATATTTTATTTTGTTTATTTTCTTGTTGTTACTGACACTTAGTTAGGGAGCAGGAGCCCAAAGAGGGAACAAGAAGGTGCCATTCTGTCTGCTTTGGCAAAACTAAAACTTGCATCTGATCCTCTCTCTCCAAGATGGCTGTCAGTGACATGCCCAGCAGGAACTTCCTGCTTCTTCAGCTCAGCTTCTCTCCGTCATCTCCCAGAGTGCACTGACCAGCCATTTCAGCCCCTGAGGTTTATTTTTGGTAACTGACTTCCTGAAGGGCTGGAACAGTTCCACATACAAGTGAAAGATGGGACAGCCCAGCTCAAATAAAGGGAGAGGATTATTTTGACTTGGGTCTCTTTCTGCTTGCCTTCTGTGTCATGGTTTGGGATACCTTCTCACTTTGATTACATGAATGATTCATTTATCTCTAATCCCTGAGTCCTTCCTTCCTTCCTTCCTTCCTTCCTTCCTTCCTTCCTTCCTTCTCTCTCTTTCTTTCTTTTTTCTTTCTTTCCTTCTTTCTTTCCTTCTTTCTCTTTCTTTCCTTCCTTCCTTCCATCTTGTTTTGTTTGTTTCTTTGAGGTAGGTTTTCTGATCATCCTACCTCAGACTTCTGACACAGGGAATTAAAAGCAGAACCATCCCAAGTCAAAATAAATATTCTCCCTTTCCCTCTCTGGTCTGTTATTTGAAGGGGATTCTATGTCCCATCTTTCACTTGTATGTGGAACTGTTCCAGCCTTTTCCTAGATGTCAGTTACCTCTAAATAAACCTCATGAGGGCTGGGGAAATGGCTTAGTGGTTAAGGCATTTGAAGAAGCCAGGAAGTTGTTCAATGGGCGTGTCACTGACAGCCATCTTGGAGAGAGAGGATCGGGATGCAAGTTTTTGCAGTGGCTGAAGGCAGACAGAATGGCATCTTCTTCTTCTCTCTTTGGGCCCCTGCTCAAATAAATAAATAAATAAAATATTAAATGGTTTATTTTAAAGAGAAGAAAAAAAACTCATGAATTATTTCTCCCTAAATAAACTCTACAATTCATAATTTATCCTTCTTGAGTCTGTTTTATCAATTCTTTGTAGATCCTTTTCTTGGAGAGATCCCAGTATTTCAAAGTGATTTCTTGATTTCTTTTTGTTTAAGGACCCATGTTCAATTCCCCAGATCCCATGTAAGCTATCATATGTCAACCTGAACAGGAGGTTGGAAAAGAGGAATCAGAAAACTCATTGATGGCTTGTTTTAGTTTCTGGGGACTGTTCAACTTGGGTCTTTAAAACAATTTTTAAAAGTATGTTTTATTTATTTATTTATTTATTCATTTATTTATTTATTGGTTTCCTAAGCCTAAGAACTCTGGTTCCAATCTCCAGCGGTTCCAATCTCCAGGTCCCATGTTTAGCCAGATGCAAATGGTTGCAATGTTGCAATTGACCACAAGGGGGCGCACGCATCTGGATTTCGTTCGCAGCTGAGAGGCTGCTGGCACACCCATCTCTATCTGTCTTCCTCTCCCTCTCTGTCTCTCTCTGTGTCTCTCCCCCGCCCCAAAAAAGTATGTATTCTCTATGAGTTCTGGAAGCCACAATACCAAGGTCTTGGAAGGACCCAGACCCCTCTGAAGCCTCAGCAGGGAAACTTTGCATCAGCTTTTTTCATCACTTCTTCCATCTTCTGGTGGCTCCTGGTATTCCCTGGCTTGTGGCTGCATGGCTTCCAGCTCTGGATCTAACTTCACATGGCCTTCTTCCTTAAGTAACTCTCTATCCTTGTCTTCTCTTAAAAGGAAACTTTTATTAAATTTAGCGCTCATCCTAAATCCCAAGGTAAATCCTTACCTTAATTGTATCCGCAAAGACCCTGTTTCCAAATAAGATCAGAGTCAGAGGACCCCAGTGGATGTGCATTTGAGGAGAAAACAGTTCAATCCAAGGCATAAGGTAGAAGGTGACAGAGACAGGATAAGCTGACTAGGAGGGAATTTGTGGACTAGTTGAGAAAACATGGGGATACATGTAAGAAACTGGTTAGCCCACTAATAAGCTGTAACCATCCTGGGGACTTAGAACGGGCTGGACTACTCTAGCCTGAGCATCCCCCAAATTCCATGATCAGCTTTACTAGCTCAGCCGCTCTGCTTCTTAGCGTACTCCTTTTACCACAACAAAATGCCCCACGCTGGGCCACACCAGAGCTGCCCAAAATAAACCACTAAGAAGTGAAAAGCATAACATTCCCCGACTCTAGATTCAGCTTTCCACAATTTCTATCTTTTATATGTGCCTGCAGTTTTCTTTGTTCCAGTGCATCAGCTCATGCCTCACTATTCTGTTTGCTTCTTACTACTTCCTTGAACAAATCCAAGCTTTGACTGGAAGATAAACTCCAGGAGGGCAGGGAATCTGCATCTAATCTGCAACACTGAGGACTGAAGAATTTTGGATTTCATATTTTGTCATATTTACATATATGTAACCTTGGGGTTGGAGCCACGTCTGGACATGAAATTTGCTGGTGTTTTGCATACACCTTGTACATACAACCTGAAGGCCATTTTATACAATATTTTCAGTGCTCCTGTGGTTTGACTGTGACACATTACATGATGTGAGATGAGATCATGCTGGTACTTCAAGTTTTAGATCTTGGAACATTTTGAATTTTAGATTCTCTGGTTAAGGATGTCTGCTTCATGTGTGTTCCACAAACACTTGTTGAATGAGCAAAAGGGGGGGGGTAATATGAGGCAGAAAATTGGAAAGGAGGTGAAGAAATGTTTCTGAATGGTGAATTTGGGCTAAAGTGTCCTTAGCTGTTGCTACTACTTTTGATAAGTTCTCATAATGACACCTTCCTTATCTGTAAAAGAGGAACAATATATCTGCTCTGCAGGATCAATGTAATGATTAAAAAAGTATATATAAGCAGGGCGTGGTGGCACACACCTTTAATCCCAGCACTCGGGAAGCAGAGGTAGGAGGATTGCCGTGAGTTCAAGGCCACCCGGAGAATACCGAGTGGATTCCAGGTCAGCCTGGGCTACAGTGAGACCCTACCTCAAAAAAACAAAACAAAACAAAAAACCATTATATATATATATATGTGGGCTACCCAGTACTGTGTGTGATATACAGTAGGCGCTCATTAAACCATAGACGTGATGGCTAGTGATGTGTTTATTCTGTGTGTCCAATCCTTCTGCTGTTTATTTTGGTTGTTTGGTTGGCTGGTTTCAAGCTATGGTCGATTTTTTTGTTTGAGTTTGTTATAGACAAGGATATCCTAAGGAAAGTAAGCTTATATTGTTTGGAATTTGATATTTTTAAACTCAGCAGTATGTTTTTCTATCAATTCCTTTTTTCTCAATTGACAAGATGCCCTGAAGCAAATAACCACTCACATATAGATTGGACAACAAGTTCAGTGCAGTGCACAGAACACTCTGACAAAACTAGCTTGCAAGCCAATTGGACATTGGGTTTTCTAGGCAGACTGTAGGTTTCCTATGTCAAGAGCATTATAAAGCCAGGCATGGTAGCACATGCCTTTAATCCCAGCATTTGGGAGGCAGAGGTAGGAGGATCACTGTGAGTTTGAGGCCAGCCTGGAACTACAGAGTGAGTTCCAGGTCAACCTGGGCTACAAAGTGAGACAGTACCTCGAAAACAACAACAACAAATAAGATATGTGTGTGTATGTGTATATATGGAGAGAGGTAGATATATAGACATATATAAAATATTTTACGGCTGGAGAGATGGCTCAATGGTTAAGGTACTTGCCTGTGAAGCCTAAGGACCCAGGTTCAATTCTCCAGTCCCATGTAAGCCAGATGCACAAGGTGGCACATGTGTCTGGAGTTCATTTACAGTGGCTAGAGGCCCTGGCACACCCATTCTCTCTCTCTCTCTCTCTCTCTCCCTCTCTCTCTGTCTCAAATAACATAAGTTTTAATTTTTAAAAAGTTAAATAAATTTTATTTATTTATTTATTTATTTATTTATTTATTTATTTAACTGAGGGAGAGAATTGGCACACCAGGGCCTCTAGTCACTGCAAAAAGCCCCAGACGCATGCCTCACCTTATGCATCTGGCTTTACATGAGTCCTGGGGAATCGAACCTGGGTCTTTTGGCTTTGCCGGCAAGTACCTTAACTGTTTGCCATCTCTCCAGCCCAAGAGCATTATATGTGCCATCTGCTCTCCCTGGCTTTACTGCAGTGAGGATTGCAGAGTTAATATGCATAGAAGACTCTAAGCGTCAAGGAGGAAAAGGAGTCACAGGAGCACCGAGAAGTATTAACTGCCAAGCAAATTGCTTTACTCAATGGACTGTTGAAAGCTTCACCAAGAATATCATAAGGAAATAATCAGTCATTATTCTCACAAATAATTCCACTCCCTTCTGGTTTTTATACATGTGTGAACTAATATATAAAATACAGAATAATTCTCAAATTCATGAATTTGCTTCCATTTTTTAAGCTTAAACATCCCAAAGCTAATTAGTTGTCATAGTTTTCATAAGTTCTAATGAAAGCACTTCATACATATGTTGGGTCCTCTCAGCTTAGTCAAGAGTCATCAAATATTTTATGTGATAGCATTTATAATCAAGGCAAATGCCTTCATTAAACAAGTAATTAGCCTTGAGAAGAGACGTGAATACACAGTCCAATTAATGAACTTGTTAACTGTGCCTTCCCATAATGGAACCAATGGCCATTCCATATGCAGTTAGAAATTCGTTACTTTTATTATAAGAATTGCACAGGGCTCTCTGCAATTCACAATGGCAAAAACAAAAACATTAAGGTGAAGTAATGAATTTGCACACAATGAATTTAAATACCATGCAGTGGAACAAAAGTTAGCCCTGGAGCCAAGAAATCTGGCTTTTAGTTTAAGCTGCATTCATTAGCTAGGACAAATTCCTTTCCTGGCCTCAGTTGTCTCACTATCAATTAGGAGAGCTGTATCGGATGACTTCTGATGTCCTTTCCAGGGCTAGAATTTTGTTTGCAGGCTTGTGTTGAGGAGTTCCTTCCTTTCAATTCTTATTTTTTAAGCCACTTGCTTCCTAACACTGGGCCTGTCAAATAGTACCGCTGCCAGCAACTTACAAGGTAGTTCTGTCAGTGCCGGAGAGAGGCTTCTGCCTCATCTAGCTTTGTTTACAGTGGCAGCATTTAAGCGTATCCTGTGTGCTTTCAGCAGGAAGCAGCCAGGCAGCAAAATTGCCCTAGCATAAAACAAATCCAGCTGCAGGGCATCTGCAAAATGCTCCCTATGTGTTTTTGGATTTAGCCTGCTATTAAAATTTCCGAGCACGATTTAGAGCTGCAGTGTGGAGTCTTCTGTCACAAAATGAATCCAGGTTTTCTCAGTGCTGGCTTTGGGGTGTCAGGGCAGGGTGGAAGAGAAGGGAATGGTGGGGGAGGGAGAAGACAGTTCAGAAAGTGGAGCATCGTTTAATGTCCTGCTGTCCAAGCATCCATCATCCCGGCCTCGTGCAGGGCTTCAACTCGTTCTCCACACAACCCAGCCAGCCTGTTGAGAAGTGCCAGCGGAGAAGGAATGAGAGCAAGGCCAGGCCTCTGGGCAAATGGAATAGGTGGTTTGAATGAAAGGTGTGATCCCAGAAGCTGAGGGTCCCGGTTGGAGTGGGGGGTGGAAGCAATGGGCAGAGAGGACGTCAGAGCATGAGGCTCATGTGCACCAGGCAGGGCGGAGGAACCTGGGTCTTTTGGACAGGATTGGCTTGTTCTCAGTGGACTTGTCTTTAGTGAAAGAAAAAGCAAGAGATAGGAAGGAGACAATGGCGAGTGGCCAGGTTCCAACTAGAAGGACTATGTCTTGCTGCTCAGATCCCCCTGTATGACAGAGGATTTATTCTAGCTCTGCTGCTTCCCAGGAATTGTCCTTAGCTGCAGAGAGCTGCCTCACTCAACATCACACCCTGGGGCAGCCTATACTCAGTAACTGGTCCATGGGGAGGGGTGCAAGAATACTCCCCAGAACATCTCCTACATGCGTATCTGCACCTCAGGGCCTGCTTCTCAAGATGCCTGACTTGTGGCACTTCGATAGCCACTGTGAGATGTCAGAGGTTTGAAACAAGAGGTTAACGCTGGCCAGATGTACCACTGTCCAAGACCAGTCCTGTGGCAGTGTGTGAAGAGTGCAATGAAGTGGACACACACAGAAGAGTAGGAGAACCATCCCAGAAACAGAGGTGTGCCGTGCAACAAAAATGCAGAGTAAATGAAAATGGCCAAACCGCACAGGAGATTAAGTCAACTCAAAGCAGTCAGTGAGGAGGAAGGGGGAAGAAGTAGTGTGCTAACAAGCAGGTAAAAGGGCCATGTTGTCCACATGTTCTCTGTGTCTCCCTGCCACCACTCCCTTACTCCTCGTCCAGCATGCCTCCCCACTGATGCTGTGGTTATGAGGATCAGGAGCTCGCAGACAGAAAGCACCCAAGGCCAAAGACACTCATATGTGCTCACTTGAAGGATTCAGGGCAAGTATGCTTGGGCCACAGTTATAGCTTTCCCAATAGCTACAAGTTTTATCTGTAGTTTTTGGACACAGCACACTTAACACCAAAAAGCAGTTGTATTCATCCTGGCTGTCATTCCTGGATGGCTTATTTGGGGGTGACATAACTGTCAGCTCAGTGAGAGTATACTCATCTCTTTCTATCTGCGGGCAACTCTCTGCTTCGATGCATTGTATTTTCACGTTTATTCTGCTCATTCTTAGCATACCGCATAGGTTAAGACTTGCTGTCTGTAGGTAGCACATCTAATGAATTCTCCCTCTGTTTCACCTGTTATTTCTTTAATCATTATTTCTACTTAACACATCTTGTGACCTTTGCATGTATCTCATATTTCTTTTACCACTAATGCTTAACACTTCTAATGAGAATAGATGTCCTATATATTTTGTCTTTTACAGAAGAACTAAATATTCTCAAATACTTCAGCAAATGTGCATTACAAATAGGGACCACTGTGGAAGGCTCTTCAAAAAATGGAGACTATAACACTTCACACACACACACACACACACACAACAAGAATTGAGGCTATAGATGCTGTGGTTCTAAATCAGAAGCATGGCTATTAAGAAGCTACTACACGCTGGGCATGGTGGTGCACGCCTTTAATCCCAACACTCAGGAGGCAGAGGTAAAAGGATCCCCGTGAGTTCGAGGATACCCTGAGACTACATAATGAATTCCAGGTCAGCCTGGGCTAGAGTGAGACCCCACCTTGGAAAAAGAAGAAGAAGAAGGAGGAGGAGGAGGAGGAGAGGGAGAAGAAGGAGGAGGAGGAGAAGAGAAGAAGAAGGGGAAGAAGAAGAAGAAGAAGAAGAAGGAGGAGGAGGAGGAGGAGGAGAGGAGGAGGAGGAGGAGGAGGAGGAAGAAGAAGAAGAAGGGGAAGAAGAAGAAGAAACTACTACTACACAATATACAGAAATGTACAGTGTACAGAAATGATGATTAATTAAATGTAACAGATGAATATTAGGAACAGGCCGACCTGGAATTCACTATGCAGTCTCAGGGTGGCCTCAAACTCACAGTGATTCTCCTACCTCTGTCTCCTGAGTGCTGAGATTAAAGATATACACCACCATGCCCAGCCATCCCCTTTTTCTCACCTCTTTCCAGTGGAGAGGACAGAAAACCTACTTATTTGCAGTCTCTTTTGTGGCTAGGGATGGGCCATAGGTCTTAGTTGTAGCCAATGACATGTACGTGGAAGTCTGTTAGAGAGATTCAATGATTTTCTTAACAGTATCTTAACATGATAGTCACAGCTGGAGCCATCCCTCCAGTCTGCTTCCTGCCTTAAACAAGAAAGTGATGCTTGGAACTGAGACAACCATTGTGTTACAGAGAATGACGCGGAAAGCCACTCTCCAAGAATAGAAGAATGGAAACGAGGGAAGAGCCTGGCACTTGATGGTATCTTTGAACAGCTGCTTCAGCTTTGGACTGCCAACCTGTAGACCTATTGTTCTAGGAGGAAAAAGGATCCCTGTTGTTATACTGCCATGAGCTGCATTCTCTGCTACTTATAGTCAAATACACTTGTAAATTCTTAATCAAGTAGCCAAATCTCACTGGAAAAGACATTGAGAAGTCATCTTTGCTTCAGGTGACCATGTGCCAATTGCACATTAGAAAGTCCCATTAATACAAAGGGATAGTTAGTATATTCAATAGGAAGGCCCAAGCTGATATAAGGCAAGTTTCCTGTCTTCTCTGGTTCTCAAGAATCCCACACTTGCGCCGGGCGTGGTGGCGCACGCCTTTAATCCCAGCACTCGGGAGGCAGAGGTAGGAGGATCGCCGAGAGTTCAAGGCCACCCTGAGACTACATAGTTAATTCCAGGTCAGCCTGGACCAGAGTGAGACCCTACCTTGCAAAACCAAAAAAAAAAAAAAAAGAATCCCACACCTGCAAACTAATTCAGAATCTCAGAGATGGAGCCTTCTGGGATCAATATTTTGAACAGCTCCCAGATTTCTAGTGCAAAATCTGCCTTGAGAAGGTCTGCTTTACATGCAAACGTGTTTGGAGATACGAATGTGGTGGCCCTTCCCTCTTCTGAATCCGAATACTGCCAAGCTTAGTCATCTGGATCACTGAGCAGAGGGAGACAGCAGGATATGAGGAATGTACAGAACCTTTCCCTTGCCAGGTGTGGTGGCGCACACCTTTAATCCTGGCACTTGGGAGGCAGAAGTAGGAGGATAACTGTGAGTTTGAGGCCAGCTTGGGACTGAAGAGTGAGTTCCATATCAGCCTGGGCTACAGTAAGACCCTACCTCAAAAAAAAAAAAAAAAAAAAAAAACCCACTCCCTTCTGTAGCTCCACTCAATCTTGATTGCAAACCACAGACTGATTTCTAGAACAAGATATTCAGAGTGGCATTTGCCATTCTATTACATTTTCCTGCCAGCAGTTTTAAGTGGCACCAAATTTCCCATCTACATAATGAAGAGAAATAACCCCAGCACCATCCTTCTGTCTGCTAGTCATTATTATTTATTTATTCATTCATTCACTTAATAGAGTCTTGCTGTGTAACTCATTCTAGCCTTAAGCTCACAATCCTCTCTCCTTATCTCCTAAGTGCTAAGATTACAGGCATACACCACACCTGGCTTGTCTGCAACATTTTTCTCTGACAGAATCCCTTTTATTGCATGTGTGTGTGTCATTTGCATATGTTATATGTATGTTCATACATATGTGGGAACACGTGTGTGTACAGGTGCATGTGTGTGCACATACATGCACATGTAGGCCCAAGGTCAATGTTGACTGTTTTCCTCAATCACTCTCTAATTTCTTGATATGATCTCTCACTGAGCCTGGAGTCACTGATTTAGCTAGACAAGCTAGCTAGCAAGCCCTGGGAATATGCCAATTTCACCTCCCCAAGCACTGCGATTACAGGCACATGCTACGACGCATGGTATTTTATGTGGGATCTGAACTCAGCGCCTCAGACATTTACCCACTAAGCCATCCCTCCAGCTTCAGAATCACTTTAAAAAAATTATTTGCAGGCTGCAGAGATTGGGTCAGTGGTTAAGGCACTTGTCTGCAAAGCCCAAAGACCAGGGTACAATTCCCCAATACCCACATAAAGACAGGTGCACAAAGTGGGGCATGCATCTGATTTTTTTTTTTTTTTTTTTGCAGTGGCTGGAGGCCCTGGCACTCCAATTCTCTCTCTCTCTTTCTCTGCTTGTAAAATAAATAAAAATATTTTTAAAAAATTATTTGCATGTATTTATTATGTGGGTGGGTTTGTGTATTATACACCAGATGCTTGTACCACTTTTTGCATCTGGCTTTATAAAAGGAGCTGGAGAGCTGAACGTGGGCTACTGGATTTACAAACCAATGCCCTTAACTGCTAAGCCATCTCTCCATGCTGAAATCCATATATGTATTTGAGACAGAGAGCAAGAGAGAGAGAGAGAGAAGCAGATAGAGAGAGAGGGAATGAGCGTACCAGGGTTTCCAACCACTGCAAATGAATTCCAGACACATGCACCACCTTGTACATCTGGCTTACATGGATGGGTACTAGGGAATCAAACCTGGGTCCTTAGGGTTCATAGGTAAGTGCCTTAACAGCTAAGGAATTTCTCCAGCCCTAAAATCCCTTTTTTAAGTTGAGTCTTTTTTTTTTCCAAACTGGGAAACATTTTTGTTTCAAGTAGCTCACTTCAGCTTTACTTTGGCATAATCTCATTTCTGGCTATATTAGGCATGCAAAAATGTAAAATTCTATATTTTTTGTGCTGACTGTAATTTATTTTGGTGTGGGGAGTTGGACATTGCAACGGGGTTGTATTCTGTAGCCTAGGCTGCACTGGAGCTCACTGTATAACCCAGACTAGCCTCAAACTCATGACAATCCTCCTGTCTCAGCCTCCACAGTGCTGGGATTTACAGGCCTGAGCCATCGGGTCTGGCCTGATTGATTTCTGCAACAGTTCCCCATTCTAGTTGATGCCAAAACTGGAAACCAGTCAATTCCAGGTAAAGTTGGTCCATTGCAGGTTTTCCCTCATCTCCCTTTGCCCTGAGGAGATAAGAGGAAACTAGTAAGAACATCTGAACACAGGAGGGACTCGTCTGGCCCTTGCTTGTCATCTGCTCTTGCTGGCATCATCTGCCATGTCCTTGTTCCCAGGAGTCATCACTGTCAGCATCTATCCCTCCTGGCAACCACGAAGACAACTGACTTCCCATCTGGCCTGTGATGAGAGGACAATGCCAGCATCTGCTCTTGGGCTACGTCTTCCCTGCATGAAGCAGCTACCCCTCTGTCCGAGCTCTTTGAGATCTCTGTACCCAACTCGGGCAAGGGTGGGTGCAGCCCTGGCCATTCTGCTGCAGGAAACTCAGGGAATTGTCTGAGGCTCGCTCTGCCCTCACTGCTACAATAGGTTTTCTTCCTCATTCACACTAGAGAATCACAATTTTGGGGACCCTCTGGGGACAAAAGAAGATCTTTTGGGCCTTTAAGTTTTATCTATCCCCAACACCCCATCCTCATCAGCCTAGAAAGGGGCTGCTCCAGGGCTGCCCTTTCGAGAGCCACAGAGAAGTATCCCCTGGGTCCTTCATTCCTAGCCCTCAGCAGCTGAAGTCAGAGAACCAGGAGAAAAACGCTGGCTTTATGAATAGGAACAGAGGTGGGGAGGTACAGAAATCACTAATTCTTTATTATACATACATAAAGTAATTAATTTAAATTACATTGTTTATTAGCATATCAAATCTATTACAACACATTAGCACAGCCAGGTACGCTCAAGGCCAAGGTAAGAGTGAGTTCGAGGCCAGCCTAGGCTACAGAGTGAGTTCCAAGTCAACCTTGGCTAAAGTGAGACTGCTTAAAAAGAACAAAAACAAGCAGGGTGTGGTAGCACATGCCTTTAATCCCAGCACTTGGGAGGCAGAGGTAAGAGGATTGCCATGAGTTCAAGGCCACCCTGAGACTGCAGAGTGAATTCCAGGTCTGCCTGAGCTAGAGTGAGACCCTACCTTGAAAAACAAACAAACAAACAAACAACAAACAAACAAACAACCCCACGATGTCATTTTTACTTCTATTTATGAAGTGAAACATTTATAAAGACAGGCATGATGACCCACACTTGTAATCCCAGCACTTAGAAGGATGACAGCAAGTTCAAGTCCACCCTGACCTACATAGTGAATTCTAGGCCAGCCTGAGTTATTAGTGAGATCTTGTCTCAAAAAATTTGTAAAAATATTTTTAAATTATAAAAACTTAGTATTTAGGGAAAGATAGTTATGTTGCTAGTTGACATATATTTTAGTAACCTTTTGTGAGGAATTTGGTAAATTTGTCAAAATTATAACTTTATAACAGTAAACTAACTGAATAATCTTATGAACAACAGTGAGCATTATAACAGTGTGACAAAAAGAACATAAAAACTATATTATATGACCTTAGAAAGAGGATGGCCACATAAATTACAAATTATAGTATGTCAATATCATGAAAGTCATGATAACATTTTTATTGATGTATTCTAATATGGAAAATCAATAAAGCTATAATATCAACTGAGAAAACATAATGCATAAGACCAAGGAACAAGTATAATGATCCTTTTCATGCAAATAAGCAGTATATGATGTAGTTCTTGGTGCTCATGTATTTGCAGAGAACATTTCCTGGAAATGGAGAACTATTCATTTCTCTACATTCTAATTTTCTAACCAAGTCATGTTTAACATTTTAAAATTATTTTTAATGTCAGCCACAATTGTCTATGGAATTATAGATAAATCTTTTTTCATAGAATTTTTGTTTCAAGGAAATCAGTATTCATTAAGCAAAAAAATAAGGTTTTCCAAGGTTAACCACTCATTTGAACATTGGTTATTAAAGAATGTGATAAAAACTTATAGATCTTGGGACTGGAGAGACGGCTTAGCGGTCAAGGCACTTGCCTACAAAGCCAAAGGACCCAAGTTAGATTCCTCTGGACCCAGGTAAGCCAGATGCACAAAGTGGTACATGTGTCTGGAGTTTGTTTGCAGCAGCTGGATGCCCTGGAGCACCCATTCTCTCTCTCCCCCTCTCAAATAAATAAAAATAAAAATAATTTTAAAAATTAATAGATCTATGCTATGCAACATGGTAATAACAAGCCAGATAAGCTATGTTCCATCAACATACATATGTTACAAAATGGCTAAGAAAGGGTTAGAGGCTGCAGAGCTCCGAGGGGACAGTGAAGGCAGAGAGCTGATACAGACACATTGAAAAGTCTCTACAGGGCTGGAGAGATGACTTAGCAGCTAAGGCGCTTGCCTGCAAAGCCAATGGATCCTGGCTTGACTCTCTAGGACCCACATAAGCCAGATGCACAAGGTGGCGCATATGCATCTGGAGTTCATTTGTAGTGGTTTTAGACCCTGGCACACCCATTCTCCCTCTCCCTCTCTCTCAGTTTCTCTCTCTCTCTCCCTTTCTCTCTCCCAAATAAATAAATAAAAAGAAAAAGTCTCTATAAAGGACCAGATAAGTGATCTGAAGCACAGGTACAAGCCAGTCACGGTCAGAGTTGTCAAATGCTGGTCCAGGTGGCAGGCCATTTAAAGCATCAGTTTGAAGTGGACCCGTATGTCACAGGAAGGAGAAACTCTGCTTAAGCTGGAGCCTGGGGACAGAGGTGGAGGTCCCTCACCGTGGCAGTGTTCCTAGAAAGGCTCATGGTGAGGGGCCGAGTGGTGGGTTCGTGAGCCTGCCCGTGTCTCAGTCTCCAGGGGCTCCTTCTTTGATAGTCCCAGGTGAGGAGGTTGCCTTTGGTGTGATTGTAAGTGTGTGCCTCTGGCACTTCTGATATGACTTTATTAATTCACATACGTAATTATTTATTGTCATACGTGAACAATTTGTTTGTGCTACATGCTGCCCTGACAGGAAGTTGTTTACAAGATGTCACAGCACATGGCAGTACAGGCAGGACGATCAGGTACTCAGGGTTATTCTCAGCTACATAGTTTGAGGCCAACCTGGGTTACATGAGACTGTCATAAACAAACAAACAAACAAAAAAACAGTGTACAGGGCTGGAGAGATGGCTTAGAGGTCAAGGCGCTTGCCTGCAAAGCCTAAGAATCCAGGTTCAATTCTCCAGGTCCCACATGAGCCAGAGGCACATGGTGGCACATGCATCTGGAGTTTGTTTGCAGTGGCTAGAGGCCATGGCATGCCCATTCTCTCTCTCTCTCTCTCTCTCTCTTTCTGTCTCTAATAAATAAATTAAAAATATTAAAAAACAGTGTACAGCCATTTTACCTCATCACTTATACTCAAAATGTAGTAACTTAAGTCTCCCTCTAGCCCAGGCTGACCTAGAACTCACTCTGTAGTCTCAAGCTAGCCTCAAACTCACAGGGATCCCCCATCTCTGCCTCCTGAATGCTGGGATTAAAGACCTGCACCGCTACATTCAACATTTTTGTAAATTTTTTATTGACAACTTCCTTGCATATAGACAATAAACCATGAATATAATCCCTTCCCACCACCCTCTCTTTTCACCCTTCCAAATCCTCCCTCCATTGAATTCCTGATTCTTTCCAACCAGTCCCCCTTCTATTTTTTTTTATTATTATAAACAACATATTTGACATCATGTGTTGGTACCCTCTTTTCCCTCATCTTTGCCCCCATTCTACTGGGAACACTCCTCAGTGGGGTTGCAGGTATTTCCTATGGGTTGTGGTTTATGCATTATGGGAGCAGCACTCAGTTATTTGGGGGGGCGGTCTTCTATTTTGATGTTATAATTCTTTTCTCCTATCATACAGGTCTTGTGAAGGTAATAGGTCATGAGTACCAAGGCTTCTTTGTGTTTGGAAGGCAGTTAGCACCTCTGCCCTTCCTTTGGCTATTACAGTCTTTCTGCCATCTCTTCCACAGTGGTTCCTGAGCCTTGAAGGGTGAGATAGAGATGTCTCACTTAGTTTTGAGCACTCCAATGGCACTTCTTCTGAAGCATTGTGGACAGTTTTGAGCCACCCCAGTGGTCACCATCTGAAAAGAGATGTGGTAGAGATGTGTAGAGATTGGTGTCTCTAACCAAAAGAGAAGGTAGCATTAATATATGGGCATAAATGTAAGTGGTTAAGAGGGTAGTTTGATGGGCCCAGTATATGCATTTAGCCAGACAACCCGAGTCCTTTCCCTCCTAGCCCTAACTAGGCCTAAGTTTCAGTTTCCTGAAGGGGTGGGCTCTGGGGGCTGAGTCAGTTCCTGGAGACATGTCCAAATATGCTCAGACATGCCCAGACATGTCCCTCTCACCCCAACCAATCAAAGATGTACAAATGTAACTGCGGCTTGCTTAGCCAATCATGTTAAAAGATTACCTAACCAACCGGAATTCCCCCTAGCTGTGTTTAAAAGGGGCCTGCGTGCTCCTCTGGGGGTCTCCATTTTGTACAAATGGTTGACCCCTGCATGCTGGTTGATTCTGCAGAATAAATACTCTTTGCTTATACATACTATTTGATTCTGGCGTCTTTCTTTTTTTTTAAATTATTATTATTTTTATTGACAACTTTCATACATACAAAAAACACATGATATTTCCCTCCCCTCCCCCCATTCCACTTTAGAACTCCAATCTCCATCATATCCCCTCCCTCTCTCCATTAGTTTCTCTTTTAATTTGATGTCATCATCTTTTTCTTCTATTTTTGAGGGTCTTGTGAAGGTATTGCTAGGCACTGCAAGGTCATGGATATCAAGGCCAATTTCTGTCTGGGCAGTTGCATTGTAAGAAGTCATACCCTTCCTTTGGCTCTTCCATTCTATCCGCCCCCTCTTCCGCAATGGTCCCTGAGCCTTGGAGGGTGTGACAGAGATGTTTCAGTGCTGGACACTCCTCCATCCCCTTCTCAGCACTATGTTGCCTTTTGGGTCATCCCAGGGGTCATCGGACTCTGGCGTCTTTCTTCAGTGATTTTCAGACCCTTACACTAGGACTTAAGACCTCCCCACCCATAGGCTTTTGATTAGGTTTTGTTTGTTTGTTTGCTATTCTGATTGAAATAAAGCCTGTTGTTTTTGTTCTAATTCTGAATCCTGTTTAATAAAGCCTATTACATTCCTTTACAGACCTTGTGGATTGTTTTGTGGCCCAGAAACAGTAATTCCTTACTGCCCCTGGGCAAGGACTTGTTCTTCCAGAGCTCAGTGGGAGATGCAACCCCCCATTTCAGTTGTATTCAAATAAGAAAGACATTGCAGGTTCATGGATTGGGGAAACTTCATAATAGTTAAAGCAATTGAAAAGGTCACTTCAATCTTACTAGAATTCAAATGGCTATTGCAGAAATCGAAAAGATGATGCTAAAATTCATATGGAATAGAAGGGGATCCCAAATAACTACAATAATCTTTAAAACTAAAGAAAAAAGTTGGGCAACACTTTATAGTTTCATAACATGCTAAAAATGATAGTAATTCAAACAGTATGATACCTACTTAAAGACAGACTTCTACAGCAGATTCTGGCATGGTGCACTCGGGTGGCACAGGTAGGATCACCTTGAGTTCTAGGCCACCCTGAAACTACATAGTGAATTCCAGGTCAGCCTGAGCTAGAGCTAGAGTGAGACTACCTTGTAAAACCAAAAAAAAAGAAAAGAAAAGAAAAGAAAAGAAAGAAAAAAGAAAAGAAAAGAAAAAGAAAGGAAAGGAAAGGAAGGAAGAAAAAATAGACTTCTAAGCCAATAGAACAGAATCAAATGTTCAGAAATAAACTCATAATCAATTGTCAATTGATATTTTTGGCTTTTTTTTTAGATAGGGTCTCACTCTAGCAGTTAGTTTTCCCCATAACAGTCATGCCACCATTGCTCCCATTGGTACATTTGGCCTAGGTGGCCAGCTGTAGAGCCTGCAGGGTCCACTGCTGTTAACACTGTTGATGACTTTTCTCCACCATCATGCTGCTGTATAGGTCTTTCAAGCATCCTGACAGCTAGTCAACAAGGAGGAGGCTTCCAGCTCAGGTCCAGCTTGAATTCTCAGGGACCTACAGCCCAAGATTGTGGTGTTTTCAGCAATGGCGTCTTACAAACCAATAACCTTGGCAATAGTGTGTAGCATTCTGGGGCTTTGGGGACCTCTCTGACCAACAACTCACTGGAAGGTATCCCACCCTGGCACTAAAATTTTCTAGGAACCATCTATTGCTTCTGAGCACAACATTACCTCCACAGGATACTTCTATCCAAACTTTCTCTTTTTTAACATACACAATATTGGCTATTGAATAAGTAGGCTTCCATATGGGTTACTCATAACGTATTACATTTTATTGACCCTCCTTCCACACCATCCTCTCCTCTCTCCCATCCCCTGACCTCACTTAAGCCATTTTACCCCTAGTATTCTGCCCCTATACTTACATATTGCTTATATCCTTCTCTTAAGCCTTCCTCTCTCCTCCCTTCCTCATAACCCCTTTCTAGCGTTCTGGCCTCTACTATTGATTTTCTCTCCAACTCACATAAAAATATAAACATTTGAAGGTAGGCTCCACATATTCGAGAGAACATGCAATGTTTGGCTGAGCTTTGTTTACCCCCAACACAATCTTTTCCAGATCCATCCACTTCCCTACAAATTTCATAATTTTAATCTTTATTTTCAGCTGACTAATTATCCACTCATCAGTTGGTGGACACTAGGCTGGTTCAATTTCCTAGCTATTATGAATAGAGCAGCAATAAACATGGATGAGCAAGTATCTCTATAGAAATAGGTAGAGTCCTTATAGCATATGCCAAGGAGTGGTATATCTGAGTCATATGATAAACCTATTTTTAGCTGTCTCGCCAACCTCCAGACTGATTTCACAATGGCTATGCCAGTTAACACTCCCACAACAATGGAAAAGGGTCCTTCTTTCCCCACACCCTGACTAGCATTTATTGTCATTTGACTTCTTGATGGTAGCCATTTGGGTCAAACAATTTCTTTATGGTCAGCGTTAGGGCAGGAAGGTAGGGGAGGAGTAGAGTGTCTATGAGCTTCCTTGGGGAAGGGAAATGGTGTCTATGCTTTGCCTTAAGGAAGAAGGTAAGAGCCAGGAGTTGTGGACAGAAAATAAAGTGTAAGATCACAGAGAAATTGTGACAAGTCAGTCAGAAATATAGGTAGCCTGGGGATTCTGGGCTTGCAGCTGGTAGCTACATTAGGGGCAGTCTTGTAGGACTGAAACCTGAATGGGAACAGTGTTAATTTAGGATAATTTAATGTCAGAACTGAATTAAATTATTGGATATTGAGCCAGGCATGCTGGCACATGCCTTTAATCCCAGTACTCGGGAGGCAGAGGTAGGAGGATTGCTGTGAGTTCAAGACCACCCTGAGACTACATAGTGAATTCCAGGTCAACCTGAGCTAGAGTGAGACCCTACCTTGGAAAAACCAAAAACAAACAAACAAAAAAATTATTGGATATTAAATCATTGTCAGAGAATTGGAGATGTGGTGTTGAAAAATACCATGTTTTTGGTATCACAACTGGAAACATTTCCTTCTGAAGAAAACTAAATGGCTTGAGGACAGAATTGGGAAGAAAATCTTTGTGGTATATTATTTTTCTGTTTTCAAATATTTAACCATTAACATGTATTTTCCACTCAAAAATATTGATGAGGGCTGGAGAGATGGCTTAGAGGTTAAGGCGCCTGCTTGCGAAGCCTAAGAACGCCTTTTTGATTCTCCAGGTCCCACGTTTAGCCAGACACAAAAGTGATGTAAGCACGCAATGTCGCACATGCACACAAGGGGGCGCATGCTTCTGGAATTTGTTCACAGTGGCTGAGAGGCTGCTGGTGTGCCCATTTTCTCTCTGTCTCTCTCAAAATAAAAAAATACGTGTGTGTATATACATATATATGTATATTAAGAGAGAGAGAGATGAATAAAATGTCAAATGACTGTGGCATATGCTGGTCACTTCAGAATTAGAATGAAGATCTAGAAAGATGTCTTTGGATTGAAGATATATTTGAGGCAGATGCAATAGCATTTGCTGAATGCTGAGAGAATGGATGGGGTGATGTAAGGAAAAGAGGACAATCCAGAATAGCACCAAGTTTCCAGTCTGTGCACAGGCATAAATGGAGACAATGTTAACAGAAATGGGGGAAACCTGAGCAGACAGAAAAACGAGTGTCAGGTCCAGTGCCCTAAACGCAAATCCTGAAACACAAGATTTACAAACACCCGGTTTTATGAGAAAATCTCTCCAAAGAAAGTATAAGGAAGATAGCAGGATCAGGAAGAAGAAAGCATGGCACATGGCAGAGAGTATCAGCACATAAATCCCCCCGGAGAGTTGGCCCCTGTCTTAGCTCGTCACTGACTGTGAAGACAACCTCAAGAACAAGTCTGATCTCTTTATCTGCCAACACAGCGTGGGAGACACTTCTCGAAGGTGGTGACGGGGATTGGTCAGGTAGGCAAAGATGCATCCAGGACCACAGGAGGTGAAAGTAAATATTTTGTTTTGGGCATGGCCAGTTTGGTGTTTCTGAGGAATCAAACCTTGGGCCTTCCACATGAAAAGCAAACACTGGGGATGGAGAGACAGCTCAGTAGTTTAGTGTGTGTTTCCTGGTAAATATGAAGGCCAGAGGGAGCTGAGACTGCTGTAGTACAAACCTCCATGTTTCATGTTCAAAACAGCTGGGGGTGGGCTGGAGAGATGGCTTACCAGTTAAGGCGCCTGCCTGCTAAGCCTAAGAATGACCATTTGATCTCCAGGTCCCACGTTTAGCCAGATGCAGTGACACAAGCGCGCAATGCCAAGTTTGCCCACAAGGGGGTGCATGCGTCTGGAGTTTGTTCACAGTGGCTGAGAGGCTGCTGGTGTGCCCATTCCCTCTCTCTCTCTCTGCCTCTTCCTCTCTGTCTCTCTCAAATTAAAAAAAAAAAAAACAGCTGGGGGTGGTCATGCACACCTATAACCTGGGTCCCATGAGGGAGCAAACACCTGAGAATCTTCTGAGCCCCGCAAGTTTCGGAATTGGCAAAAGGAGTGAAACAGGAATTTTGTGATTCCTTGTCAATACACCAATACACCAATGCATCAATAAATTTAGGATACCCCAGATTCTTGTCTTATGAATTTAAAGAATTAAAATCCATAAACCAGAAAGCAAGGTTTAGAGAGACTTTATTAGGCTAAGCAGAGAAAGTACAGAGTGCTCCTGACATGTGAAAGGCTGAAGGGGAGGGAGACCATGTGGAAGTAGGGGGGTCTCCCCTCATTCCAACCCAGCTGAGCTGAGATGAAGGGAGGTTCACCAGGACCTTTAAGTTCAGGAGAGATGAATAGCCAGCAAAAAAGATGCCTGCCCACCTGGTAAGCGTCTACTCATAACCTTATTGTGGTGGGCCTTACTTTCAGGCTCAGGTGAGCCAGAGTGAAATGCTGATTGATCTGGGTTAGGGAAGACTGAAGAGATGGCTCAGCAGTTAAGGTGCTTGCCTTAGAAGGCTAAGGGATAGAGCTTGATTCCCCAGTACCCACATAAAGTCTGATGCACAAAGGGGTGCATGCATTTGGAGTCTGTTTACAGTGGCTGGAGGCCCTGGTATAGTATGCCCATTCTCTCTTCTCTCTCTCTCTCTCTCTCACTTTCTGCTTGCAAATAAATACATAAATAAAAGTATATTTATATATACTTTAAATAAAAATAAAATAAAATAAAATAAATGTAAAGAAGAAGAAGCCTCCACCAGCCATGAAGCCACATTTTGGGACTAAGTTTAACCAAACACAATACCAGGATCAGGTTTAAATTCTAGGAGCAATGAACTCCCTCCCAGGGGGCTCAGCTTGTTTGTGGAAAAACAGGTCTAAAGTATTCCTTTAGTCAAGAGATAAAGAGAAAGAGAGATCCTTCTCTGATCTCTAGTAAAGTAGAGATCGCAAGGGCAGACTTAAGGACATTTCTGCTTTTTATTTTCCGGGGCCCAGTCACCATAAACTATCTAATAAAGCTACCTGACTCCCTCTCAGGAGACTCTAGGTCAAAACAAAAACAGGCACAAGAGCTATGAACCGGTTCACAGATGAACCATTCCAGCCTCTGCAGGGGAGCAGCCGCCCACTGTAGTCAAGTGTATGGGGTGCGACAAAGGCACACACATACACAAGAAAGGAGACCACTAAGGACTGGGAATGTAGTTTTGTGGTAGTGTGCTTGCCCAGCATGAAAGATACCATGGATTGAATCCATGGTACCATCAAGGAAGGTAGGAAGGAAAGAAGGGAGGGATGAGATAGGGAAGGAGGGAGGAAAAAGAGAGATGAGAGAATAGGCTTGTACACATGCACTTGTACATTTACATTTATAAAAGGTGACCCTGGAGGCTGGGGAGATAGCTCAGTTGATAAAGTGTTTGCCAAGTGAGGACCTGAGTTTGATTTCTCATACCTGTGATTCCAGTGCTGGGAAAGCAGAGACAGGTGAACCCCTAAAGCTTGCTGGCCAGCCAGTCTAGCCTCACCTGTGAGCTGTGGGCCAATGAGACACCCTGTCTAAAAAAGAAATAGCATACTTGAGGAATGCCACCCAAAGGTGTCCTCTCATTTGCACACATACACATTCACACACACACACACACACACACACACACACACACACATCAAAAAAAGCAAGAAAAAACTAGAATTTAGGAGGAGTTAATAAAAGTGCCTAACTGAAAGGTAAATAGGTAGGAATACATGAGCAGGAGTAAACATGAGGCTTTAAAAAGTCTTTAAAGTTTTTTTTCTTTGCATGTTGGTGTGTATGTGATATGCATGAGTATACGTATGCATGTTGATAGGTGTGTGGGTGCAGGTGCATGTATGAGAGTATGCAGCTATAGTGTCATCCTCAGGAATGCCATACGTCTCCTTTTTTAAGACAGTGTCCCTCATTAGCCTGAAGCTCACCAATTAGGCTGGGCTACCTGGTGAGCAAGCTAAGGATCCACCTATTTGTGCCTCCCCAGCCCTGGAGTTACAGGTGTGCACTGCCATGCCTGCCATTTCACCTGTGTGCTGAGAAGCCAACTCAGATCCTCATGCTTCTTAGGCAAGCACTTTTCTGGCTGAGCTGTCTTCCCACCTTTTAAAGTATCTTTATATTGATTCAACTTTTAAATGATGGCCTATTATAAGCAGAAAAGCAACTTAAATCTTTTAAATTTTTATTGACAATTTCAATATCATCTGCAAATAATGATAACTTGATCTCTTCCTTTTCAATTTGTATCCCTTTTATGTGTGTCTCTTGCCTTATTGCTATGGCTAAGACTTCCAGTTTATATTAAATAAAAGTGGGGACAGTGGACACCCTTGTCTTATTACTGAATTTAGTGGAAAAGCTTCAAGTTTTTCCCCATTTAGTATTATGTTGGCTATAGGTTTGTCATAAATAGCTTTTATTATGTTGAAATATGTTCCTTCTAGTCCCAGTTTCTGTAGGAGATTTACCATGAAGGGATGTGGGGTTTTATCAAATGCCTTTTCTGCATCTATTTCCTTTAAAAAGGAAAGAAATCCATATGATAATTGTGATAAAGGAAGAAAGGAAATGAGAAAGAGGACTCAAATCCAAATCTTTTCTAAAATTTATTTATTTATTTATGATAGAGGGTGGGGAGAATGGGTGCTCCAGGGCCTCTAGTCACTGCAAACAAACTCCAGACTCATGTGCCAGCATGTGCATCTGGCTTATGTGGGTTCTGCAGAATAGAACCTGGCTCCTTACACTTCGCAGGCAAGTGCCTTAACCACTAAGCCATCTCTCCAGCCCAAGATTAACCTCTTGGCAATGGATACTAGACAGACAAAAAGAACAAAGTAAGAGAAGAAAGGAGGGGGGAATCAGTAATACGTGGTGCTACAATTCCAGTCATGGAAACAGTGGCTTGTGAGTTACTGTGAAGCACTGGGGACTTGACATTGGCCATTGTATGAGTTACTTTTGCACTTCTGTGGGGAAAATATGTTTAAAAAACAATTTAAGGGGCTGGAGAGATGGCTTGGGGGTTAAGGCGCTTGCCTACAAAGCCTAATGATCCTGGTTCACTTCCCTAGTACCCACGTAAACCCAGATGCACAAAGTGGCATATGCATCTGGAGTTCATTTGCAGTGGCTGGAGGCCCTGGTGCACCCATGCTCTCTCTCTTTCCTTCTCTCTCTATTTCTTCTCTCTCTCTTTCTCTCTCACTATCTGCTTGCAAATAAATAAAAATTAACAAACAACTTAAGGCAGAAAATGTTTGTTTGGCTCGTGATTTCACAGAACAGATCCATCCCCAGCAGCACAATCCCAAGGCGGCTGGTCTCCAGGGACCAGGCTCATGTCCCCTCCTAGTGCCCTAGTTCCTCTCGCTTGGCCCCACCTCCCTGAGGTTCCACAGCTTCCGGAAATGAAATAGTGTCACCAACTGGGGCAGAGTCACTCAAAGGATAAGCCTGTGGGGGACATTTCAGATTCAAACTATAGCAGCCACACAGTGGAACAAAGAAAATGCCATAAGTCAGGGCTCTCCCTGTCACCTCCCCAGCCCAGTACCAGCACACCAAAGAAGTCAGGAGAAGGGGGGGGGGGCTGAGGTGAGAGTGTTCCACAGCCTGAGATGTTAATAAAAGACCAAACATGACAAGGACAAAACAGAAGTTACTGATGATTCAGCAAGGACAGTAATGGAGAAAAGAAACAGCAACAGGTGAAGACAAAAGGACTGCTGTAGGGGCTGGAGAAATGGCTTAGTGGTTAAGGCGTTTGCCTGCAAAGCCAAAGGATCCTGGTTCGATTCTCCAGGACCCACATAAGACAGATGTACAAGGGGCACATGCATCTGGAGTTTGTTTGCAGTGGCTAGAAGCCCTGGCATGCCCATTCTCTCTCTGTCTGCCTCTCTTCTATCTCCCTCTCTTGTAAATAAATAAATAAAAATTAAAATAATAATAATAATATTTTCTTTTAAAAAAAGTACTGGTGTAGATAGCTCTTATTACTCCAACAAGTTTTGCTGTGGAGAGAAGGAGAAAAATCAGTAAGTTTCTGACTTGGGATAAATGGAGGGATATGTATGTGCTTTAAGATAAATAATATTAGAAACATTATATTCACTAATGGAAAATATGCTGGTAAGAGAAAAAGGGCAAGAGAAAATGTTGAAGAGAAGGATAAAGGCCGGAGTCTTGTTCTTGAGACCATTTCTAAAACACACAGGAAGGAACGTGCAACTGACAAGAAGGACATTAGAGAAAGAAGCTTATGAACCCTAAGCAGCACTTGTGATGAGAGTAAGAGCTGAAGGACATTTCCTCCATTAGAGAAGTTTATGAATGCTCCAGCAGCATTTGTGATGATGTAAGAGTTGTGCTCAGATAGGCAAAGCCTTGCTATCTCCCTGCCTATGAAATTTCATTGCCAACCCCTTGACATATGTACCCGTCTCTGAGACATCTAAGCACTTAGTAAAGAAATGTCTTGGAATCTTTTTTTTTTTTTTTTTTTTTGAGGTAGGGTCTCACTCTAGTCCAGGCTGACCTGGAATTCACTATGTAGTCTCAGGGTGGCCTCGAACTCTCGGTGATCTTCCTACATCTGCCTCCCGAGTGCTGGGATTAAAGGCATGCGCCACCACACCCAGCTGTTGGAATCTTTAATATCTCAAAGGAAGCCAAAGTAAGTATCTAAAAACTCAAGCCTCAGCACTGGGTAGCTAGCTCAGTGGCAAAAGCATTTGCTGTGCAAGGGTGACTACCTGAGTCTAGATTACAGAACCCACAAAAAGCTTGATGGGGTAGCACACATCTGCAATTCCTACAGCAAGGTGGGATCATTGCCACACCTCTGTAGTGAAGTGAGTTTCTTGATCAGAAGTAATGCCATATGAAATGCTATTGTTACCAGTTTTGAGAGCAACACAGGCCCTCTGATATAGCTTAGGGGTTAGAGCACTAGCACTCAAGGGTCACTCAAATTCTTCAGCAAATTCTTGAACTGATTTGTTTTATGCAAAGCCTTGGCAAATATAGAAACTCAGAAGGACAAATTTAAAAAGACTTATTTTAGGGCCTGACACAAAAAGTGGTGTGTGCATCTGGCATTCATTTGCAGTGGCAAGAGACCCTGGCATGCCAACACACACACACACACACACACACACACACACACACACACACACACATGAATACATTAAAAAATTTTAAATTATTTAGAAAAAATCAAACAGAAGAAAAGCCCCTGAGCTGAGAAGGGTCTTAAGTGGGTAATCCACATGGTGACTTGGATCAGGTTTCTTTATAACCTTGGAGATCTAAATCTGGCATCCGGTTGGAATAAGCTTTATTGGTTAAGTTTAAATACATATGGGGGACTTGATTGCTTGGTGGGTCATGGAGGAGAAAGCAGACTCAAAAAGAGCTTGCAAAAAAATTCCTAGAGGGAGGAAGGATGAGGAAGCTGTTCCTGATTGCCATCTTGAGTCAGGTTTAGGTTCAGACTGAAGTTATGGGGAGTAAGAAGTCCCCTATGCAATCTGGGGAACCAGGAAAGCTGGGAGTGTTAGTCACTGTGATGTTGGAGGTCTGATATTCGGGAGGCTGTCATGTGGCTCTCAGTCTTAGTCAGGACCTCTATGGACTAGATACCCACCTACACGGAAGAGGTCATCCACCAGTTAAATATTAATCTGTTCCTGATACACCCTCAGAGAGACTGATACATAAAATTAACCATCACAAACAACCATAGCATCTGTCTCGGGGGACATCTGGTGACTCCCATTCTAGAACATTCCGGAGCAAGGATATGAGTTTCCTTACTTCAACTGTGCCACCTGAATCACCGCTGACAGTGTTTGAATATTCAGTTCTAAGCTTCTCAATGATTAAAACAGCACCATGAGAGATGCCAAGCTGTATCAACTAATCAGGGCACTAATATTACAAAAAAGCCCAGCCCAACAAACTTACTGCTTTCTATTCTCCTATTTAGCAGTTGTTAAATATTATTTTTGATAGAAATAGCATTAAAAGCCCAACTCTTTTTTTAAGTAAAAGTACAATTCTTATTGTGAAAATGCTTGCACTTACAACATTTGATGCTAGTAAGAATTGCCCAATGAGTATGATAAAGGTGACATCATTATGTGAGTCTCATCATTTTTAAGAAGGTGAGGCAGAGGGCAAAGCCTTGGTTTGGATGAGTAATATGAACAAGTGTCAAAGCTATTTGTTAGATACATGATGTCATATCACTGGAAAAAAAAAAACAGTACATCCGGTGCCCCATGTTGTCAGTGGACAAGAGTTACTTCGGTCACCCATTCTCCTCGGTTAGCCAGTGAACTTCAAAGGAGCAAATAATGAAAATCAATGTTTTCTTCTGGGGCATATTAGTCACAGACTGAGACTTCCTGCAGATCTCAGTCCCCTAATTTTTTTTTTCTTCTGCTACTGGAGGTGCTGTTTTAAGGCACAGATTTCACTCTCTGAAAGGGTAATTAGAGAGGTGCTTCACTACGGCGTCTCTAGCGCAGGCCCAGGTAGGACTGGCACAGTGAACCAAACAGCAGAAGCAGAGTTCAGGGCCCAGGACTCCTTCACAGTAACTGAGTGGTCACCTTCCCCAGAAGCATGGAGCACACTTAGGAAGTATGGTGGGACAAGAGTGAATGCAAGGTTGAGGAGAGAAATGCTTTTGTCTCATCACCTATTTCAAACAGTACTGTCCATGAGATGAGAAAGAGCATGGGTCCCAAAAGAGACCACTGCTTGGCAGGCTGGTGAGATCATCCCGTACACGCATCTGAAAAGTAAGCACTGCACCATCAGCCCGACCTGGCAGTTCATGCCAATAAACCCAGCATTCAGGAAGCTGAGGCAGGGGGGGTTACTATGAGTTCAAAACCAGCCTAGGCTACACAATGACCTCCAGGCCAGTCTGGGGCTAGAATGAGATCCTGTCTCAAATAAATAAATAAATAAATAAATAAATAAATAAATAAATAAATAAATAAATAACTGACAGGTGTCTGGGGCAAGAGCTCAGCAGCTTAAAGCACTTGGGCCTAAGAGGGCCCAAATTCAATCCCCTGCATCCATGTATAAAGCTAGGCATGGCTACGCATGCCTGTAATCCCAGTCCTGTGGTGAGTGCGGGCAGGTTGTGGAGACAGAATTGCTGGGGCTCTGTAGTGCTTTGATTCAGGTGTCCCCCATAAACTTAGGTGTTCTAAATGCTAGGTTCCCAGCTGATGGCAATTTGGGAATTAAAGCCTCCAGGAGGGAATGTATTCTTGGGGGTGGACTTATAGGTGTTATAGCCAGTTTCCCCTTGCTAGTGTTTGGCACGCTCTCCTATTGCTGTTGTCCACCTGATGTTGGTCAGGGGGTGATATCCACCCTCTGCTCATGCCATTATTTTCTCCTGTCATCGTGGAGCTTCCCCCTCAAGTCTGTAAGCCAAAATAAATCCCTTTTCCCCCATAAGCTGCTCTTGGTCGGGTGTTTTCTGCCAGCAATGCAAACCTGACTGCAACAGGCTCGCTTTCACTGGTCAGCCAATGTGATCCAAACTAGCAGCCCTGGGTTTAGTAAGAGACTCTGCTTTAAGTAAATATCACAGAAGAGAGATAGAAAAAGACACCCAACATTCTTTTCTGGCCTCCACGTGTCGGCATGTACATCTGCACAAATACATGCATACACTATACATATATACATGCCACACATACCGCATACATGTACACACACACACACACACACACACACACACACAAAGAACAACTCAGCATCATCTATGTTTTTTTGCAACTCCCCAGCTCCCATGTCTGCACATAGAGGGAATATGGATAATTAGAAGTTCTTTAGTAAGGAGAACATTTTAGGCATATTTGGCTTTTCCAATACCTTCCAGAATCCCTGGCATTTAGCAAGCAAACACTGAATACTTCTTTGATTAATTCTGCATTGCTACTGATGTACTTTGATTAGCTGTAGTTTATTCAAATTTAAATAAGCAATTATTAGCTGGCTGCCTTCATAGAAGGATAGCTTTTTGAGCAATGCTTTGTTTATAAATCTCAAAAGTCTTCATGTTTATTAATACCCATCTTGTTAATTAAATGAATCTGTGAGAAGAATCCTGTTTCCTGACTTCTTTATGGCCTTAAATCTCTGAGAACAGTTTTTTTTTAAATTATTTTATTTATTTATTTGAGTCAGAGAGAAAGAAACAGATATATAGACAGAATGGGTGCAACAGGGCTTCTAGCCCTGCAAATGAACTCCAGATGCATGTACCACCTTGTACATCTAGCTTACGTGGGTCCTGGGGAATCGAACATGGGTCCTTTGACTTTGCAGGCAAGCACCTTAACCATTAAGCCATCTCTCCAGCCCTGAGAGCAGTTCTGTAATAAATAAATGCAACAGCTCTCTGGGTGCTAACCCACTGCTCTTTCCATGACACTGAAAACATCATGTTGATCAATGTCTGTAGCCCAGTGGTGAGCAAAAGGATACCCTAGGAATATCAGTGCCATACAAATTTCTAAAAATGACACCCCAGACAGTGTCAGTATGAAACCTAAGCAGAGGCTCAGATGCTTCATTCATAGCAAGCACCTTCAGTGCTTCTGAGACAGGTATGTTTCAGTTGGCCATTAGCCACAATAATTTGTCACAACCCCATCTTTAAATCTCAATGGCAAACAATAATAAGCATCTTCTCACTCGTATACTGCAGATGAACTCAAGCGCAGCTTCTGTGGGCTAGATCTGTCTCCAAGATGATGACCAGGTCCAGATCTGCTCCTCACATCTGTCTTCCTCCATGGGCCAATGTCTACCTGGGACAGGTCCTTCTCATTGAGAACAGATGTGTGAGATGGCAAACCCTACCAGTCAAGACCTGTGGCATATAATAAAGTCAACATAGGGAAATGTACTTTTTTCATGGAATTCTAGAGGAGGAGTAAAATTTGCTGAACCATAATTTTAATCCATCACAAGGTGATTCAAAACTTTGTATTTGATAAAGTGCTAGAGAAGGTGAATGCAAGGTCAACTTTTTATTTAGTTATGTAATAAACATTTATGAGTGACTACCAAATGCCAGACAGACAGATAATTAGTTATTGGCTGTCTGTAAAGAGCCCAGTCCAGAGACAGATAAGTAAATAGATAATTACAAGGCCATGTGCAGGATATCATATAACAAAAGTGACAGAAGAGTTATTGTTAAAAATCTAAAACAGACAAGGGAAACATAAGTAATGCTTTCTGTGAGCCAGAAAAAGAATCCTTAAAATAGAGAAGATAGGGGCTTTTAAGATCCCTCAGTGGTGAAAGGCACTTACTTGCAAATTTTGCTGGTCTGGGTTCAATTCCCAAGTCATCCAAGTCATCTGAATGCAAAAAGTGGCATTAGTGTCTGGTATTCATTTGCAGTGGCAGGAAGCCTTGGCGCCCGTGCGCGCACACACACACACACGCAAATAAGTAAACTGAATATACATAGAAGGGGCTGGTGAGGTGACCTAGTGGTTGTCACTTACCTGGAAAGCCAAAAGACCAAGATTTAATTCCCCAGTACCCATGTAACCAGATGCACAAGGTCTCAAGTGTGTCTGGAGTTCATTTGCAGTGGCTAGAGGACCTGGAGTGCCCATTCTCATCTCTATCCACCTCTTTCTCTCTCTCTCTTTTAAAACAAGAAATGTAGTCTGTTTTATATAGGATATTCATGATAAGAAATTACTATTTCTCTAGCAACACGTGTACCTATGAAACATATATCTGGGATGGGGTCCAGAATTTGGGCATGTAGTAGTACAGAAAATGACTTTGGGTTTACCTATAGCATTTAACATTGTCTTTCTCCCCTTAAGAAACAAAAGGCTATGCTGGAGAGATGGCTTAGCAGTTAAGGTGCTTGCCTGCAAAGCCCAAGAACCCAGGTTCGATACCCCAGTACCTACATAAGACAGATACACAAGGTGGCACATACATCTGGAGTTTGTTTGCAGCAGCTGGAAGCTCTGGCATGCCTGTTCTCTTTGACTGTCTCTCTTCTCTCTCCCTGCTTGCAAATAACTTTTAAAAAATTATTTTTTTAAAAAAGTAACAAGAGTCTATTCCAAAACCAGAGTATTGAAGTAAGGGACTGGCAGAAGGGTAAAGGGGGAGATGATGGTTTTGAGGGGCACGCAGTCATTGTTGACCTTTGAAACCTTAAGATAACAGAGAGTGTTCAGGGGGAGGGAGTAGAGGCTAGATGATTCCAGTGATTTCATGGATGATAGTACTGTTCACCAAGAAAGGCAGGAGTGAAAAAGAGCGCTGTGGTGAAGGTTGAAGTCACCTGCGGAGGTGTTAACTTTGAGGGCACGCTGAAGCATTCAGGTAAAGATGCCCAGTGGCAAACATAAGGTCTGAACTGAGGTTGCATTTCTCTGTTCCAGGAAAGCTTCCAATATTTCATTACGCTTGTACAAAAGAAACAAGTCTACAGGTAAAGGATCTTGGTGCTTGATGATTTACCAAAGGCCAGGCATCCCCTAGTCTGTGGTTCTGTCCTGGGCCCTAGGATTTCAGCTTACTCAGCTTTCCTTCACAAATTCTTGTTTCATTAGCCAGAAATGGCATTGTGTAATTTGTTATAAAGAGACAGAAATGTTCACCCCTAGATAGTTAAAGACAGAAGGTATATACACAGAGAGGAGTTGGGGCCACAGGTTGCCTACGGTGTCCAGAGCTCTCCTGGGAAAAGATTGCTAGCTGGGAACAAAGGAGCCTTGGCCATCTTCACAGCTGAGGTCCTGGTCCTGTCTCAGCTCGCAAGGACCCACGCTTGGGCTCTGACCTCCGAAGCACGATTTCTTCCATCTGCTTGCTCAACCTTCTCTTTCATCTGCTTCAAGGTTTAGAGTGTTGCAGCAGCAACTAGCAGTGAGAATGCGGACACATGGCCCTCGCCCTTGATGGCCATGACAGTGCCCATTCCCCTGGGAACAAGTTCTGCACCTGGCACTTCAGCACCAGGCACAGAGGAGGACAAAAGAGCCTTTCACAGATTCTTTTTCTCACTCTGAAAGGGGAAGCCTGGGATGAGAGAACTTCCCTGTCCCATCACAAAAGCTGAAAACTTACACCCACCTATGCCTGACCACCAGCCTCACTGAAAAAACCTTCTCCTTTTTGTCTGTCTGTGGTTCACAGGTACTGGAGCGGGATTGTTCAAAGAAGTACCTGACCTTGTTTGTCAGGTGTGAAACAGAAAATGCTGACAGCGACTTCTTTCATCTGCTCCTGCAGCTAAGCTAGCAGGGCCTGCAGAATCCCAGACGCTTCAGGGGCCTTAGCCAGGGTGGGGGGCCAGGATAATGAGTGCGGAAAGCCCCTGACAGCAGCCTGCTCTTGCCTCCCTACACCTCTTTCTGTGGTGAAAGGGAGGAAGGGAGGTCATTAACTAGGAATAAGCACAAAACGAAATGGTTTAGAGACCTGCTGAGGACAAAAGCCAACATCAGACAATGCTGCTTGACCTGCTGGTACTGTTTTCATGCAGAATGCTCTTTTGGCTTTGTTTTGTTGCCTGAGTCTGGCTTGCCTTTAATTTTGTCAGGGGAGGAAAGCAAGCTGCATAACCACAGAGGCAGCCTCTGATTCATCTCCAGGATTTAGCACAGAACCTAGCCCGAGGATGAACAGGTAAGCTTTAAAGAGACAGTGTACCCAGCTTTTGAAAATATGAAAGATAAGTGGCTTTTATTCTCAATGGACGGAAGAGAAACATAGGTGTGGAGAAGAAAAGAAACTAATTCAAAACACAAATCTCATCGACAGCAGTGACTCTGCAGATTAAGCAACAGCAAAAAGTACCTATTTTCACTACCAGAAAAAGTCTAAGGTGTCCTATATTTAATCACAAAGAGCCAGAGGAGATGGGTATTTTAGTCAGTTAACGAGTTATAAACCTGCAAGAACAGAAATCAGTTCACATATTTTGAATGCTTGTTATAACATTGACTCCAATCCCATCAACTCTCCTAAGCTGCCACACATCCTGCTTAAAGCCCCACTGAGCCCACAAAGTCCAGAAACAATGAGCTCTCCCTATGGACTGTCCTCGGCTCCCAAGCTTTCCCCACCCTGGGTAATTGCAGCCCTCTCATCTATAGCCATTGCAGGCTCGATGAACACAAGCAGTGCCCTCCTTCCTCAAATTTTCATTAAAATCACATCGGCTTTTTTTGTTGTTTGTTTATTTTTGTTTATTTATTTATTTATTTATTTGAGAGCAACAGACAGAGAGAAAGAAAGAGAGAGAGAATGGGTGCACCAGAGCCTCCAGCCACTGCAAACAAGCTCAAGATACATGTGCCACCTTGTGCAGCTGGCTTACTTGGGTACTGGGGAATCAAGCCTCGAATGGGGAACCCTTAAGCTTCACAGGCAATCACTTAACCACTAAGCCATTTCTCCAGCCCCACTTTGGCTTTTTCAATTTGGTGGACATTTTTCCAAGTGACTAGCTTTGCTTGCCATAAGAGGAAGTTTGGTTGTTGGGGCGAGAAGGAGGTGTCAAGAGGAAGGAGCAGATCATGTCAGAAATGCTGTGAGAAATAATACAGACAGCAGGGCAGCATTCCCTCCACATACACCCCCAAACATTATCCAGCCCCAAACATCATAGTGCCAAGGTTGAGAACCTCTGGCATAAGCAAAATTAGGGAGTTGAGATAACACTGTAGGTTTAAAAAATTCAATAATTAAATTTGTTGGAAGTATAGATTATAGATAGAAAAGCAGAAGATGAAAGAAAACTGAAAGGAAGGAGGGAAGAAAGAAAGGAAGAGAGGGAGGAAGATTTTTCTTTTTTAAAAAATATTTTATTCATTTATTTATTTGAGAGAGACAGAAAGAAGCAGATAGAGAGAGGAAAAAATGGGTGTACCAGGGCCTCCAGCCACTGCAAACTCCAGATGCATGTGCCACCTTGTGCATCTGGCTTACATGGGTCCTGGGGAATCGAACCTGGGTCCTTTGGCTTTGCAGGCTAGTGCCTTAGCTGCTAAGCCATCTCTCCAGCACCCCCTTAAAAAAAAAAACCTTTTTAATAATTTTTAAAATTTATTTATTTATTTGACAGAGAAAGAGGGAGAGAGAAAGAATGAGGGTGCCAGGCCCTCCAGCCACTGCAAATGAACTCCAGGTGCATGTGCCTCCTTGTGCATCTAGCTAACATGGGTCCTGGGGAATCAAACCTGGGTTCTTTGGCTTTGCAGGCAAATGCCTTAACCACTAAGCCATCCCTCCAGCCCTATTTTTATACAATTTTTGTGGGGAAAACGGTTTATTTTAGCTTACGGACTTGAGGGGAAGCTCCATGATGGCTGGGGAAAACGATGGCACCAGCAGAAGGTGGACATCACCTCCTGGCCAACATCAGGTGGACAAAAGCCAACAGGAGATTGTGCCCTTATTTTTATATATTTAATTATTTATTTTCAAGGAGAGAGAGAGAGAGAATATGAATGAGTGTGCCAGAGTGTGCTACTGCAAATGAACTCCAGATGCATGCACTACTTTGTGCATCTGGCTTTACTTGGGTACTGGGGAATTGAATTCTGGTTATTAGGCTTTGCAGGCAAGTGTCTTAACCACTAAGCAATCTCTCCAGCCCTGAGATTTTTCTCTAAAGAACAAAACCTCAGGCCCAATTTTATGGGGCCTTTAATAACCAGGTTCAATTTTCTAGACTATAAGTAATGGGATTGGGTGCTTAATTGCCCTTTCGTATTCTGAAGATGATTTCTAGCAGAGCTTTGGAGCACATTAGTGAATGCTGTGAACATGCTAATGACAAGGCCACATCAGTGTCCCCCACCTTAAACTCACTGTCAAGGTTTAGGCCAAAAGTTTTGCCTCTCTGGACTTCTTATATCTCTTGGGCATATGATATTGGGAAAGCCATAACTTCTTAGAATGGGTGCTTCTACTAAAGAAATTAGTAGTATTTTCAACAACCTTTCAGATCATATAACCACCAAGTAATCTTTATGCTTTCCAGAAAGACCTGTTCTCAAAATTAACATATTTCACAGATTCTTACTTCTTCATATCCGAACTCAGTAGTGTATCACAGTTTCATTGGTAATACTTTTTTTTCCCCTTAGGAATATATGTAACAGCACTTACAATCAATGACATTTTAAATTCAATGAAACAGGATATATTTACTTTTCTCTCATTGTCATTGGTTAAACGTTATTCGCACTCATTTAAAAGAGTTGGCTGTTGGCATTGAATGTGGTTATTAGTGTTGAACTCTGGCAGAATGCTAAGAACATACAGAAGATCATGATGGAACTGGCCCCTCTCTGTCATCATTATTGTATAATTAGAATTACAGCTCTCATGTTGAACAGAAAAGGTTTTGTAACCATGCAACCACATCCCCAGTGGGAACATCCAAGGCCTGCTCCCAATGAAACGTTTGTGCTTCAAAGCTTTTAAAGAGTATGTGAAAGAAACACTCATTCGGGTCGAACTGCCTTGAGATAGGCTTCTGAGTTGTTTTTATTTCATGCAGGCTTCCATTGTCCGTCATTAGATAATTATATTTGTACTAAGAAAATGGAGTAAAATTCCCTTCTACATCCTTTCTCTATTTCTCATCTTTATCCTCTAGCAGGACTTCCTCGCTTCCTTTATCTTCACCATATCCCAGTAAGATTAATATGTAATAAGATCCACCCTTCCACAATGCATCAGCCCACGAAACAAAAGCGTAAGGAAGACTAAAGGAGGCTAAGATGAATGGTGGTGAAGCTTAAGCAACTGTGAATTTCCAGGAAATATTTATGAGCTGATTTAAATACTAATGAGCTGGTAATCTGACAGCAGAGAGAAGACTAAAACACAGGAGCACAAAATCTCAGCTGGGCCGTGGGTTGTCTACTGTCTACACAAGCTGTATAGTAGAATGGCCACATGTTTGCCAAACAGACATTCCAAAATGCTGTTAAGTGAGAAATTGACATTTCCCCACTGATTTCAATTTTTTTATTTCCACCAATTTATTTGAATCCCATGTTGAAAAATCAAGGACCTGAATGTAAAAATTACTTTACCCAAACCTTTTATGTAAATGACCTCTGCATTAAGAGTAACTACCAGTTTTTTTTTTTTCTTTTCTTTTTTTGTTCCCTTTAAGAATCCCACCAAATAGCCTCTTTGGCAAGTTCTTCTGCAGTACCAGGAACAGTATCTCCAGGGTGCAGTAAGAGGTGATTTATCTGGATCTGTCTCCTGTCCTAGCCTGACTGTAGAAAGACACTTGAGTTGCCTGTGGGTTAGAAAAGAGATAAAAACACTTGCTATTATAATAAAACAGATTTAACTTCCAAAGAGCTTTTTACATAGATTGCCTTAGGCATGACAATCTGCTGACTTGATCTAAAATAAACAACTGCTTTTGTATTTCTAAATCATATTCCAAAGTTCCACACACAAAATTTTTGTAGCACTTACTTAGCTGAGGGGTTTTTTTGGGGGGAGGTGCATTTTTTTTTTTCTCTTATAAGAGATGCTATGTAAGGAAAGGAGTGAAATAGATGAGCAACTCAGAAAAATCTCTAGAAAGCTCATCATCTTTAGAATTGGAGCACTTTGTGTCCCCATAGTGAAACAGAAGAGACTCTGCTCCCATCATCCAGAAACCCCTGCATAGGTGTGTTGTGTTCCCCAGGGACACAATAGTAGCAGGGCTGGGAGTCAAATGACACCTCACCTCAGGTCCAAAATGTAAAGTGACACCAAAACATCCAGTAACCAAGATAAATACCGTCTATGTGCAGTTTTTTTCTTTGTAAAAGTGAATTTATAAACTGGGTGTGGTAGTGCATGCCTTTAATCCCAACAATGGGGAGGCAGAGGTAGGATTGCAATGAATTCGAGGCCAGGCTGAGACTACGTAGTGAATTCCAGGTCAGCCTGGACTAGAGTGAGACCCTACCTCGAAAAAAACAAACTCTAGGACTTGGGAGATGGCTCAATGGGTAAGAACAGCACTTACTGAGTAAACATGAGGACCCCTTTAAAAAGCCAGGTGTGGGGCCGGGCATGCACGCCTTTAATCCCAGCACTCAGGAGGCAGAGGTAGGAGGATAGCCATGAGTTTGAGGCCACCCTGAGAAGATACAGAGTGAATTCCAGGTCAGCCTAGGCTAGAGTGAAATCCTACCTCAGAAAACCAAAAAAAAAAAAGAAAAAAAAAGCCAGGTGTGGCCACGCATGCCTATGACCCTAGTGCTTGGGGTGGAGACAGAAGAATCACTGAGGCTTCTAGGATTAATTTTTCTAATTCATAAGCCCAAAATGTCTTCTCATTTATTCATGTATTATTCCAGTTCATTCATCACTAATTTACAGTGCTGGGGCTTGGACCCAGGGCCTCACATATGCTAGGCAAGCACTATCAGTGAGCCATATCCACAGGTCTGGTCAGTGTTTAGCTTTCAATCCCTTATCTCCTTCCTTAAATTTACCCTTCTATAACACGGTGCTAAGCGTCCAGGAAAGTCTTGCACCCCAAACCCTAGGTTCACTTCTAATTTACCATCAAAGAATTGAATTTAAAAAAGAAAACTGAGAAGGATAATTATTATATTTATTGAGGGAAGTGCAGAGCCAAGGAAAGGCACCCACGTGACTAGAGATCCCACATGGAGGACCTAGAAAAAGCACGGAAAGAAAGAGAAAGAAAGTTCAAGGAGCTCATGCTACGTAGGGAGCTGGAGGGGATAAAGAACCCACGGGGAGAGTAAGGGCTGGGGGTGAGGGGGCTCCTGGATGTGGGCTCACTTCTGGCTCAGTGAACCAGAGGGCCAGCTGGTTGGTTAGGACTAGGGGCTGTCTCAGGAAGAGATTAGCTCTGGCATCAAGTTCTGGGGCTGAACTTGACCCACCACAATGTTTAAGTCCTATGAAAGACCTCCCTCCCAGGAGGGGTCCTGGCTATTTGTGGAAAAACAGTTCTACCGAACTAGGCAAGAGAGATGAGAACTCAGATCATCTTTAATTTCTAGCAAGTACAAACTTTCCTGCCCTTTTCACCTTCGGGGGTCCAGTCATTAATTCTACCCACCCTCTCACTTCAGCATTTAATTATTATTATTATTTTGCATTTTTTTTCAAGGCAGGGTCTCACGCTAGCCCCGGCTGACCTGGAATTCACTGTGTAATCACAGGGTGGCCTCAAACTTATGATGATCCTCTTACCTCTGCCTCCTGCATTTAATTTTTTTGTAGATGGGATTGTTTTCTTGATTTTTAAAAATACTTTTATTTATTTATTTTCAAGCAGAGTGAGATATAAGAGAAACGGAGAGAATGAGTGCACCAGAGCCTCTAGCCTGCAAATGGACTCTAGGTGCATGTACCACCTTGTGCAACTGGCTTTTGTGGGTCCTGGGGAATCAAACTCAGATTGTTAGGCTTTGTAGGTAAGTGCCTGAAGTGCTGAGCCAGTCTCTCCAGCCCTGTTTTCTTCCCCTTCTTCTTTCCTTCTCCTTCTCCTTTTTGGTTTTTGGTTTTTGAGGTAGGGTCTCACTGTAACCCAGGCTGACCTGGAATTCACTATGTAGTCAGGGTGGCCTCAAACTCATCGAGATCCTCCTACCTCTGCCTCCCAAGTTCTGGGATTAAAGGCATTCACCACTACGCCCAGTTTCTTAATTTTTAAAACCTGTTTTATTTACTTACTTGAAAGAAAGAGGCAGAGAGAGAGAGAGAAAGAAAGAGAAGAGAAGAGGGAGGGAGGGAGGGAGGGAGAGAGAGAGAGAGTATGGACAGGCAAGGGCCTCTTGCCTCTGCAAAAGAACTCTAGATGCATGTCCCACTTTGTGCATCTGGCTTTACATAGGAATTGGGGAATTGTCCCTGAATGCTGTAGCTAAGATCTTCAGTGTTATGTGGAATGGTAATGACAAGAGTGAATATCTTTTTTTTTTTTTAAAGAGTAAAGTTTATTTAAGAGAATTAGAAGGAAGAAAGGGGAAACAAAGGAAGCTCCTGACAGAGGAGGGGCTTTCAGAGTTGGGGAAAAAATGTTTCTGTGGGACTGAACTTTTCTTGAATGGGAAAGCCTGCCCATCCAGACTGTGTGATTGGTTGGCTTGAGTGAAGGTGAGAGGCGCTGATTGGTTTATGGTGCATCTAGTACTGCACTGGTCTCAGGAAGCTGAGTGGGAAAATTTTTCCAGGCCAGAAAGAAGTCACTGCCCCCCACTTCACCATCTTCTATTACTGAGGACTCCTTCCAGTGTTTCAACCCCTGCTCTTAGAAGTCATCCTAACGCTGTAGGGAAATGGGGGGATGACCACTCAAAACTACTTCTTGCTGATAAGGGGTGATGTGAGAACACAGTACTTAGGGTTTTTTGGGGAGGAGGGCTATCTAGGAACCTGTGGTAGAATATTTTGGAGCCGTGGTCATGTTTTGGGTCCTGGAATATTTGGGATTTTTGTTGTTTTTGTAATTTTGTCATTTGGAACTGTACCTGAAACACACACAAAGGAGTGTTAGTAACATAAAAGACTGAGATAGAAGTGACAAGGAATCAGCTTATCAAGGCAGAGAAAAATTGAAAAAACAATTGCCAGTGCTAGACCGAAGAATGGTGACATCATGTCTGGACTAGGGCTGCTTTTTTTTTTTTTTTTTTTTTTTTAACTTTTTAGTTATATTTATCTATTTGAGAGCAACAGACAGACGGAGAAACAGGCAGATAGAGAGAGAGAGAATAGACACACCAGGGCCTCCAGCCACTGCAAACGAACTCCAAATGCATGCACCCCCTTGTGCATCTGGCTTACGTGGGTCCTGGGGAATTGAACCTGAACCAGAGTCCTTAGGCTTCACAGGCAAGTGATTAACCACTAAGCCATCTCTCCAGCCCAGGGCTGCTCATTTTTAAGCACCTTGAATGTCAGAAGTTAAAAACTTATCTCTTATGAGAGGTTGAAACTTATCTTAGGTTTGAACAGGTTGGCATCTGAAGAGTAGCTTAAGGTCCTCTAGAGATTCATAGGTATAATCAGCGCCTTTGGCTTCTTGGTCTGGAGAGTCTGTGGAGGGTCTGGAGCAGTCCACAGTGCGAGGTGAGTGTGATGTAGTCATGAGTCAGTCCTGCCACTCATACTACGTTAGGAGTAGATAACAGGATACATCCTTAGCTGGCTCAGGATCTACGTATAGTCCAAAGAGACTGTATCTCCTGGATAAAAAAGAAGAATGAGGGCTGGAGAGATGGCTTAGTGGTTAAGGCGCCTGCCTCCTAAGCCTAAGAACCCGGTTCCAATCTCCAGGTCCCATGTTTAGCCAGATGCAAAGTGATGCAAGGGTGCAATGCTGCACTTGCCCACAAGGGGGCGCACACATCAGGATTTTGTTCGGGGCAGCTGAGAGACTGCTGGTGCGCCCATTCTCTATCTGTCTTCCTCTCCTCTCTCTCTCTCTCTGTAAAAATAAAAAACTTAAAAAAAAAAGGAGTATCTTTTTCTTGTCCCTAATCCTAAAGGAAAAACTTTCCACTTTTCACTAATAATATCATGTTAGCTATGAGTCAGTGAAATATGCCCTTTACTGTGGTGAGCTACACTTCCTTCTATATCTTCCAATCTTCAAGTTATACTACAAGGCTTCACTGATCAAAACAGCACAATACTGGCATAAAAATGGACACATAGACCAATAGAACAGAACGGACGACCTAAAAATAAACTCTTGCATTGTGATGAATTATTTTTTTGACAATGGCACCAAGGACACACAACAAGGAAAAAACACAAAAACCATCTGCAAGAATGAAATTAGATCCTTACCTAACACCCTAAACAAAAGTCAACTCAAAACGAAAGACATGAACCTGCTAGAAGAAAACAAGGGAAACACTTCAAGGCATCATTAAAGGCAATGATTTTTGATATCACCCTCAAAGCACAGGAGATACAATGAAAAATGGACAAATGGGGGCTGAAGAGATAGCATAGTGGTTAAGTCGCTTGCCTGCAAAGCCTAAGGACCCAGGTTCGATTCCTCAGTACCCACATAAACCAGATGCACAAGGTGGTGTGTGTGTCTGGAGTTACTTTGCGATGTCTGGAGGCCCTTATGGGTCCATCTCTCTCTCTCTCTCTCTGTCTCTTCCTCTCTCTCTCTCAAATAAATTATAGATAGATAGATATAGATATAGATATAGATATAGATATAGCTATATTTAAATGGACAAATGGGTTGCTATCCAACTAAAAAGCTTCAGGACAGTAAAGGAAGCAATCGACAGTGAAAAGTCAACTTGCAGGAAAAAGTATCTAAAACTATGTGTCTGATAAAGGGTTACCATCCACAGTATATTAGGAACCCAAATAACTCAGTAGTAAGAAATAATTTTAATTCTTAAATGAGCAAAGTACTTGAGCAGACCTTTCTCAAAATAATGCATACAAGCGATAGGTATGTGAGAAAATGTTCAATATCACTGATTAACTAAGCAAGTTAAAACCACAATGACAAATCACTTGATGCCTGCTAGAACGGCCATTATGATTTTTTTTTTTTAGTATGTAAGATAACAAGTGTTGGAAAGGATGTGAAGAAAATGGAACCCTTGTACACTGTTGGTGGGAATGTAAACTATTTCAGTCACTATGGAAAACTACATGGAAGTTCCTCAGAAAGTTAAACAGAGCTACCACAAGATCCAGCCACCCTATTATTGAATATTTATCCCCCACAAAAATGAAATTAATATGTCAAAGATGTATCTCTACACCCATGTTCATAGCAGCCAAGCTATGGAATTAATGTGAGCATCTATCAATGGATAAATGGATTTTGAAATGTATTTAAACAAAATGGAATGCTATTTCGCTTTAAAGGAAAAGATATCCTGTCATTTGCAACTATATGAATGCATGAAGACATTAAGCCAATTGAAATGAATAGCACAGAAAGACAAATTCCGCATGATCTCACTTGTATGTAGAATTTAAACATTTTCAACCTCTAAAAATATAGAATAGAATGGTAGTCACCAAGAGCTTGGGAGATGTTGGTCAAAAGATACAAAATTTCAGTTAGAAAAGAAGAACAAATTCAAGAGAACTCTTGTGAAACATGGTAACTTTAGTTAATAATAATGTATTGCATTCTTGAAAATTACTAAATATATCCCAATTACTGTTTCAGCTACTTGAATGCTCTGGCCATAACTCTGCCTGTAGTAGTGTCGCCCACAAAACATGTAACAATATCACTATGCAAGGCCAAGAAATCAACCCGAAGGCAACGTCACAACCTCTCATCAAGGGTGTCTTCTTATGCTGTGCTTGCATTCCATTGATTGGATGTGCAACATCACATGGACAATCCACCTAACTCAGCAATGAACACAGTGTATTCTGATATAGCCACAGTCTCGAGACTCGCTGCAGGGGGAGGGGCTGGAGAGATGGCTTAGCAATTAAGGTCTTTGCCTGCAAAGCCTCAGGACCCAGGTTCAATTCCCCAGGACCCACATTAAGCCAGATGTACAAAGTGACGCATGTATTTGGAGTTGGTGTGCAGTGGCTGAAGGCTATGGTGCTCCCATTCTCTCTGGCTCTCACACTGTTTATCTTCCTCTCATAAATAAATAAATAAAATATTTAATAAAAAAAAAGAATGGGGGCTGGAGAGATGCTTAGCAGTTAAGGTTCTTGCCTGCAAAGCCTGAGGACACAGGTTTGACTCCCCAGATCCCATGTAAATCAAATGCACAAGATATTGCATGAGCAAGGTCATGTATGTGCACAAGATGGTGCACACATCTGGGGTTTGATTGCAGTGGCTGGAGGCTCTGATGTGCCAATTCTCTCTCTCTCTCTCCCCTCCCCATAAAGAAAAGAATGACTGCAGGGGGTTCATTCAACATAACAGTGACACCAGCCAAGACTCAGTTCACCTTCTAGCCCTGCCACACACAGCAGTTGGTGTTGGCTTTGGCAACCTCCTCATTACCTCCACTCACAAGTAAACGGTGGCAACTTTGTCCCTAGAATCCCATGCAAACCTGAAAATGTCTTACAGAGTGGAAGAAGGATTTTTTTTTTCTCCTTTTGATCTTATAAGAGGAAAACCTTTCCCAAAGCTTTTCGGCAGACCAAGTGTCAGAGTATAGAACTAGGTCTCATTCAAACAACCCTTAAAACAGGAAATGGGGCCACTACAGAGTTAAGTAAATGAAGACTTACCCACAGTCATACAAAGAAGAGGTAGTTATCTGAGCAATATTGGGACTTCATGGCAAGGAAGATGGAGAAAACAGCTGCCAGGAGGTAAGCCAGAAGTGTCTGCTACAGTATGAACGGCAGTCATTAGGCAGAAAACACACCGCTGACATTTGCATCAGGCTCGCCATGTGTCAATACAGAAGTGGCCGTGATGTCATGAACAAACTAAGAACAAAAATCTTCAATGAAACAATAGGCAAAATTAGATCCGTACCTTCCAACTAACAGAAGGATAAATTCCAAACCATAGACTCAAATGTGAAACCTTTACTGCTGTTAAATTGGCACACTCTTGCCTTTCCAGTTACGGCTTAAAATCCAGAAGCTGTAAGTGGGGAGGGGAGCCCAGCATGAAAACGTCAGGAGTAAAGTCAAAAGACAAACAGCTATAGTTACTAACATGTAAGAACACTGCCAGAAATCAACCTAGACAGGATGACAGAATGATAAGCAGAGGATATGAATATCCACTTCACAAGAAGAAGAAACGGTCCGCAAATGTTCTTTAAACATGTGAAGAGTTGTTTAATTCACTTCGTTAAATGAAAAGGTCCAGGGATCCATTCAGTGGTACAGTACGTGCTGAGTAAATAAATATAAGATCTTATATTTGATCCCTTGCACCCCCTCCAAAGAAAAGGGATAGAAAAAAGAAAGCTGGTAGGTAAACTGAAAGGCAAAACTACCCTCAGACACCATTTTCAGCTGATTGACAAAATTTCGAAAATTCAGTGTTGTTTTAGAGAAATAGTCACTCAAGAGCCAGGGAGAACGCAGCTCCTGTGAAGGACCATGGAGGAATGTATGCTAGGTACCTGTGTCTCTGCAATTCTGTTTCAGAGGGTACACTGCACATTCTACAGATTATACAGTCTACAAATGTGTTTGATCACATCCAAAAGACTTACTAATATTTAATGGAAACTCATAAGATCCAACTGGTTAGTTAATGGCCAACATCCCTCCTAAAATGTTGATGCCTGTAATCTACCTTAAATTTATTTATTTGTTTATTTATTTATTTATTAAACAAAGGAAGAAGCAGAGAGAGAGAAAGCGAGCGAATTGGCATGCCAGGGCTTCCAGCCACTGCAAATAAACTCCAGACACATGTGCCACCTTGTGCATCTGACTAACATGGGTACTGGGGAATTGAACCTGGGTCCTTAGGCTTCACAGGCAAGCACCTTAATCATTAAGCCATCTCTTCATCCCTGTAATCTACTTTAATTGAAAAGTATCATGTAGAAGTTTGGTCTAGTGTGTGTGTGTGTGTGTGTGTATGTCTTGTTTTTGTTTTTGAGAAAACCATTGGATCAAACACAAACAGCCAACAAAAGTAAGTTAGTTAGGGTGTTGGAGGGAGGACTCAGCAGTTAAAGGTGCTTGCTTGCAAAGCTTGACAGCCTGGGTTTGATTCCCAGCCAGAAGCACAAAGTGGCATGTGTGTGTGGAGTTTGTTTGCTATGACTGACTCATTCTCCCTCCCTCCCTCTCTCTCTTTCTGATTCTTTCTCGCCCTTTCTCAAATTAAAAAAAAAAAATAATCAATCTATAAAAAGAGTAAACTAGTTAAATAAATACTGGTGATCCTTACAATATAACATGCTACTATACAAAAAGAGCAGTATTCTCATTCTGCCTGATTGCTATGCCCAAATACCATAAGCTGAATGGCTTATAAACAACAAGAAATTCTAACTCACCATTCTAGAGGCTGGAAAGTCCCCCATCAAGTCACTGGTGGGTTTCGGGGTCTGGTGAAGGCTGCATCCTCTTTGATAACTCTCATCCTACATGGCAGAAGAGGCAAGAGGACTCTGCTGGGCCTCTTTCACAAGGATACTCATGCTATTTATGACTTCTCTGCACCCAAGACCTAATCATCTCTCAGAGGCCTAATATTATTTAATATCATCACTCCAGGGATGAGAATCAAGATATTGACATAGAGGGACACAAACATTTAGACATAGCTATTGTGTGCCAGTTTGTATGTATGTAAATAGGAAAGAGCAGTTAAACCAAAGATTACTTTTTTTGTTGTTTTTTTGGGGGCCGGGGGGCTAGAAAGATGGCTTAGCAGTGAAGGCTCTTGCCTGCGGGAAGCCTAAGAACCCAAGTTCAATTCCCTAGGACCCACATAAGCAGGTGCACAAGATGGCACATGCATCTGGAGTTCATTCACAGTGGCTGGAATCCTTGGTGCACCCATTTTCTCTCTATATCTACCTCTTTCTCCCCCTCTCTCTCTTAAATAAATAAATAAATATTTTAAAAAGATTTTTATTTTTAAAAACGAAAGGCAAATGCCGGGCCTGGTGGCGCACGCCTTTAAACCCAGCACTCAGGAGGCAGAGGTAGGAGGATCACCATGAGTTCAAGGGCACCTGAGACTACATAATGAATTCCAGGTCAGCCTGAGCTAGAATGAGACTCTACCTCAAAAAAAAGGGGGGGGTGGAGAGATGGCTTAGTAGTTAAAGCACCCACCTGTGAAACCTAAGAATGCCTATTCGATCTCCAGGTCCCATGTTTAGCCAGACACAAAAGTGATGCAAGGGGGGCCTGGAGAGATGGCTTAGTGGTTAAGCACTTGCCCGTAAAGCCTAAGGAATCTGGTTCGAGGCTCAATTCCCCAGGACCCACATAAGCCAGATGCACAAATGGGCACATGCATCTGGAATTCGTTTGCAGTTGGCTGGAGGCCCTGGCGTGCCCATTCTATTTATCTGTCTCTTACCCTCTGTCTGTTGCTCTCAAATAAATAAATAGATAAATAAACAAAAAAAAAGTGATGCAAGGGTGCAATGCCACACTTGCCCACAAGGGGGTGCATGCATCTGGAGTGCATTCACAGCAGCTGACAGGCCACTGGCATGCCCATTCTCTCTCTCTCTCTCTCTCTCTCTGTGTCTCAACTTAAAAAAAAGAGAGAGAGAAACACAAAGTAAAGATCTGTATGTAAAATATTTCAACTTTTGTATAGAAAGAAAGGAAAAACAAGGCTCCATGAAGGAAACGCAAGGAAGCAGTGACAGCAGTTGCCTCTTGTAAGGGCATGGTGAACAGGAAGGATAAAGGATATGCATAAAATGCAAACTTTTCACTGCATCATTTGTTTTCCTTGTTCATTTGAGCCATGTGATTAAACTTACTCAAAATTGATAAAATGTACTTAAAATCTATAATGTTTACAATTGCCTACACACAAATTTCAAATCTTTAACTTGGCATTTGAGGCAAATCTCAATTTGGCTCTTATCAACTCTATCACAGTCAACCCCCTGCTCAACACTCTCTATCCCACCTCTACTACATACATGCACTGCCACTTCTAGAGCCTAAAAATAATCACTGTTCACAGTTTTCAAGGAAAAGAAACAATATGCATATGATTCCATTTGTATTATACATGCGTCACTTAAAATGTTAGCATATGAAAAAAATAAAAATAAAAAATAAATATTTCAGCATGTGATAATCTGTCATTCATGAATATATTTATAAGAATTTTCTACCTCATGAATTCTTTTCTATTTATTCATACATTTTGTGACTTTTTTATGTCAATGCATATGTTTGCCTTAATGGCTAGATAATATTCCATCACATGGGAGCTGAGGATGCAACAGCTCAGTGGTAGAATGCATACGAATGTATTACGTGTGTGTGCATTCTTTCACATGGATACACCATAATTTAACTTGTTATTTCTCTTGCTAGATAGCTAGATTGTCTGGATTAGGTTTTGTTTTGTTTTGTTTTGTTTTGTTTTTTAAACAGATGCTTATATAGCCCAGACTTGTGCTCACTATGGAACCAAAGCTGGCTTGTAACTCCTAGTCTTCCTGCCTCTACTGTGTAAGTGTTGGGATTACAGGTGTGTACCACCACACCTGGTCTTTCTATTAGTCTTTGTTGGTGTGCATACTGCTGCATTAAATTTCTTAGACTGCATTAAATTTTTTTTATTTTATTTTTTATTTATTTATTTGAAAGAGAGAGATACAGAAATAGCCAGGTAGAGAGAGAGAGAGAGAGAGAGAAAGAGGGAGAATGGGTGCGCCAGGGCCTCCAGCCACTGCAAACAAACTCCAGATGCATGCACCCCCTTGTGCATCTGGCTTACGTGGGTCCTGGAGAATCGAGCCTTGAACCGGGGTCCTTAGGCTTCATAGGCAAGCGTTTAACCGCTAAGCCATCTCTCCAGCCCAACTGCATTAAATTTTTTAGACTATGTTTGCCATAGTACCAATGTGGATGTATTAGGCAAATCTTACCTGCCATTAATAATTTCACTGCTACCATTACAAGGTCTTCAGACCTTATTCAAGGATCCTTTTATGAAAGTATTCATGCTTTGCTCACTCTCACTAATATTGATTTTAAGATTCTTTTTTTGCTTAATTGGTAAAATGTATTATTTTTATGCTTAAGTTGCATTTCCTTAACTGTAGAGTTAAGCATCTTTTTACATGTATATAGGAATTTGTGTTTCTTTTCCTATCTTAGTTTTGTAGAATCAAATGAAGTCACCTTGTCTGATATGATTTAGAATGTGTTGGAAAAGGTTTGTCTACTTCCATGTGACACACATGCAAAATTCTCCGTCATGTCTTCCTTTTGATTAAAGTTTTTAAATTTTATTTTTATTTTTATTTACTAATTAGAGAGAGAGAGCAGAGAAAGACAGAGAGGGAGAATGGGCAACCAGGGCCTCCAACCACTGCAAATGAACTGTAATGCATGTGTCACCTTGTGCATCTGGCCTATGTGGGTCCTGGAGAATTGAACCTTAGTGGTAAGTGCCTTAAACACTAAGCCATCTCTCCAGCCCTGATTACAATTTTTTTAAATATTTAAGTCTTTAACCCATCTGGATTAAGAGACAGAGGATACATCCTAAGAGATAACATTGTAATTTTATTTTTTCCTAAGTTGCCCCACGTAACCTTCTGTGTATATCTTTCTCAGTGATTTGAATTATAAAATTTATTCTATGCTAAATCCTTATAAGTACATGAGTCTTATTCTGGTTGGATTCTCTGTTTTGTTCTAGCCATATAAGTAGTTCTTTTCACTTAAAAAAATTTTTTTTTTTTTGATTTTTCAAGTTAGGGTCTCACTCTAGCCCAGGCTGACCTGGAATTCCTTATGTAGTCTCCAGGTGGCCTTGAACTCACAGTGATCCTCCTAGTTCTGCCACCTGAATGTTGGGATTAAAGGTGTGCACCACCACATCCAGCTTCTTTTCACTTATTATCTCTCAGTTTTTCATCCAATAAGGCTGGTGCCTCCTCCCACACCCACATAAGACGCATTCCCAAAACATTCTTAGCACCTTTAATCTTTCAGATGGTCTTTGAGGGAAATTATATATTTATAATATTATAGCAAGCCTTTCTGACTCTAAATCCAGAGTCTGTGCTATCTCGTGAGAGCTAGGTGTGGTGGTGCATGCCTACAGTCCAGCTACTCTGGAGACTGAGACAGGAGGATTGTGAGTTGGACACCAGCCTGAGACTCTCATCTTAAAAATAATATAGATAAGCAAATATAGGGCTGGAGAGATGGCTTAGGGGTTAAGGCGCCTGCCTGCTAAGCCTAAGAATGCTGGTTCCAATCTCCAGCGGTTCCAATCTCCAGGTCCCACGTTTAGCCAGATGCAAAGTGACGCAAGGGCACAATGCCACACTTGACCACAAGGGGGCGCACGCATCTGTATTTCATTCTCAGCAGCTGAGACACTGCTGGCGTGCCCATTTCTGTCTTCCTCTCCCTCTCCCTCTCTCTCTCCCTGTCTTTCTCTGTGTGTCTCTCTCCAAAAAAAAAAAAAAAAAAAGATAAGCAAATATAAAATAACATCAATAAGTAAACTGTCACATGAATCACTAATTACTGGGAGTCTAAGAGCAGATACTTGGGGACATTTTTTATTGGATTAACTGTGTGACACATCTGAATCTAAGGCATAATTATGTAATTCTCCCCTTTCTTGTATGGACATGTTAGAATTACCTGGGTATCAGGCAAACTGAGCCTACAGCAAAAGAGAGAGCGAGGGAGAAGAAAAGAAAGAAAAGAAAAATGAATATTCCCTCCACATTCTGCAGGAGTTTTAAATACAAATATTAATCACTCACATCTTGTCCACAGTGAGCATGGAACTCCAGCCACAATCAATACCACTGCTCATGTGTGCTGTAAGCTGCAAGCGCCTCGTCTGTAGAATTCCTGGCTCCTGGCCATAACCAATACAGGAATAAATACCATTTAATTCCACCCAGCTGTTCCTGGGGCCTTCCATGGGTGGGTCTGCCGAGGGGTGTTTCATTCAATTTACAAGAAAAAAAATGCACCCCTCAATTGCTTGGCAAAGAGCCAGATTTGCTAGAACTTTCCAAACACCCTGCTGTGGTGGAGAAGCCACTAAGAATACTCATGTCATAGACCCAATCCCACTCAAGGTGCTCTGCTGGAATGCTGCCAGTTTGTTGCCGTGTGCTAAACTTGCATATTATTTTATACTGAAAAACGAATGGTTTGTGTTTAGTGTAAGATTTTTTTTTCTAATGTGCGGGATTAAAAAGATATGCTTACCTATTTAAATCAATGAAGCACTGGAAATGGTTAAATGGAAATTATAGTGACATGGTATTTAATGTGGTATTGACCTGTATCAATTGGTATAATAATTAAAAAGAATGTAATATTCCTATTCAAAAACAAACAAACACAACCTGTGGATTGACTGTAAACTAGCAAACTGAAAGTGTCGTACATGCATATGTACCAAAAAAGGCAATCTCCATGTCTGAAAAGTTATTTCTCAATTCACATCATATCATTCCTGTGTTTGCTTCAAAATTATACTCTTCCTTATAAAAAAAAAAAAAAAAAAAAAAAAGATACAAGGGACCTTGTTGTGGTTTGCTTGCTTGTTGTTTTATTTCATCACAATATTTACCATAACTGTGCTCGAAGGATCCAAAATTGTGCACCATGCCCAAGATCACCAAGAGAGTGGTTAGTGTGGCCAAAGTGTGTGGCCAAATAAAGAAGCTTGTTGGACCTGAAATATGGCCAAAAGGACTTGGGACACCTCAAAGAGTCCCTGTATTTTTAAATTTCTATTTATTTATTAGAGAGAGAGGGGGGAGGTACAGAGAGACTCTTTTGTGTGTGTGTGTGTGTGTGTGTGTGTGTGTGTGTGTGTGTGTGTGTGAGAGAGAGAGAGAGAGAGAGAGAGAGAGAATGGGCAGGCCAGGGCCTGTAGCCACTGCAAAAAAATTCCAGATGCATGTACCACCATTGTGTATCTGGCTTATGTGGGACCTGGAGAATGCAACCTGGGTCCTTAGGCTTCACAGGCATGCGCCTTAACTGCTAAGCCATCTCTCCAGCCCGAGTCCCTGTATTTTTCTCTTTTTGCTTCTAGTACGTAGATGTTGTATAGGAATAGAAAGGAAGGAATTCATACTGAGAACCCAGTTGATAGAAAGCACATATTTGATCATAGTTATCCCCAGTATACTCTGCTTGAAAAGGCACTTGCTACCAAAGCTACAAAGTAGCTCATGCCTCTGGAGTTCATTTGCAGTGGCAGGAGGACCTGGCTTGCCCAGGCTCTCTCATGCTCCCTCCTTCTCTCTCATTGCAAATAAATAAATAAAATATTTAAAAAACACAACTGTGACCTGGGGCTGGGCAGTTAATAAAAAATACTCCCTTGCAAGCACGAGGACCTGATTTTTATCCCCGTACTCATGCAAAATGGCAGGTGTGGTGGCATGCACCTGTGATCTCAGCACCAGGGAGGTGGAGATGGGCATGTCCCTGTAGCTTACTGGCCGACTAGCATAGACTAATTTTGTGAGCTCCAGGCCAGTGAGAGACCCTGTCTCAAAAAGAGGTGGCCAACATACCTGAGGGAAATATCAGAGGTGGTTCTCTAGACCCACATGCTAGCATACAGACATGCACCTATACACATGCAAACATATACATGCACACACATATCACACAAATACACACATGCATATACACACTTTTTAAAAAGATAACTATGCCTTGTTACTTAAAATAACCTGTTTGAATTTTGATTCATTCATCAAACTTTTAACAGTGCCAAGACAGAAAATCTATAGACTGTCAAGTCACATTTTTAAAAAAGAAGCAGTTATTGAACACTTATTATGTTTCATATCTGTGCTGAGACTTTTTTTTGGGGGGGTGCTTATCGAGGTAGGATCTCACTCTGGTCCAGGCTGACCTGGAATTCACTATGTAGTCTCAGGGTGGCCTCAAACTCATGGCGATCCTCCTACCTCTGCCTCCCACGTGCTGGGATTAAAGGTGTGTGCCACCACGCCTGGCTGAGCTGAGACTTTTGATGAAAATCTCCTTTTAAAAAAGTTTTTAAAATTATTTATTTGCAAGCAGAGAGAGACATGGCACGCCAGGGCCTCTAGCCACACTGCAAATGAACTCCAGATGCATGTGACACTTTCGTGCATCTGGTTTTTGTGGGGAATCAAATCCAGGTCATTAGGTTTTACAGGCTGAGCCATCTCTCCAGCCCCCTGATGAAAATTTCTAACCCACCATGTTAGCCCAAGTATTTTAAATCCTCATTGATTTACATTATACATTTTAAATTTTTTTTGTCAAAAATATATTTCATTTATAACACTTGAAGAAAGAAAATTTGGGGATGGATCCAGATGAGAACGTTCCAGTATTCTTTATCTCAGTATCTCAGAGGCTAAAGAAGTGGTTCAGTGGTTAAAGGTGCTTGCTTGCAAAGTTTGACAATCTGGATTTGAGTCCCCAGTACCCAGATGCACACAGTGGCACATACATCTGGAGTTCATTTGTGGTGGCAGGAGGCCCTGGAGCACCCATTCTCTCTCTCTCTCTCTCTCTGGCTCTTTCTGTTTCTGTCCATCAAATCAATAAATAAAAATGTTTCAAAAATATTTTTAAGGGCTGGAGAGATGGCTTAGCGGTTAAGGTGCATGCCTGCGAAGCCCAAGGACCCAGGTTCAATTCTCTAGGTCCCATGTAAACCAGATGCACATGGAGGTGCATGTATCTGGAATTCGTTAGCAGTGGCTAGAGGCCCTGGCACATCCATTCTCTATCTTTCTCTCCCTCTCTTTGTCTCTAATAAATAAATAAAATATTTTAAAAATATTTCTAAAAGGGTGCTGGATAGATAGTTCAGCAATTAAAGGTGCTTGCTTACAGAGCCTGACAGCTTGGGTTTGGTTCCCCAATACCCATGCAAAGCCAGATGCACAAAGTGAGGCATGCATTTGGAGTTTGCTTGCAGTGGCAAGAGGCCCTGGGCTTGCCCAATCCTTCCTTCCTTCCTTCCTTTCTTCCTTCCTTCCTTCCTTCCTTCCTTCCTTCCTTCCTTCTTCCTTCCCTCCCTCCCTCCCTCCCTCTCTCTGTCTCTCTCTCTCTCTCTTTTTCTTTCTTCTCTCTCTCTCTCTCTCTCTCTGTATCTTCTTGAAAATAAATAAATGAATATGAAAAAGAAGTATCTCATCCAGGTATTGTGGTATATGCTTTTAATCCCAGCACTCAGAAGGCTGAGATAGGAGGATCAGTGTGCGTTTGAGTCCAGTCTAGGCTACAAAGTGAGTTCTAGGCCAGCCTGGGCTACAGTGAGACCCTGCCCTCAAAACAAAGAAAGAAGTCTCTCTTCTGGGATTGGAGAGATGGCTCAGTGATTACTTATAAAGCCTGGCAGCCTGGAGTGGATTCCCCAGTACCTGCATAAAGCCAGACACACAAATTGGCACATACATCAGGAGTTTGTTGGCAGTGACAGGAGGCCCTGGTGCACCCATATTCACTCACTCCCTCTCTCTCATATGTAAAAAAAAAAAAAAAAGAAGTATCTCTTCTGACATATAAGTGCTCCAGTTGAAAAGATTTTAGAATGTTTGCAATGTAGCACATCATAGGAAGGGACATACCTCTTTTTTGTTGTTGTTGTTGTTGTTTGGATTTTTCTGGTATTTTCATAGGAAATGGCAAGGTGTAGAAGACTGACTGGGGCTGGGTGACTGCAGCTCACTATCCATTCCCATCGGGTTGTCTATGTCCCCTGGAGCAGAGGTTGGAAAACAGACCTCTCCACTTTCTAGACTCTTTGAGGCTCAAGTTCAGAACGTCACGTGGGCTCTAGCAATCAGATGCACTCACATTTAATCTGACAAAAAGAAAGGAAGCCAGGAAGGTCTTCTTCCTGTACTATTGTACAAACAAGCACTCCAAGACAGCATTCAAGGCAGGTGAGGTCCCAACTCGGATTTCCAACTTCAAGCCTCCTTTGCAGGGTGGAGATGTACTTGTGTTCACTGTGCAATGGCTTCTTAGACATCTAGGTCCCTGCAGTTGCCAAGGTCAACATCGACATGACCATTTAGTCCTTGCATCTCCAGTCCCCAATGAGTTTAGACATATCTACTGGCCTCTACTAAGCCCCTGTGTTTCCTTCCTTGAACTCTCAGTGATACAGGCGCTCTTCAAGGCTTCCCGGGGGGAGGGGCTGGAGAGATGGCTCCGATGGAGAGGAGCACCTGCCACACAAGCATGAGGCCCTGACTGCCATCCACAGCACAAATGTAAAAAGCCAAACATGGCCGCACACACCTGTACACCCCAGCACCAAGGGGGTCAGAAGCAGGGGTGTCCCTGGAACTTGCTCAGCCAATCTAAATGACAAATGGCAAGCTTCAGGTTCAGCGAGAGAGCCTGTCTCCAGAAAATGAGGCTGACAAGGGATAGAGGAGGATGCCCAATGCCCAATGTCCTCCTCTGACCTTCAGATGTGTGTACATGGGCCACATTCATCTACTGCGACACACACACACACACACACACACACACACACACACCCCTTCCTGAGGTCCTCTAAACTTGAATCTGTAGCCCTGGTAGTGAAGCACCAGCATGAAGGGCATAAAAAAGAGTTTGGTATATTTAAGCTACTTCCTCACAAGTGGTTTGATTCTAGAATAATTAGGTGACACGATAATAAAATAGCTTATATTTATTGTGCATTACAGTCACTACTCCATTTAATCCCTATAGAAATTCCATTTTACAGAAGAGGAACCAAGGCTTGGAGCTTAAGAAGCTACTTTATTTGGCAACATTGTGGAAAATGGAGTAACATTTATCAGCTCCTCCCAAAATATCTGAACCCCAGGAACCTATGAATACAGGTTAGCTTATGTGGAAATGGGGCTTTTGCAGATATTGTTATGTTAAGGTGGCTGAGATGGAGAGACTCCCATGAGTTGTCCAGGTGATGCCTGTGATCACAGATTTCTTGATAAGAGAAATGGCTGACAGCCAAAGGAGGTATGACACCTGAATCACGAGTCGGAGACAGAGATTTGAAAATGCTATGCTGCAAGCCTTGCAAGCTGGGGATGGAGGCATGAGCCAAGGAATTCAGAAGTTCGAAAGGAAATGGATTCTCTTCCAAACCCTCCAAAAGGAACAGAGCCTTAATGACAATTTTAAATGATTATTATTTTTTAAATTTTATTTATTTGCAAGCAGAGAGAGAAAGAGAGAGAAAAGAGAGACAAACAGAGAGAGAAGATGGGTATGCCAGAGCCTCTAGCCACTGCAAATGAACTCCTTGTGATATCTGGCTTACGTGGGTCCTGGGGAGTCGAACCTGGGTCCTTTGGTTTCTCAGGCAAACACTTAGGTGCTAAGCCATTTCTCCAGCCCTCTACTGACAATTTTAGACTTCTGTGATGGTTTGGCTCTTAACTACCCCTCACAAGCTCATGTTTTAAAGGCTTGGTCCCCAATCCTGTACTGTTCAGAGGAAGAGGTTGGATCATGAAGACTGGATTCAGCCATGCGTGCATTCACAGCTTCGTGGGCCTGGAGAGAGGGTTTTGTTATAGGGGTGAGTGCTTTCTACCTCCCAGCCCTCATGATCCATCACATGCTCCTCATGATGACGTCCCTCCTGCCGCACCACAGACCCAAAGCTATGGCACCAAGGAACCATATACTGAAACTAGGAACCCAAGTAAGTCTTTCTTTCCTCCTTTCCTTTTTATTTATTTTTTATTTTTGGAGAGATTCAGAGAGAAAGACAGAGAAAGAGAGGGAGAGGGAGACAGAAATGGGTGCGCCAGCAGTCTCTCAGCTGCTGTGAACGAAATCCAGATGTGAGCACCCCCTTGTGGGCAAGTGCGGCACTGCGCCCTTGCATCACTTTGCATCTGGCTAAACGTGGGACCTGGAGATTGGAACCGGGTTCTTAGGCTTAGAGGCAGGCGCCTTAAACACTAAGCCATCTCTCCAGCCCCCTCCTTTCCTTTTTAACTTTCGCTTATGTGTGTGCTTGTGTATGCATGTGTGTGTGCACACGTCTATGTGTCCTTGTGGTGCCCCCTGCACTAGTCTGCAGTGGCCAGAGCTGAACACTGGTGTCCCCTCACTCTCCCACCCATTCTTAATTGAGCTGGAATTTCTAGCTGATTCTAGAACATGCTGTGTGATTCCCTGGTTTCTTTTGCTCCCCCTTGGGGGATTAGGGTTGCAGGAGCAAGTGACCACACCATACTGTTTACCTGGGATCTGGAGATTCCAGCTCCGGAGGTTTCAGGGCCCTCCTGCTCGCATAAGAAGCACATCTCTCCAGCCCATCTTTCTTTTTATTAAGTCAATTTCCTCTGGTATTTTCTCCCAGAAAGCACAACTGCTGACCTCTAAAACTGCAAGAAAGCATGTAAAATAAATTGAGTTGGTTTAGCCACTCAGTCTGTGATATTTGTTGTAGCATCGATAGGAAACTAATAGAAGCATCTAAAGTATTCAGTGAGAGTCTTTCACATGGTGCTGATGCATGTTAGCAGTAACAGAATGAGCACGTACTGCCTGGAATTAAGCAGAAGCAGGACCCAAGGCCAGGGCAGTCCATCTTGAGAGTCAGCCCACACTATCCTCTGCCCCCCACCATGCCACACTCAGAGTTGGTAACCTGACTCTGCCCCTTTTCATACTAATGAAGGAAGCTTAGGAATCTTACTCTAAACTGTACACTGATAAATTAGCACAAAACATCCTTTCTCGTTTGTAAGGGATTTTTAGGGTTCTCTTTCTTCTGAAGGTCTCTGTGTCATTTTTTTTTTTTTTTTTTATTTCTTTTTTAGAGCAAGACAGAGAGAGGTAGAAAGAGATGAAGAGAGAGAATTGGCATGTCAGGACCTCAGCCATTGAAATTGAACTCCAGACGCTTGCGCCACCTAGTGGGCATGGTGACCTCGAACTTGCCTCACCTTTGCTTTTTTGTTCTTTTGTTTTTCAAAGTAGGGTCTCGCTCTAGCTCAGGCTGACCTGAAATTCACTCTGTAGTCTCAGGGTAGCCTGGAACTCTTGGTGATCCTCCTACCTCTGCCTCCCGAGTGCTGGGATTAAAGGTATGTGCCACCATGCCCGGCTTTGCCTCACCTTTGAGTGTCTGCCTAAGGTCGGATCTGGAGAGTCAAATATGGGTCCTTAGGCTTTGCAGACAAGTGCCTTAATCGTTAAACCATTTCTCCAGCCTTCTGTGTCATTTTCTATAAAAGTTTTTCCCCTTAAGTACATTTCTATTTTTTTACTCTTTTATTTATTTGCATGTGTGTTTGGAGGGGTGTGTGTGTGCATGTGTGCGCACATGCATGTGTGGTACAGGGCACCTTATTGTTGCAAACAAATGCCATGCATTTGCACCACATTTTGTGGGTGACTTGGGAATTGAACCTGGGCAGACAGGCTTTTCAAGTCCCTTTAACTACTAAACCATCTTCCCAGCCCTCCCTCCAAGTGCACTGCTACATTTGTGGGTATCACATCTTTTCCTATGTTAAGGTGCTTGTTCAATGTCCAGTTCCACATGTCTGAGTGAAGGCTGAGGTTGTGTGCTCTCCTTCCCTTGGTGGTTCTGAAACAGGCAGAGCAGAGACCTCACTTGAGAAGAACCCTTGTACGATTATAAGAGGCCCTTGCTTTGTGCTTCCTCAGAGACGGTGCTTCCAACATTCCCACCTTGTCCTGGCAGGGTTTAGAGATGTCCTTTTCCTACTACACATTTTGCAGTGGTATTTTAAAAAAACTGAATATGGGGCTGGAGTGATGGCTCAGCAGTTAAGGCTCTTCCCTGCAAAACCTAACGACCTGAGTTCAATTCCCTAATACCCACATAAAGCCAGATGTACAAAGTGGTGCATGAATCTGGAGTTTGTCTTAAGTGGCTAGAGGCCCTGACATGTCTCTCTCTCGCAAAAGACACTGTGGATAGAACAAAGAGGCAGCCTACGGACAGACAGAAAATCTTTGCCAACTATATATCTGACAGAAGATTAGTACCTAGGAAATACAAAGCACTCAAGAAAAGTAATGAGAAATCAAACAGCCCAATCAATAATGGGCTATAGAACTGAATAGAGAGGTCTCAAAAGGAGAAATACAACTGACAAATAAATACTTTTAAAAATGTTCAACAGCCTTGGTTAGCAGATAAATGTAAATTAAAAATACTTTGAGGGCTGGAAAGATGGCTTAGTAGCTAAGGTGCTTGCCTGAAAAGCCAAAGGACCCAGGTTCAATTCCCCAGGACCCATGTAAGCCAGATGCACAAGGTGGCAAATGCATCTGGAGTTCATCTGCAATGGCTAGAGGCCCTGGCACACCCATTCTCTCTCTCTCTCCCTCTCTCTCTCTCATGACACAGACTCCGGGAATTGGGTGGAAGCAGGCAGAGGGCAAGCTGCTGCAAACTTGTTTATTCAAGGAAGTGTAGGGGGTTTAAAGGGTTTGGCAGGCCAATCGTTGTATGGGGTGGTTCTCTTCTTGTGACCAATGACAGCTTGTCTCCGGGCAGATCATCTCAGAGCAGGTTGCTCACCAGCATGGGACTGTAGCTGTTGTCACGCCAGGCCTGTTCAGGATGTCACGTCCACATAAGCCACTTCCTGGTTTCTTTTAGCATGCAGTCTGGCTGCATTGGCCATACATTCCTCCTCGGTCTTCATTATTCAAACTTAGAAAACTTTGTGTGTGGATCTCTACATTTAAGTTGAATAACTCGTATTCAAATAAGAACAATATTTGGGTTCATTAAGGCCTGGAGCACTAACCTCCCTATGTTTCAGTACACAGATCCAGCCCTAACCCAAAACACTCCCTGCCTTAGCAATTTCATAATTACACGCTATTTACCCAAGTAATTTTCTTTGAACAATTATTAGGTCAGAAAACTCAGCACCCCAGAATAGTGACGACAGAGGTGGTGATTTAACAGCTGGAAGCCACAGGCTGATGTGGTATTGGTCAAACTCTCAGGTTTCCTTTACTCTGGTTTGGGTCCATAAGGAAAGGCCCAGAACAGGGTGGAACTCAAACATATCCATCCTCCAGGTCCAAATAGCCCCAGCAAGTGACTCTTGAAATCTTGCTATTTGCAAATTTCTCCTGATCTGAGAGTCATGCTGGCACCAGTGGAGAGTCGGGAGTGGAGTGCTGCTGACAGACAGGTCATTGGAACACACACAGCAGGTGGTGGGGGGGGGGTCGGGAGAGAAAGGGTGGAGGCAGGAGAGAGAGCAGAGAAAGGAAGAGGAGGGTCCTGCCCTGGGCCAGTGTGGCTGATGCCAATCCCACATTACCTTGTCCCAGTGAAGTCGTGGCCCTAACCCAGCCATAAAAGGACTTCTGGTCTCAGCTCCATGGAACGAGGAAAATGAGCCATACACAGATATTATCTTGGCATGAGGCAGAACAGGAAACTGAAGTGGGAAGTGGGGGAGGGGGTTCTTGCTGGGTCTTTTTGGCAGCAGAGCTGACAAGTCAGAGGTGGAGGTAGTAATTTTGTGGGAGAGGCTTAAGATAAGTGCTGTATGTTTTCACATGTCTTTTATGGATTTTTCAGTTTAGGCATGTGAAAAGTTGGGTTGGCCCTTATGTTTATTGTTGCCTTGAATTCCGGCCCATCTGAGACAAAGTAGTATTGTTTGGTTACATGTCAGTAGAAAATGAGTGCAAAGTCTTACTCTGCCACCAGAAAATAGGGTTTTTGTAACGATGTATTTATTCAGTTATTTTTTTCATTTAACAACTAATTATTTATATGTATTGGCACTTGCTGTGTGCCGCAAAGGAAGTCTAGAATTAAATAAGTCAAGATAAAATATATTAAGTGTTAGAAAAAAGGAATAAATGGATGAAAAATCTGAAATACCAATCTATCTACTTACTTACCTGTATGTTGGGGACAAGAATAGCATTCCGTGGATCACATGAGATCATGTGCCTGAAATGCTTTATTTATTTTTTAAAATAATTTCTTTTTATTTATTTATTTGAGAGAGGGAAAGAGGCAGAGAGATAGAAGGAGAGAATGGGTGCACCAGGGCTTCCAGCCATCGCAAATGAACTCCAGATGCATGCACCCCCCTTGTGCATCTGGCTTATGTGGGTCCTGGAGAATAGAACCGGGATCCTTTGGTTTTGCAGGCAAGTGCCGTAACAGCTAAGCCATCTCTCCAGCCCCTTGAAATGCTTTATTAATTATAGTCACGCTTCTTGTGCCTTCTAAGCAAATACTTTATTGAGAAGTTTAAATGTTGCAGGCAAGACTTGGCAGCACACCCTGGGTCCAGCAGACAGCAGAGCCCAGCCTTTCAAGCCTCAGCTTACCAAGAACCCATCTCTACACTCCTGGCTTCCTACCTTTTACTGAGTGTTTTCCCCACTTGTAGTCATGTATTTATATGTGCACTTTGATTAATCTCCACTCTCTCTCTCTCTCTCTTTCTCTCTGTCTCCCCTAGTAGATAAGGTGCTTCACTAGGAAAAAACTTCAGTTTTGCTCAGCAACTGTAGGCCTATAACCCTGCCCAAGACTGATAAATAGTGCCACTCATTTGATGATGCCTGAATGAATGACAGAAGGCATGTTTCTCACTTTGACTGATTTTCTTTGGGATGTATAACTTTTTATCTGAGTAATAGTTTCCACGTGATCTTCCTCAATAATGCAATTCCTACAACTCTATCCTGGGAGACAGGGCAAGCAGTTTGTGTGAGTCACCCAAAAGTGAAAGCTCAGGTTCAAAGGGTCTGGCAGGTCACTCAGGGTCCCTTTCAGGTGCTACAATTAGAAAGAATCCTCAGCATACCTCAGGCAGGGAGACATCCTCATGGATGAAGGGGACACTTCTTTGTTGTTGTTAAGATGAAGCATTTGCTCCCTTTTGGTATACAGAGAGACGACTGTGCTCAGTGCTCTGAAGATGGTAGAGAAGGTACTTCCTTCCATCAGTGATCTCTCCAAAAGTCTACGGTAGGTCTTGCACAGGAATAGAAGATACTGTCCAGGCATCTGGTGTCCATTTTTTAAATTATTAATTAATTAATTAATTAATTAAAGACAGAGAGAGGGAGAGGGACAGAGAAAGAGTGAGAATGGGCGCACCAGGGCCTGTAGCCATTGCAAACGAACTCCATGCGCCACCATGTGTATCTGGCTAACGTGGGACCTGGAGAATCAAACCGGGGTCCTTAGGCTTCGCAGGCATGCACCTTAACCGCTAGGCCATCTCTCCAGACCTTTGGTGTCAATTTTTTATGTCTTAGAAGTATGCTGTTATTTTAATGGAAAAGTCAAAATGGGAATATTTTAGTGTGTTTTTCCCTGGTGACTGCAGATACCCACCAAAACTATGAATTCTGAAATCCAAACACAAGAAGCCCATCAGGAAGCAATGACCTAACAGTTCAGAGTCCTCTCACTGTCCACCTAAAGAGCATCTTTGGCAAAGAGCAGTTGTAGCAAATTAGAGGTAAAAATAACAGTCTCTCAGTTTTCAACTAAATATAACTCCTAATGGCTGAAACACTAGAAGCTAATCAGATGTTTTGACCTTAAAAAAAAAAATAAAAATAAAAACACTGAAAATCAATATTACCGCATACAAAATCAGCATTACCCATGGCATAAGTTATCCTAGACCCCTATTCAATCACTTGTTATGTATCATGTTAGAATTTTGAGAGTTCCTAAATCTTATCTATTATAAAGGGAAAAGGATTTGCTAATATACTTTTCTCTATTTAACAAACTATATATTCTACATATAATGAAAAGAATAATGCCAAAGTAGTCTATAATCTAAATTGACAGTGAGTCTACTGAATGGAAAAGAATACTTCAGACTTTGGGTTCAGGTAAACCTTCTAGGGGTAACAGAGAGCTGAAGGAACAGGAGGTTAGCCAACAGGCTTCCAGATCTTTTTGCCACACTGGAAAGTGACAGCAGGTCTATGGACCCTTGAGTAGATAATCACTCAGTGAAAAACTGTCCCTAAAGGGGAAGTGACAGTGATTTAGGAACACAGTGCAGGGAAAGAAGCACTGGACCAGGAAAATCATATACCACAATTAAGTTAGAACAAGTAATGGGGAAAGAGGCTAGAGAGATTGCTTAGCGGTTAAGGCACATGCCTGTGAAGCCTAAGGACCTGACCCAACCGGACCTGGGTTTGATTCTCCAGGACCCACGTAAGCCAGATACACAAGGGGGCGCATGCATCTGGAGTTTATTTGCAGTGGCTAGAGTCCCTGGTGCGTCCATTCACACTCTCTCTCTGTCTCAAATAAATTAAATTAATCTTTAAAAAATATAAACATCATGTCCCTACTGATTCTGGTCTACAAGTTTTATTCAGTCAAGGTTACCAGGATTGGACTGGAGAGGTGGCTCAGAGGTTAAAAGCACTTACTTGCAATGCCTGACACACCCAGAGTTCAATTCCCCAGTACCACCATAAAGCCAGATGCACAAAGTAGGGCATGTATTTGGAGTTTGCTTGCAATGGCAGGAGGCCCTGGTGCTCCCATATTCACTGTCTGTCTGCCTCTGTCTTTATGTCTCTCTTTCTCAGATAAATAAAATATTAAAAAAAAAAAAAACATGCCGGGCGTGGTGGCGCACGCTTTTAATCCCAGCACTCGGGAGGCAGAGGTAGGAGGATCGCCGTGAGTTCAAGGCCACCCTGAGATTACATAGTGAATTCCAGGTCAGCCTGGACTAGAGTGAAACCCTACCTTGAAAAAATCAAATAAATAAATAAATAAAACAAAACAAAACAAAAAAAACAGGATCAACTCCACCTTTCACCAAACCTCTACCCTAATAATCTTAACCAGGAGGTAGAACAGGCCAGGTCCTTGTTATCCTATTTTAAGCTTTGCGTCTTTTTCCTGCATAGTACTAAACAGACATCATAATATGGAATTTGCACAACTTTAAAAGTTCCCTGTTGGCCAGGCGTGGTGGTGCACACCTTTAATCTCAGCACTCTCGGGAGGCAGAGGTAGGAGGATTACTGTGAGTTCAAGGCCGCCCTGAGACTACATAGTGAATTCCAGGTCAGCCTGGACTAGAGTGAGACCCTACCTCAAAAAAACAAAAACAAAACAAAACAAAAAAAAAGTTCCCTGTTAACAAAGTTGCATTGTGTGTGTGTGTGTGTGTGTGTGTGTGTGTGTGTGTATCTGTAAGCCAGTGTTTCCTATTGTCTAGCACAAGGCTTTGCCTGGCACATTTATTGACTCAGTGATAGGTACAGCTGAATCTTCCTCCTTTTCTTTTATTTTAATCTTCATTTCCTATTCCATTTCTTATTTTATTTTATTTTATTTTATTTTAGGTCAACATTAAAATTCATCTAAACCCTTTCATACAGTGGGTTCTTATGATCAGCACCTCTGTAGTTCACTAAACACAGCCTTCTTTGTCTCCAAACTATTTATGCCTCTACTCAATAAAACAAAGACTGGGAACCTTTTAAAGAAATATTTGTTTATTTATTTAAGAGAACGAGAATGGGCATGCCAGAGTCACCTGCCACTGCAAACAAACTCCAGACACATGCACCACTTTGTTCATCTGGCTTTATGTGGGTACTGAGGAATTGAACCTGAACCAGCAGACTTTGCAATCAAGTACCTTAACTGCTAAGGCATGTCTCCAGCTCTCCAGCCCAAGACTGGGAACTTCTGAGATCTCTAAACCAACACTCCCCAGAAAGATGGTTCAGGTGTTAAGTAGTCTTTATCCAAAAAACTAGAGACTAGAATTTCCAGATTTAAATATTTAATTACAGGAATATTTGAATATATAATGAGATATATCAGAAATAAGACTCAAGTCTAAACACAAAATTCATTTATATTTCATGTACATCTTATAAAGACAATCTGAAAGTAACTTCATACAACATTTTTTAAATGTTTGCATGGAACAGTTCCATGGTGTATAATTTTCCACCATTCCTAAGATTTTCAGCTTAGGGATGTGCAACTCATAGTGTAATGCTGCTATGATGAGTATAGTTGCTGGGGCTGGGGAAGGAGAGAAAGGGAAGCAGCTGAAGGTAGGGAGGAGGCATGGGAGAGGTCAGTGGGGAAGGGGAATGAATGATATATATGAATGACCTAAAAGATTACAAACTGGTACAGGGAAGAGAAAAACCCATTGAGATATTTTAAAATATTTTATTTATTTATTTATTTATTCATTCATTTATTTATTTTGGTTTTTCGAGGTAGGGTCTCACTCTGGCCCAGGCTGACCTGGAATTAACTATGTAGTCTCAGGGTGGCCTTGAACTCACAGCGATCCTCCTACCTCTGCCTCCCAAGTGCTGGGATTAAAGGCGTGCGCCACCAATATTTATTTATTTTTATTTATTTATTTAAGAGAGAGGCAGATAAAGAAAGAATGGGCACGCCAGGGCCTGTAGTCTCTGCAAATGAACTCCAGACACATGAGCCACTTTGTGCATCTGGCCTACGTGGGTACTGGGGTATCAAACCTGTGTCCTTAGACTTCACAGGCAAGTGCCTTTACCACTAAGCCATCTCTCCAGTGACCACCCCCCCCCCCATTGAGATTTTGCAGTGCCTGTTTGGGAGCTGTTGCAGAATCAACCATGAATGCAAGCAAGAGTGAAAAAGGCAGAGACAGCCTGCTGTATGTTCACGCTCACAAACCCTAGAGCTGGGAAGCCTTGGGCTTGTTCTTTTTGCTCTATGCGGTTCAAACATTTACAAAATTACAGTACCTCCCTTTCCATGATTAAACCACTTGGCAGGATCTCTGTATTTCTTTAAGGTCATTTAAAAACATCTCCTTTGATAGGAAATAAGTGGTGAGTTCAGGATATACTTCTCCAGAAGACATTTGAGAAAACAGAAGTAGAAAAATCTCTCTAATTTTTCCCATTCCTTTTGCCCTAAAGCATGTCATAAAACTTAGGAAAGTTCTTCAGACATTCCCCTGAAGCAGGTCATAAGACCCTCATGTGAGCAGTGTCCTTCCTACACCGGGATGGAAGGAATGGTATAGTTTAAGTCTGGAATGTCCTCTAAAGACCCATGTGTGTCTAGACTAGGGTGCTGTTGGGGAATGGTGGAACTTGTAGGAAGTGGTGTCCTTGGAAGAAAAATAGATCACCAGAGGCGAGCCCTTGAAGCGCAGAGATCCCAGTGGCTCCTCTCAGCTTCTCAGCGGGCAAGCAGCAAGCCTGTCTCCTGCACCGCATGTTCCCACCACGATTTATTGTGCCACCACAGGACTAAAGTGATTCACCAGGCAACCATGGACTGAAACCAGGAGACAAAGTAAAACCTTTCCTTGTAAGTCTTTGTCTCAGCAGTGCGAGTTGTGACCTAGGAGTATCCTATCTCTGAAGACAAAGAGGCCTTGCTAAGTTCCTCAGGGTTTTACCAGGCCAACTCTCGGCCCTATCATCTTTCTTCAAAACTGTCCACCATTCATTAAACCTAAGAGAAAAAGACATGGATTTAACTGTTTCATTTCCTTAGGAAGGCTCCACTGTCATGTAAAACCTGTCATAAATACATGTGTGCTGCTCTCTAGCTAATCTGCCTTTTGCACAGATGGGGAGATAGCTCAGTGTGTAAAAGCATTTGTTGTACATGCACGAGGGTGTGAGAAGACCTGATGTACCCTGAGTTTGACTCACCAGGACCCATTAAAAACAGCTAGGCATGGCCACTCATGCCTGACCCCAGTCTTGTGGGGAGTAAAGATAGCAGAATCCCAGAGGCTCACTGGTCAGCTAGTGTGACAAACAGTTCTGAGTGCAGTGACAAACTCCATCTTAAGGAAACCCATGAAGGAGTATTTTCCTTTGCACACAGGTACACTGAACACACTGCACCCACACGTGCATACACATACATGTACACACACCACCACCACACATTATCCACTCTGTCCTTTTTAAAAGATTTTTAATTTTTATTTCTTTATCTATTAGAGACAGAGAGAGGGAAAGAGAGAGAGAGAGTGAGAATGGGCACACCAGGACCTCTAGCCACTGCAAATGAACTCCAGATGCATGCACCACTATGTACATCTGGCTTATGTGGGACCTGGAGAATCAAACTGGGGTCCTTAGGCTTTGCAGGCATGTGCCTTAACTGCTAAGCCATCTCTCCAGCCCTCTCTTTCCTTTTATATAGGACCAATGATGAATGAGAAAAAGATGCTTCCTCCCTTGCCAGAGGAAGAGGGTAGGATTTAGCAGCATTCGTCTTTAGGCTCAAGTTCAAACCACTCATATGATCCTCACCTTCTAAATTAGTATCTTTTTAAATTTCTTATTGCTTTGTTTGTTTGTTTGTTTTTTGTTTGTTTGTTTGTTTGTTTTTGAGGCAAGGTCTCACTCTAGCTCAGGCTGACCCAAGAACTCACTCTGTGGGTCCTGGCTGGCCTCTAACTCACAGCAATCCTCCTACCTTTGCTTCGCGAGTGCTGAGACTAAAGACATTACCACCACACCCAGCCTGACCTCATACTCTTGGTTCTCCAGCTTTAACAGGCCTATGCCACTACACCTGGCTTTAAAATTCTAATATTGGATTTTATTTTCTTCCAATATTGCAAAAAAATAGGATTCCAAAGCAAATTATATTAGGGAAAGATACTTTACCCTTTATTTGAATATAACAGAAGTCTATTTCCCCTAAAAAGAAGCTTTGATCTTCATGAAACCTCTGAATGCAACTAATATAAATTACTATATACTAATTCATACATATATGTATACTACTGTTTATATTCAGTGCCACTTACTGTCACTTTTCAGCATGCCTGCTAATGCCATTGCTAAGTTTCATTTTTAAAAAATATTATTTATTCATTTGAGAGAGAGAGAGAGAGAGAGAGAGAGAGGCAGATAGAGAGAGAATGGGCATAGCAGAGCCTCCAACCTCTGCAAAATGAACTCCAGATGCATTTATCACCTTGTACATCTGGCTTACATGGGTAATGGGGAGTCAAACCTGGGTCTTTGGGCTTTGCAGGCAAGCACCCTAAGTGCTACATCATCTTTCCAGCCCAAATTCACTTTGAATCATTAAATACTTCAAAGCCTGACTTACTTATTTCAGGTAACATGTAAATTCAGTATTTCTAGATCTTCTAGGCCAAAATAATACATCACACTGACAATAGAATTTTCCAGTTTTTCAAAGTACTCTTTCAAAGCACCTTATCCTCTGGTACATTATTTTATTTTATTTTATTTTATTTTATTTTATTTTATTTTTTTATTTTATTTGTTTATTTGAGAGGGAGAGAAAGAGGCAGAGAGAGAGAGAGAGAATGAGACGGAACAGGCACACCAGGGCCTCTAGCCACTGCAAACTCCAGATGTATGTGTCACCTGTGTAACTGGCTTTATGTAGGTCCCAGGGGAGTAAAACCTGGGTCCTTTGGCTTTGCAGGCAAGTGCCTTAAGTGCTAAGCTATCTCTCCAGCCCGTGATACATTATCTTAAATTTACTTCTCCAAAGTATTCTAGAATAGAGAAAAACAAGCATTACCATTTTGTTTAGCTTTGTTTTTAATCACTTTATTTTTTTAATGAACCTTATACATGAACAAATTTAAGTAAAAAGGCACAAAATGAAAGTTAAGTCACTTTTAATCTTTTCTCCCTAACCCACAAATCATCTGTGAAGGGTTGAAGGTTTCTAAATGGCATTTTGGAAATTGTTATACACACACTAGCACAAATCTTTCTATTTATGGCCTTATGTCATTCTGTCCTTTCCTTTTCTCTCTTCATTCCTCTCTTCTCTCTCTTTACTTCTTCTCTCCTCTCCCCTCTTCTTCCTCCCCCTCCTCTTCCTCTTCCTGCACCTCTTCTTCTTCCTCTCTCTCTTTCTGAATCTCTCATGACTGATTGTTCCTAAAAAACCAGGAAGCGCTTTGCAGCTGAAGAAACTGAGATTAGAGGCGTTCAGGCCTGTGCTGGCTAAAGTGCTGTTGTCAATTGGATCAGATGAGGAATCCAGAGACATTCCTCTTGGGTCTCTGAGGTGGCTTCCAGGAAGGATTGACTGAAAGAGGAAGTCCTTCCTCCCGAGTGATTCCATCCTCCAGAGTGAGCGGCCCTTCTGGTAGTGGAATATATATTAAGACATTCCAAGAGAACATATCCCTTTCCACCTGGCTGCCCACGCTGCTGGCCGGTGAATGCTTTCTTATGTGGTACCCTTGCTCTTCACTCCTACATGCATCTACCCTCCTTTGACTGTCCTTCATTGGCATTGGAACCAAGTTTCATCAGTGTTCAATGTGGACAGAGACAGGTGGTTCTCCAGGAATCCTCCCAGGCTTCAGTGCTAGATTGGGACTGCTGAGGCTGGATGTGGACTGAGCAGCTACCTGATTCCTAGATGCTCAAGCCTATGGATAAGTATTGCTGGACTGCCCAAGCTAATTCAGTTAAATCCCCTTTATAGTAATGGTTCATTTTATCAGTTCTGTCCCTTTTAAAGAACCAGGAATAATAGAAGGCTCATTCTCAAACATTAGGGTAGTTGCTGAGCAGACTAGAAACCAGGTTTTCTTTCACATGTCAATGCCTCCAGAATGTCATCTTCTTATATTCCTTTTTAAGTTTTTATTTATTTATTTATTTATTTATTTATTTATTTATTTTGGTTTTTCGAGGTAGGGTCTCACGCTTGCCAAGGCTGACCTGAAATTAACTATGTAGTCTCAGGGTGGCCTTGAACTCATGGCAGTCCTCCTACCTCTGCCTCCCAAATGCTGGGATTAAAGGCATGCACCACCATGCCCAGCTCTTTTTAAGTTTTTAAGTTCCATAAAAATTAAATGTTTAAGTTCCATCCATGTCTAAAGTCTTTTTTCTTTCTTCTTTTTTTCTTTCTGTTTTTTGAGGTAGGGTCTCACTCTAGCCCAGGCTGACCTGGAACTCACTATGTAGTCTCAGGCTGGCATCACACTTACAGCCATCCTCCTTCCTCTGCCTCCCAAGTACTGGGATTAAAGTTATACACCACCATGCCTGCCCAGCAGAGAGAGAGAGAGAGAGGGTGCCAGGGCTTCTAGTCACTGCAAAAGAATGCCCGATGCATGCACTACTTTGTGCATCTGGAATATACATGGGCACTGGGAAATCAAACTGGGGTTGTTAGGCTATATAGGCAAGCACCTTAACCACTGAGCCATCTTTCCAGCCCTGAAGACTTTTTCTTGAGAGAGTCAGAGAGAGACAGAGAGAAAGAGAGACAGAGAATGGGTGCTCCAGCAGCCTCTCAGCTGCTGAACGAATTCCAGATGCTGAACGAATTCCAGACACATGCACCCCCTTGTGGGCAAGTGTGGCATTGTGCCCTTGTATCGCTTTGCATCTGGCTAAACATGGGACCTGGAGAATCCAACAGGTGTTCCTAGGCTTAGCAGGCAGGTGCCTTAACCGCTAAGCCATCTCTCCAGCCCAAGTCTTTAAAAAAAAAAAAAAATTTTTTACTGATAATTTTCAAGCATAGGCATAATGTATTTTGATCATAATCCCGTACCATTACTTTCTTTTGTCTCCCCTCCCCATCCCCTTTCTACTGTCCCAATTCTTTCCAATTAGTCCCTCTTCTATTTTGATGTCTTTTTTTTCCCCTCCTCCATCATCCATGACAACGTGTTGATGGGCTCAATATTATGCAGGTCTTGTGCTGGTAATGACAGCTGCTGTGAGGTCATGAACACATCAGCCACTTTGCGTGTTTTGAAGACAGTATTCCAAAACATGCCTCCCTATCCTTTGGCTCCTACATTCTTTCTACTACCTCTTCTGCAATGGTCCCTGAGCCTTGGAGGGTGTGATAGAGATGTCTCATTTAGTGCTGAGCACCCCACTGTCACTTTTCTCAGCACATTGATGAATTTTGAGTCTTCCCAGTAGTCACTGTCAACTGAAAAAAGAAGCTTCTCTAACCAAAAGTGAGAGCAACATTAATATACAGGCATAAACATAACTACTTCGAGGACAATTTAGTGAGGGTTAAAGTCTGAAACATGGATAAAGAAGCCACATTGAGGGCTGAAGAGATGGCTCAACAGTTAAAGGTACTTGCCTGAAAATTCCTCAGTACCCACGTAAAGCCAGATGCACAAAGTGGTGCATACATCTGAGGTTCATTTGTAGGGGCTACAGGCCCTGGCATGCCCATTTTCTCTGTCTGTCTCTTTTGTATCTCTCTCTATTTACAAATAAATAAAAAATAAAATAGCCAGGCATGGTGGTGCACGTCTTTAATCTCAGCACTTAGGAGGCAGAGGTAGAAGGATCACCAAGAGTTCAAGGCCACCCTGAGACTACATAGTGAATTCCAGGTCAGCCTTGGCTAGAGTGACAAACAAACAAACAAACAAATAAATTTAAAAAAAAAAATCTACGTTGAGGGCTGGAGAGATGGCTTAACAGTTAAGGAATTTGCCTGTGAAGCCGAAGGACCCATGTTTGATTCTCCAGGACCCATGTAAGCCAGATGCACAAGGAACACATGCATCTGGAGTTTGTTTACAGTGGCTGGAGGCCCTGGTGCACCCATTCTCTCTCTGTCTCTCTTCTCTCTCTCTCTCTCTCTCTCTCTCTCTGCTTGCAAATAAAAAAAAATAATCTACATTGAGCAGTGGTTTGGAGGAGTCTTTCAGAGATAGAGAGAAACAAATGAGTTTATTTCTCATGGTCTTTCCAACCCTCAAATTGTGCACTAGTAGATAATGCTGTTAAAGCAGATGTTATCATAGAATATCTTTAATGTAAAGATATATTTTGTGAGCTGCAAGTTTAGAAATCAATTACATCAAATTTTATTCAATGTTACTATTCTTTTTTGGCAGTCACCATCCCCACAAATGTATGAAAATTTAAACTAAAAAAAATGTATAACAGATTCAATCCTACATAACTACTCATTTACCCTGAAGTGGCGCAGAGCCAGCACCCCCTCCCTCATCCCTCTGGGAAATTGCACAGCTGCATTCTATATCTGAAACTGGTTTCCAAAGTGCTGGGCAGTTCTTGATAGTTGTGAACAAAACTATTTTCAAGCACCACCTTAGATTAAATAGTTCCAGCATCTCCTTCAGATCCCTCAAATATCTCTCATCTATGTCTCATTTGATGTAAATATCTTAGATTAAAAGGCAGAAGGCTCTTACAACAATCTAGTCTAACCTGTCACCATCATGAGGTCTCCCATTGCTTTGAGCTTTTTGGTCTTCTGATCAATGTGCCACTTAAAGTTCCTCTACTCCCGCCAAAGCAGGCACTATGTCCTCACTATGCCCGTCTCCTAGAGAAGACCTCACCCCTATTAGAAGTTCCACAAATGTCTGTGAAACCCTCCCCTGTTCTCATGGTAATTAACCCCAATTATTTCCCAGGAAACCTGAGCTCTTCCAGCACAGAGAAGGCTTGTTGAAGAATCAGGCCTCCTATGTTTCCTGCTGAAAGAAAGACTTAAACTGGAGAGATGGTCCCAAGCAGATAATGGCACTTGCTTGCAAAGCCTGATGGCTTGGGTTTGATTCCCCAGTACCCACATCCATCAAAACCTCTCTAAATTAAGACTAATGGAGAGAGGGAAGGGATATGATGGAGATTGGACTTCTAAAGGGGCATGGGGGCAGGGGAGGGAAATATCATGCATTTTTTTTGTATGTAAGTATAGAAGTTGTCAATAAAAAATAATTTTTAAAAAACTCTCTAAATTAACAATGCTTATCCCATGTAAGTATGCTGACTTTACTCTCCATTGGAGAATCTGTTCTTTTTCAGAAGGTAAGGAGATCTGAGGAGATAAACCACCCGTCACACTTCAGCCAAGGCCCAGGTGAGACCACAGAGGATTTGGTGAGATGAACAAGAGTGCTGCTTCCATGGAGAGCTTGACAATCGGCACCAGGGCAAATGAGACAGACACTAAGGATACTCAACACATACCAAGTCAGAAATCCAGAAGCTCCTGAGAGCTTAACACTGAAGTAGACTTAAAGCACACCCACTATGGCTCAGGGAGTTTTGCAGAAGAGGGGTGGAAAGATTATAAGATGCACAGGGTGGGAGGACATACCTAGAGGCATTTCTGCCCCGCCCCAAGACTGACTTCTGAGCTCACAACGCATAATCCACAACCCCATGGGGAATACCAGCAACTCCACTGAGGTGGGGCCTCAGCGGACTGGGGGCAGGGAGGAGGGAAATGAGGGTACTAACATACAGTGTGTCCATACAGAACATATTCTTAATAAAAAAGTTTTTAAAATTAGAGCTGGAGAGATGGCTCAGTAGTTAAGCCACTTGCCTTCTAAACCTAAGGACCCAAACTGAAATCCCCAGTACCCACATAAAGCCAGATGCACAAGGTGGCACATGTGTCTGGAGTTCGTATGCAGACAGTGGCTAGAGATCCTAGCGTGCTCATTCTCTCTCTCTCTCTCTCCTCTCTCTCTCTCATAAATAAGTAAAATTTTTTAAAAAAAAAAATGAAAAAGAAAAAGAAAGATTTGAGACATTTCTGGACTACAATTTTAGGTTTATAACTTTTTTTCCTTTCATTCATTAGTTAAGTCCCTACTCTGTGCCAGGCACTAGGTAAGTAGAAACAAACAAGAGAGGTAGAGGTGTAAGCTCACATGGATGATGAAAACAGAATCAGAATCAGGGCTGGAGAGATGGCTTAGTGGTTAAGGCACTTGCCTGCAAAGCCAAAGGACCCAGGTTTGATTCCTCAGTACCCACGTAAAGCCAGATGCACAAGGTAGTGCGTGCATCTGGAGTTCGTTTGCAGTTCCTAGAGGCCCTGGCATGCCCATATTCTCATTCTCTCTCTCTCTCTCTCAAATAAAATAATAAAATATTTTTTAAAATAATTTAGAATCACAAACAAAATCACAATGTGCTTGAAGGTATTGGATGGAGACTACCCAGGAAGATGCACTTTCGAGTGGAGACCAGGGAAAGCATCTCTGAGGAAATTATATTTAAGCTGAGAACCTAAAGATGAAAGAGATCCAGCCATTTGCAGAACAGGAAGAAAGAAAGGTCTAGGCAAAGAGAACAGCATGTACAAAGCCTCCAAGAAAATGATCAGGGCAGTGAACAAATCTGTTCTCCGTGGTCTGTGCTCACCGCTTGTCACGTTTCCCTCAGACCTCCTCTGTTTTCACCCACAGCTGTGGTGAACAGTTTACCTCCAGCTTTCAGCCACCCACCTCAAGCATCTGAGCATCTTCCTGCCTTTTCTAGTATCACCCAGTACAGCCTAAAGAAGGGGGTGTCATTGCCTTCTAGACAACCCTTAATTTGGAGGACAAACCCTTTTGGCATCCTATCCTTTCAGTTGACATCTTTGAGAGCTACTTTATACTTCTCAGGAGATCTCTCAACATAATAGAACCCTGTAGTCCAGACGGCAAGCCAAAAATGCACTCCCTTTGTTGCTGTCTCATTTTTCTTATGCCCTCTCTCTTTCTGGAGCCCTACCCAATGTTCATCTATGACATTTCAAGGGACTACAATCTAGGATGCACATGTTAGAGGAACTGACAGAAGATTTGCAATAGAGGGAGCAAGGAGGAGAGTCAAATAAGATGGAGTTGGAATTGCAGGGTGGAAGCAGTCAGCAGAGAGAGGGTATAATGAGACTGTTCCTTGGTGGAGAGTGGGCAGATATGTACAGCAGGCAGCTCTATCAGTAGTCCAGGCAACAGAGAATGGGGGTGTGTGAGGTATTGTGAGGTTCTCAGAAGTGATGGAAATAAATGGACAAGTTGGGATATATTTTAAAGGTGGAATGGTCAGCACTTGCTTATTGTGGTGGTTTGATTCAGGTGTCCCCCATAAACTTAGGTGTTCTGAATTTTCTAGGTTCTCAGCTGATGGAGATTTGTGATGGAGGCAGTGAATTGTTGGGGGTGGGCTTATGGGTGTTATATTCAGTTTTCCCCTTGCCAGTGTCTGGCACACTCTCCTGTTACTGTTGTCCACTGTATGTTGGCCAGGGGTGATATCTACCCTCTGCTCACGCCATTGTTTTCCCCTGCCATCGTGGAACTTCCCCTCAAGTCTGTAAGCCAAAATAACCCCCTTTTCCCCCAAAAAGCTGCTCTTGGTCGGGTGATTTCTGCCAGCAATGTGAACCTGACTATAGCACTTACCAACTGGGTGAATAAAAGGGGAGCGTTCATGCATGATTTTGTTTGAGCAGCTGGGATGGTGGCCATATTTAACTGAGATAGGAACGAGATGAGGCAGGAAAACTAAATATGTAATTTTGTCTTTATAAACTTTGAGTTGTCCTTGTGATATCCAAAGAGAAAATCAAGATGTGTTTAGATATGAGTCAGGACTTGATGCAGTGGACATAAATGTAGTTTAGGGTCATATATACATCTACGTGTGTGTGTGTGTGTGTGTGTGTGTGTGTGTGTGTGTGTGTTTTCACTTTAGGAATTCTGCCTTTTTTGTATTGATATATCCAGCACTGCAAATGGTATATACTAAAGTATTTCACACATGTTTATTAAATGGTTGCATGACTTAATAAATTATTAGTTTCCTGCCTCCTTTTTCTAAACCATCTCTTTCTAAACTGGTGCCATGGCAATGTTCCGATTAGACCAGGCATCACATCTTCCCCACCCAAAGACCATCAGTGGCTATACCTGGTCAGCAAAATCCAGCCTCTCCACTTCAGAATTCAAGGCCCTGGGTGATCTGAACCTTAGTCTGTGCACACTCGAGATCTACTGGCTATTTTGTGTCCTACCTTTGTTCCAAACCTGAGTTCTTGGCTCTAATCATAACACTACCATGGAGTCTGTAGGTTTGTCCACACTCCTATTGTTCCTATCCATGTCCAAATTCCTTTTCTTCTACAAAATATTCCCAGCTTTCCCCCTGCTGTCTGAATCTTAGTAAATTTCTCCCTTCCTCTGCTTTTATAACGTTTTCATTTCTCATTATAGTTCTCACTGATGTTTGCTTGATATAAGGAGAAAGGGTCTCTGTGTGTGGGAGAGAGAGAGAATGAGAGATTCCCGCCAGACTGTGAGCTCCTATGATAAGGTTTCCACAGCAAAGATGACATAGTTCATATTCAATAAATGCAGTAAACTAAGTACCTTTTGTTAAAAGAAGCTTCAAGTTCCAGACTGACTTCTATTCCAGATTTAGCTGCTTTTAACCTTGAGCAGGTCCCTTAACATCTATTGGCCTTCCTTGTCTTATGTCTAAAGTAAAATTAATCATATTAGGGATGCTTGAAAAATCAATTATTTATCATTTTGAAAATGCCTTAGGAGCCTCGGAGATTGGCATTTCTATTTTTGTGGCATCTTTCTTGCCCAAGTTTGCAGTTTTGTTTTGTATTTAAAGAAACTTGCAAAGGAAAGGCATGACCTGTTCAAACAACAGTTTTTCTCAGAACCCAAAATAATTACATCCTGTATTGAGACAAGGCCATCTTTTACCCTTTATAGCAAATGATGTGATTTCAAAGAAACCTCTTTTTCCACCCAGTGACTTTAAAGTGATTACAGTATTTATGTCGAATTATAAAAAGATGAGTAAGAATTCAATCATACACAGAGTGGGGATTTCCATAAGGAGGAAATAAATGAATATGCTTAAATCATAACAAGTGTAAGTGACCTTTTCAGATGCAAGTCTCCATTTTCTATGTCCTGGTCAAGGGTACAGGTAGAGGCCCTTACATGAGTGATTAGTTCATTTCAAGACACATCCAAAGTCGAGAGCAACAGGAGCCAAGTCACTGAAAATAATAACTCATGTTTCATGTACATTACTTCACTCAGTCCTCGCAGTCCTCCCCTGAGATACTCAGGGCAGGTATTACTAATCCTGTTTTATGGTGGAGGAAATTGCAATCCAGGGCAGTTATGCAACTTGTCCAAGACCAATCTGTAAGTGGCGGAGCCAGAGCTGGGACTGATCTTTTGACTCAAATCCAGGGCTTCTCCCACTCACCTAGCCACTTTCAGCTCGGTGCCCTGAACCCTGGGAATGGGACACCACGGCTGCCTAAGAAAGATAAGAAGGGAAGGCAAAGAAGTCAGAGACCTCAGAGAACTTGTACGTAGCTTCAAAACTCCCCCGCCCCCAGTCTTATCTCTGAGCCCCTCTGCCTAGGATATTCAGTTCCTCTTTTCTCTACGTGGTCAGGCTCTCTCAGGGCATAGCTGACCTTTGTCTGCCCATTGTCCCTCAGCCAGGCTTCTCTCTCCTCCAAGGTTTCCATCCAGTGGCTGCTGCATAGCAATCACTGGGAAATGTTGGGTAAAGAAAGTGTAAATGGTGTCAGAGGCAAGGCAGCAGCCCAGGACATGTAGTGTCTGGGGGAAACCTTAGTTGGAGCTATGGCAGCTTCCCCTGGGAACCAGGCACTGGGATATTACAGTTCCTACAATCACAAGAGAGGTTCCTAAAGTAACTATCTGTGGTCTACACACAAACTTATCTTTGCATCTCCTCAGTCCAAACCCTTGGCTCCCATGACACCTTTATGTATCTGTCCACATTCCTCCCCTTGAGCCTTGGGCTGTCATTCTTCATGGACACATCAGATGTTTCCTACTTCCTCTAGTCATCATAAGCTCATTTAGGGCAGGAGAAGTGTTCACTATTGTGATAAAAGTCATAGGAAGCAGGGCTGGAGAGATGGCTTAGCGGTTAAGGTGCTTGCCTGCAAAGCCAAAGGACCAAGGTTCAATTCCCCAGGACCCACACAAGCCAGATACACAAGGTGACACATGCATTTGGAGTTTGTTTGCAGTGGCTGGAGGTCCTGGCACACCCATCTCTCTCTCTCTCTCTCTCTCTCTCTGCATATTTCTCTCTCTCTCGTAAATAAATAAATAAATAAATAAATAAATAAATAAATAAATAAATAAATAAATATAAGACTTAAGGGCTGGAGAAATGGCTTAGTAGTTAAGGCACTTGCCCGCAAAGCCCAAGGAACCTGGTTCAATTCCCAATGACCCACGTAAGCCAGATGCACAAGGTGGCACCTGCATCTGGAGTTTGTTTGCAGTGGATGGAGGCTCTGGTGCACTCATTCTTTCTCTCTCTCTCTCTCTGTCTTCCTCTACCTCATTCTCTCAAATAAATAAATAAAAATAAAATATTTTTAAAAGACTTTAAAAAAATAATAGGAAGCAGTAGTTTTTTTGAATACCTATTGGGTGCTAGAACTTTACACGTGATGGTGTAACAATCTTTACAGAAGTTTCCTGTGGCAGGCATTATGATGGTCACCCCAATTTTTATGGAGGAAATAGAGAGGCATAAAAATTATTCATTCAAGATGTCATAATTACATCCAAGCGAGGACAAGAGGGACGAAGTCTGTCATTAACATTTCCTGTAACTTCTCACGGGCCTATCAGGGACCATATAATTGCTCACCGAGTGGCAGTATGGCCTAGAAGTACACTTAGTGGGATGCCTTAAACATGTATTTGATTTAAGTAAATATTGTGCGGTTTAATTTGGAAGACACATAGCATAACAAAACAGTTTTTACTGCCAGGTTTTGTTAAATATGTTGTGTATTCAGTCTCTGACTTATTCTTTCTTCCCTTCCTCCAGGGCAAAACATCTTTGTTTTCCTTTCAACCTATTCATTGAAGAAACCGGAACATTCTCACGGAATTTCCTCCACTCCGGATTGTGTTGATTCCAGACTTTTCCTAACAATCATGATTTATCTTATAAGTCAGGTATTATCGTCATCCCTATTTTACAGGCCAAAAACAGTGTTTCCAAAATGGCCTGGATATCCATGACTCACCCTGCCTGGCACTACCTACACAAGACCAGCATAATAGGAGGAAAAGATGATGACATCAAAATCAAAGAGAGATTGATTGAGAGGGGGAGGGAATATGGAGAGTGGAGTTATGAAGGGGAAAGCGAGGGGGGAATGGAATTATCATGGTTTACTGTCTAAAATTATGCAAGTTGTCAATGATACAAATTAAAATAAAATAAACAGTGTCTCAATATGGGGCGGGGGGAATGGTTAATGTAACATAATGAGAAATGGTGAGAACACAGCCCAGCTATCACTGACTGCAAGGCCCTAGTTACCACAACAGATAGCCTCGAGTATAGACAGACCAGCTAGCATCTGCTAAGAGGACATCAACTATTCTGCTATAATCTATTTTACCGTTTACCACAGCAACACAAAAATTAAAGTAGACTAGCACTAGATGTTTTATGTTCATTTGTAAGTTTTGTGAAGATCATAATATCTGGTATGTGACTAAAGGAGTAGAGTATACAGTGTTCCCTAAAATGATAACTTTAGACATCTGCCTTTAATAAGTCAAAGATCATATTTCATCATAATGGTGAACTTTAGGAGGATTACTGTAAGTCCAAAGCCAGCCTGAGACTACATAGCGAATTCCAGGTCAGCCTGGAATCTCAACTTTTAAAATTAGAAATAAAAATTATAAATGTTTACTATTAAAAACTTGAGGGGAATTTTAGAATAAAAAAATATATAAACCACCTCCTATGACCTTTTCCTGGAGTCCCTCATCTTCTGAGGCTGACACACAATTAGTCTCTTTCAAGGATGAAGTGTGGCCTGCCAGTATCAAAAGACTCATCTAGCAGAATATCCATTGAGAGTTTTGCAGAATAGCTAGAGAGCATTCCATAGACACTGAGGCAGGAAGAAACTGTCTAGTGGTAATAAGGTGAGCCTCATAAAACCTTGACATTTAAAGCTGAGAATTCCACAGATAAATATATAAACACTTATAAGAAAGAATTGACAGGGCTGGAGAGATGGCTTAGTGGTTAAGGTGCTTGCCTGAAAAGCCAAAGGGCCCAGGTTCAACTCCCCAGGACCCACATAAGCCAGATGCACAAGGGGGAGCACGCATCTGGGGTTTGTTTACAGTGGTCCTCTCTCTCTCTCTCTCTCTCTCTCTCTCTCTCTCTCTCTCTACCTGCCTAGTTCTATCCCTCTCTCTCTCTCTCTCTCTCTCTCAAATAAATAAATAAAAATTTAAAATTTTTTAAAAAGAAAGAAATGACAAATGAGTGATATGAAAACATGGGTGTTTTTATGTTTTAGGCAAGCTGTATAAGTTTTGACACTAAGGCCACTTACAGAAATACTATGCATTTTAAAGACATATATTTTGATCCATTGCTATGGCTTGAGTTTCCCCTCAAACACTTACATTAAAATGTAATTCTGTTATAACACTATTAAGAGATAGGACTTTAAGCTGGAGACATGACTTAGTGGTTAAGGTGCTTACCTGCAAAGCCTAAGGACCCATGTTTGACTCTCCAGGTCCCACATAAGCCAGATGCACAAGGTGATGCAAGTGTTCAAGGTTTCACATGAGCACAAGCTGACACATGCATCTGGAGTTCAATTTCGGTGGCTGGAGGCCCTGGTGCACCAGTTCACTCACTTGCTCTCTCTCACTCTCTGTCATTAAAAAATTACAAAAAAAAAAAAAAGAGGACTTTGAAAAATATTTATGCATTTACTTACTTTTCATTGGAGAGAGAGAGAATGAATTAGCTTGCTAGGGTGTCTTGCCTCTGCAAATGAACTTCAGATGTATGTGCCACTTTGCGCATCCGGCTTTACATAGGTACTGAAGACTTGAACCCAGACGAGCAGGTTTCACAAGCAAGTGCCCTTAACTGTTAAGCCACAGAGATGGGACTTTTAGTAGATGTTGAATTCATGAGGACACCTTGCTTAAGGCTCTTATCATGGGAGTGGGTTTTTGTAAGAGGGCTCCTAAGGGAAAGATGAGTCCTGCCAATTGATCTTCATCTCACCGGTACAATTCTTTACCTTGAGATCCCTTCACTATGCCACAGGAAGCAAAAAGGCCTTTGCTAGATACCAGTGTCACGCTCTTGCCATCAAGTCTTGGTCTTGAACATGGTGTGATGCATTAACTCACAGCCTCCACAAGTTTAAGAAATAATTTTTTTAATGTAATTAACTTATTTACTTGAGAGAAAGAGGCAGATAGAGAGAGAGAATGGGCACGCCAGGGCCTCCAGCCACTGTCAACAAACTCCAGATGCATGTGTCACCTTGTGCAGATGGCTTATGTGGGTCCTGGGGAATCGAACCTGGATCCTTTGGCTTCGCAGACAAACACCTTCACCACTAATCCATCTCTCCAGCCCAAGATATAAACTTTTATACTTTATAAATGACTCAATCTCAGGGAGCCTGTTATAGGGACAGAAAACAGATTAAGACATCCAAGAATATGAGATCAAAGAGAATGAAATGCGACATTTTAAAAAACATTAAAGACTTCACCTTTCCCAAAGACATCAGGCCAAGAGATTGACAATGCCCTAGAAGGGCTGTAGACTACAAGACTACCATTGCAGACCTAGCCATCCCCTGACATAGTTCTTTGCTCTGGGTTCCTCATTCATTAGAATGAACAAAGAGCACTCCCCAGCCTTCTACAAGGCCACCTCTACCCAGCCAGGGAGTCTCCTGCCTTAGACTGGGGTTTGCCTCCACTCCCCTCCCTGTTTGCCAAGGGAGGACTCTGGTGCTAAATGCAGGCACAAATGATCAGTGTTCGACCCGCCACATGCAGATGGAAACAGTTTGACACGACAATACAACTGGCCCTGCTCCAAGCAAAATTCCTTCTGGAGATGCCACATTTTAAAGTTAAACCACAAGCACATCTGTATGTAACCTGTGGTGCTTGTTACATTACTTAATGAATGGGGCATAACAGATCATTAAATAGTTTTATAGAGAGACCTAATACACAGGCTGGCTTATTTTCTGCAGTCTTGGGATTGCTCCTCAGACTTCTCTGCTGCCCTCTGTGAGGTCACCTCCACACTGAGTCACAAACACAGTCCTGGCTGAGAGGCACATATTCCTTTGTGAGGAGTCAAAAGGAGAAAACAAGTGTGGCCCCCGAGACCCCATTTTTTTTCATGTGGTATAAAACTGGAATTTACCACTCTTGATGCATAGACTTCTTCTTCTTCTTCTTCTTCTTATTATTATTATTATTATTATTATTATTATTATTATCAATAATCAATCATGAGTTATTTTAGAAACTTTCTATTAAGAGAGAAAAGTTCAAGGACAGCAGCCTCAAAGCTAGGCATGCTGGGGCTGGAGAAATGGCTTAGTGGTTAAGGTGGTTGCCTGTGAAGCCAAAGGATCCGGGTTCGATTCTCCAAGACCCATGTAAGCCAGATGAACAAGGGACACATGCATCTGGAGTTTGTTGGCAGTGGCTAGAGGCCCTGGCATGCCCATTCTCTCTGTGTCTGCCTCTCTTCTATCTCTCTCTGCTTGCAAATAAATAAATAAATAAATAAATAAATAAATAAATTTTAAAAATTTTTTTTAAAAAAGCTAGGTGTGGTAGCAATACTTGGGAGGATGAGGTAGGACGATTGCTGTGAGTTTGAGGCCAGCCTGGGCTAAAGTGAGTTCCAGGTCAGCCTGGGCTAACATGAGAGACTACCTCAAGAAACCAAAACAAAATAACAACAAAAAGAGCCCCTTGACTGGTGCAAGTGAAGTCTTAGTACAGGAGCCTCACTTAGCCAGAAGGAATGAACCCTTTCTCTCTGCCCTTCATGACTCCAGTCCAATTTACTAATTTAAAATTCTATAGGTGGGCATGTTTATGGAAATCCACCTGGACATAGGTTGTTATGTTTATTTCTTCCAAGGAAGTTTTAAGTTTATGGTTTCAAGAACTGTGTCTGTATCTAGAGAACTATTCACACCTTCAGTTCTAATCTTCACCCGCGTGCAGCCATACTTTTCCGTGCTTCTTATCACACAGTATGTGAGACCTTATGCTCTACATTCTAAATTGTGTTCCCAGCGGAGGTTTTATCTTTCACATCATCAAACTTCAAGACCCTAATCTGTAATGCTTACTTTTCAAAATAGATGATTAGTTCACTTTACAGTGGTATAAAGTGTTATAAAAGTCAGTTGTAAGAACTTTTTCAAGTGGAATGTCTTCTTTATGTAGTTTCTGGATGGAGACTCCAACTTCATGAGGTCCTATCTGACTAGTCATATGATTCTGCACTTTGCTTTCATTGTGCAATATTCTAAAATGCTACAAATGAAATTCTAGTGTGACCCTCATAGGAGAAAAGTATTCCTTAAGGGACTTCAAACAGAAGCAGATGAGACTGTGAACCTGGTGACAGAGAGAGACAAACCACTTCAATTAACATGAACCAGAAAGAAACAGTAGTGGTACTGGAACTGACAATCGAGAAATCAAGAGGATTCCAAGGGATTTTTAGAGGCATGTGGGGTAAACGACATAAGAAGAGAAGCACTTAGAGGCAGAACGTGTTCTCTGTCTAGAATTTGTTCATCTCTATCCAGCAGAAGCAGTTTTGTCCCATAGTGTTCTTTTTATAGATGCAATGAGAGGAAGAACATGCTGAATAAATTAACTTTCCTTTTCAGTGTTGTCCAAGAAATAAAATGGCAAAAGATGCCATCCATCCCGGTGACTGTATGGCAACAGGAAGGAGTAGAGAGCAAAGGGTAACATATGCTACATTCAAGTCAGGGATGCTACCAAAGTTCATGTTTAATGTGGAAAGTTAAACCACACAGTTCAAAAAAAAATTCTTTTAAGGAATCAAAGTATACCTTTAAAGCCAAGCTCAAATTTTCCAAAATGAAGACACTAAAAAATGGAAAAATAGAGCCGGGCATGGTGGCACATGCCTTTAATCCCAGCACTCGGGATGCAGAGGTAGGAGGATCGCCGTGAGTTCAAGGCCACCCTGAGACTACATAGTTAATTCCAGGTCAGCCTGGGCCAGAGTGAGACCTACCTCGCAAATCCAAAAAAAAAAAAGGAAAAATACCTAATGCAATTTTTAAATATACTACAGCATAACAAATTACCCCAGACTTGGTAGTTTAAAACAACCAGCCTTTATGTCCACAGCTTTTGTTGGGTAAGAATCTAGGAGTGGCTTGACTGAGTGGTTCTGGCTCAGGGTTTTTCATCTAAAAGCTTGGCAGGTGCTTCAGGGCTATCTTCAAAACTCCCCTCAAAACCTTGCCTGGAGGCTCCAGCTACTTGCTGACTGCTCACAGAATCTGCTGTGATCTCTTCATGGGCTGGTGAGTGTATTCGCAGAAGGGTACGTCACTTCCCTCAGCGTCAATGATCAAGAGCCACAGGAATAGGAAGAATCCAGATGCCTTTGATGTCCTGATCACATCTCTTTCTTCATTTCCACCACCTTCTACTCATTAGAAGAGAACCACCAAGTCCAGTCAACACCCAAGAAGAGGGAATTATCGTGGGCTTTTAAAGGGAGGTTACCAAACAATTTGTGGATACATTTTTTTTTCATTTAAATTTTTTTAATTGGGAACTTTAATGTATAACATAACCATACCGTAATTTGGTTGTGTTCCCATCATGTTATCCTCTTTTGTTCCCTTCCTCCCACATCCCATCCACTGAGGACCCTCCTCTTTCAAGGTAATCCTTCCTCTGTTTCATTGTCTCATTCCCTTTGTCCTCTTCCATCCTCTAGGTCAAAATGTTGATGGGCTCAGAACAGTGCAGGTCTTGTGAGGATATCAGTAATCACTGTGGGGTCTTTGTGGAGACTTTTTTTTATTTATTTGCAAGCAGAGATACAGACAGTGAGCGAGAGAGAGAGAGAGAGAGAGAGCATGGGAGTGCCAGGGCCTCTAGCCGCTGCAAATAAACTCCAGATGCATGTGTCACTTTGTGCATCCAGCTGTATGTGGGTACTGGGGTCACTGGGCTTTGATTCCTTCATGCTGAGCCATCTCTCCAGGCCCTGTGGAGACATTTTTAAATCACCAAAACAAACGTCGAAAATTGAAGGGGTACCAGTGGCCCAGAAAGGAAAGGAAAGCACAAATTTCTAGAACCCACAGAGAGAAGCACAGGAAAGCTCATCTCCTAATCTTACTGCCAGCCCAGAAACTGTGCAAGGGGATTGACAAAATCCCAAGGAATTTTACCAGCACCTCAGAATATACTAGTCAGCTTTCCATCACTATGACAAAATACCTGAGAAAATCAACTTAAAGGGGAAAAAAGGCAGGTATGATGATGCATGCCTATGATCCTAGCACATGGGAGACAGAGGCAGAAGAATCTTGAGTTTAAGGACAGACTGGGCTACATGGTGAGTTCCAGAACAGTTTGTGCTATATAATAAGACTCTGTCTCAAAAAAAAAAAAAAAAATGTTTTCAATTTTTTTTTAAGGAAGAAAGATTTCCTATGTATCCTGGTTTCAGAGGTTTCAAGCCATGGTCATATGGCTTTCTTATGTAAAAGGCTGTGGTGAGACAGAACACGATGGCAGGGAAGGTTTGGTGGCAGCAAGGAATTTGGGAGTGAGTCCCTAACATCCCCTTCAAGGGCATGCTCCCAATTGCCTATTTCCTCCAGGTCCACCCACTAAAGTATTATTGCCTCCCATAGGCTGGCACCCAAGCCTTTAGTACTTGGTCTTTGGGGGACATTTTAGATCCAGACCATAACACTGAGTAGCAGTGGAAAAGGTTACTGGAAAGGAAGGGACAGAACAGGGACAGGAGCAATGGCCCTGACCCCTCTCTGGAAAGCTTAGAGGTCTAGGCTGACTGGGAAAGCAGTCAAAAACCCCAGAGCAATACCAACACTGTGAGGGCTCTGCTCACACCCCTCAGCATTCATTTCTCCCATATCTGCTTCTCAAGCTTCCACTTGCAGCCACCTACACCTCTTCGGACGTTCTTTTGGCTCAGCATCCAATGGTGTCTTCTGGAGCAAGCAGGAAAAACCCAGCAAGGTTCACCCACTGCCTGACTAGGTGGGCCAAACCCCCAGCTTCTCCTCCAGTCTCAGGCAGAGTTCACCTATGCTTTGACACTGTCCACCCCCTAGTCACACTGAGCTCTTACTGACCACAAAAGTCCCCTGCTCCATAGCACATCCTTGACTTCCTTTCTTTCCTTCCCTTCCTCATTGCCTGCTCCTCTATGGTACTTCCCCGGGTTCCTCACACAGTTGTGCTCCTTCCTCTCACTCCTGTCTTAGGTTCTGCCTCTGGAAACCAATAGAAAGAATGTGATGCACACCTAAATGAAGAGAACAAACCTGGGTATAAAACAACCAGAAAAAGGCACCAGACAGTATCAACCCAGCACGCCCATCATTGCCTAAAGTACAGTTTTGTTTTTGTTGAAGCATCCCTCTCTTACTGTCCAGTCAGCCACAGCTCCCACTATCTTCTATTCATCTGTCTGTAGCCATTCATAGAAAGAGGTCTATAATCATTTCTAATCTGAGGCCTAATTATGTCCGCATGGTACAATTTAAATGTTTTTCAACTTCATGTTTATCTGTTTCTACTGGATACAATTTTTTTTTGGAGAGAGACAGAGAGAGAGAGGGAGAGGAAGACAGATAGAGATGGGCACGCCTGCAGTCTCTCAGCTGCTGCGAACGAAATCCAGATGCGGCCCCTTGGTCAAGTGCGGCATTGCACCCTTGCCTCACTTTGCATCTGGCTAAAACCGTGGGACCTGGAGATTGGAACCACTGGAGATTGAAACCAGTATTCTTAGGCTTAGGAGGCAGGCGCCTTAACTGCTAAGCCATCTCTCCAGCCCTGAATACAATTTTTACAAAAACAATAGTAATTTTTTTTTCATTAAGAAACAAGAACTAAACCGGGCATAGTGGCCCACACTTTTAATCCCAGCACTTGGGAGGCAGAGGTAGAAGAATTGCCATGAGTTCGAAGCCACCCTGAGACTACATAGTGAATTCCAGGTCAGCGTGAGCTAGAGCAAGACCCTACCTGGAAAAAAAAAAAAAAAAAAAAAAAAAAACCACCAAAAAAATAAAGAAATAAACAAGAACTAGAGATGAGGGAAATGGGGAGGTGTTAGTCATTCAATGAATAAACTCTGAATACATGTACAACATGCACAGTGATATACTTAGTGATATAATGTGCACTATATTTAATAATGTGTTGTATACTTGAAATTTACTAGGAGGAAGTCAAGAATTTTCATCACAAAAAAGATAATCATTCCTATAAGGTAACTGATATGTTAATCAGCTTGATTGTGGCAACTATTTCAAAATGTACCAATTTGTGATATAGCCCTTGAATATATACAATTTTTTGCCAACTATATAGCAATAAAGCATACAAATAAATAAGCAAGCAAAAATAAACAAAACTAAGAACTGTCAAGAGGTAAGTAATTCATTTGAGATGGTATAAATATAGATAACTAGTATTTTTCATTATGACTTTCATTTTAATAAAAGCATTTTGTCTTCCTCATTCCTATCAAATTAGTAATTATTTTCTAAGTTCATAAAATATGGTATCAGTAAAAGACAGGTGAATAGGCAAAGAGAAGAGGAGGGCACTTTAAAACAGTAATGTTTTAAACCTTTCACGAAGGTGGATTAGCAGAGGCCTACAAAATCTCCATGCTTTTGTTCCAGTTATTTAGCCTAAGGCATGTTTCCCAAAGATTGGTCCCAGCACCAGAACCACCTGGGCCCCTCCAAAGACATCTGAATCAATGTCTCTGGGGCTGAGATCTGAGAATTGTACATTAATAGTTTCTCCTGATAATCCTTATATGCACTAAAGCTTAAGCTCCACAGGCCTGGGAAAATGGGAGGTTCATTCATTAACACTGAGTCCCCAGCAGGGATCAGCCTGTGCTCCCTGCACTTGGGACATATACGTAAATATCACAGAAAAGATCTTTGTGATCATGAGGCTTTTCAAAAATACTCAAACATTTTATATAAACACACTCATCACTATAGTACTTACAATAAAATTAAGAAGTAACGGATTCAGTGATCTTTCAAAGAATGACATGGAAAGCTGCCTACCATGTGTTAAGAGATGAAAATGGCTATGATCCTTTTTTAAAATAGACTTGTATATTGATAAAAATACTAAAGGAAAATTCACATACACAAGAATGTTAATTTTAGTTCACTCTGTAAAACATGATTATAGATTATTTCTATTTTTTCTATTTGTTATTTTTTTGTAATTAAATTCCTAGAATAAACATACATTACTAACAAAATCAGATGAAAATATAATGCTTAAAAAGATTGACCAAACACCATAGAATAGAAACTTTTCAATCTCATACCTATCCTTTAAAATGTTTTGATTTACCAATATTTGCACATAGTTATGTTCACTTCTGATCTAAACTTTATAATTTTCAATTTCCTTTTGGTTGCTACTCTTAGTTTCACTTAAGGAAGTGAGCTTTCAAATTTTCTATGAAGGAGTGCTTTCAAGAAGATTCTTTACAATTTGTTTGTTTGTTTGTTTGTTTGTTTGTTTTGAGGCAGGGTCTCACTCCAGCCCACGATGACCTGGAACTCAGCCCACGATGACTTGGAACTCAGATGCAGTCCCACCCAGCTAGCATCAAACTCATAGCAATCCTCCTACCTCTGCTTCCCAAGTGCTGGGATTAAAGACATACAACCACCATACCAGGCTCTTTACATTTTTTTTCTAAGCTCTTTATTCTAAAGAATAAATGGGGGAAAAAGAATAAATGGGATTTGATTAAACTTTTCATGAATTTAAAATATAAAAAATAACTATCATTATCAGAGAAATACAGAATACAGAAAAAGTAATCATAAGTCCAGACTTTCACCCATGTGTGCTTTATACAGACATAAATATATATCTAGGGCTGGAGGGATAGCTTAGCAGTTAAGGTGTTTGCCTGCAAAGCCAGAGGACCCAGCTTCGATTCCCCAGGACCCATGTTAGCCAGATGTACAAGGGGACGCACGCACGTGTCTGGAGTTTATTCGCAGTGGCTGGAGGCCTGGCACACCCATTCTCTTTCTCTGTCAAATAAATAAATAAATAAAATATTTAAATATACATCTATTATTTTGTTTACTTCAATACTTTACACACTGTTCAGGACCTTGTTATCTCCTTGTACCAAACACCGTAGATAGCATTACATGTTACAGAGATTCACTTTATCTTTGTAATGACTGCATATATTATATTGGATGAAAATTCTCTGATTTAATTAAGGAATTTTTCTCATTTACACAACATATTTTATAACTGATTATCAATGATATGTCAAAAACCTATTGACTTAGGCATTATAATTACTCAGACTTTTTTTAACCAGTATCTCTCATTTGACATTACCATTCTTTGTGCTAAATATCCTAGAATAACAATCACATCTTTTAGAGATCATGACATTTCCTCTTTCTCAGCATTTCTCATCTTGATTCCTTGTGTTAATTTATCCTTGGCTATGATGTCTGTGAGTAATAAACATTTCTGAGCATGGTCATTTATTAGGATTTCAATCTAAAAACATCCCCTGAAGGCTTATGTCTTAATCGCTTGCTTGCCAGTTAATGAGCTCTTGAGAGGTGATTGGATCATGAGGGTGCTAATATCATTAGTGGTAAGTTGATTAATAAACTCAATAGCTGAAAGGACCATTAGGTGGTGGGACCTGGTTAATGAAGTAGGTCAGTGAAGATACCATATCGTCAGCAAAAAGGGAGATCCTATCTTAAGCAGAGTGAAACACCTTAAAGTTGTCCTCAGACCTTCCACACCATGCCCTGTGGCACATGTGCACACACACACACACATACACACACATATATGCATGCTCACATAATTTTTTTTAAAGGCAGTGCCAGGCTGGAGAGATGGCTTAGTGGTTAAGGCACATGCCTGTGAAGCCTAAGGACCCATGTTCAATTCTCCAGGTCCCACATAAGCCAGATGCACATGGCAGTGCATGCATCTGGAGTTTGTTTGCAGTGGCTAGAGGCTCTGGCACGCCCATTCTCTCTTTCTCTCTGTCTCAAATAAAAATAGGTTTTAAAAAAGGATAGTACCAATACTTCTCTAACATGCATGAAGCCTACAGTTCCATCCTGAGCACCAATAAATAAGTTAATAAATAAATAATCTCTTTTTACAAAAGAAAGTACAGCCAATTCATTAAGTTCCAAGGGACTTCCTTGGAAAAATAAGAACTTAGGTCGAGGGCTGGAAAGACGGCTTGGCAGTTAAGACACTTGCCTGTGAAGCCTAAGGACCCATGTTCTACTCTCCAGATCCCATGTAAGCCAGACGCACAAAGATGAGGTGAGCATAAGGACACACATGCCCATTAGGTGGTGCAAGCATCTGGAGTTCCATTGCAGTGGCTGAGGCCCTAGGGCACCAATTCTCTCTCTCTGTCTCTCTCTCTTGCTCTCTCTGTCTCTCTCTGTCTCTGTCTCTCTCTGTCTCTCTCTGTCTCTCTCTGTCTCTCTGTCTCTCTCTCTCTCTCTCTCTCTCTCTCTCTATATATATATATATATATATATATATATATATATATATATATATATATATATATATACTACTAAGCCAATCCAGCAAGTTGCTTTAAAGTGAGTTCAGAGGAGTTAATTTTTAATATCACTTTTATGTGGACTGATAGGCAGAAAACTGGAATTATTATAGCTTTGTGGGGAGGGAGAACAGACTACTTAAGGTCAGCGCAATGTTGTCAATACCAAGTTGGAAAAACTGGAAAGTTATGCTGTCTTCACTTAGCCTCATCTTGTTCTCAGTAATTGCTTCCTTTCAAGCATAAAGTTGTGTAGGGTAGGAGAGATATTACAAGGCTTCTCTTTATAGTCACTGCTGCAAGATCCCATTTTAGCATAATTACAGTCTTGGAGTTGCAGAGACAGGCTCACTCTATCTAGCTATGCAGCTGGCTTTCTCAAATGACAATGGGATGCTCACCAGTTCAGCAGTGTCCCAAGGCTGTCAGCCAGGGGGAGGCCCTCAAGCTGAAATTTGCCCTCCCTTTGTCTGTATTTCCTCCATGAAAAGGGGAAAATGGCTTCCAGTTTTTAAGAAGGAAGTTCTTATTCTCCTGGGGCTGTGAAGGAACATGCTGAGCTCCCAGTGCAGATTTCAGAATCTCAAAGCAGAGCCTCTTCAGCTTTCCATCTCAAATGGGTGTCACTGGGCAAAAACACAAACGGTTCACTGCTTTTCTCCTTCTTCCCAAATCTGTTTTTCTTTTTGTGAGAACACTAATGAAAATCTACATTTTCCTGCCTTGTTTACCTACAAATGAATCCAGATTCAGCTTGACTACCTACTTCACAAGTAGTCATGGTTTGAAACAGTAACTCCGCAACTCGGCCCTCAGTTAACTGTCTAGAGACTTATGTTTATACACACTGATTTCTCAGCTTCTCACAAAGACCAGAGCCCTCCTTTTCCTGCCCAGCTTGTCCAGAAGTACTATCAGCCCTTGCTCCAACTCCTCTTCATGCTCCTTCCACACAAATTCATATACACATCCCTTTTCTTTTTTAAAATTATTTTTATTGATTGATTTCAAAGAGAGAAAGAGGCAGAGAGAGAGAGAGAGCACGTGAGCGGGGGTGGGGGGTGAGGAAGAGAATGGGCACCCCAGAGCCTCCAGCCACTGCAAACAGACTCTAGGTGCATGCACCACCTTTTGCATCTGGCTTACCTGGGTCTTGGGGAATTGAACCTGGGTCTTTTGGCTTTGCAGGCAAACACCTTAACCACTAAGCCATCCCTTCAGCCCCACACACCCATTTTCTTTATTTTATTTTATTTTTTGTTTTTCGAGGTAGGGTTTCTCTCTATCTCGGGCTGACCTGGAATTCATTCTGTACTCTCAGGGTGGCCTCCAACTCATGGCGATCCTCCTACCTCTGCCTCCCGAGTGCTGGGATTAAAGGCGTACGCCAACATGCCCAGCTTCATTTTCTATCTCATATAGTACAATTTCAGTGTAAACCTTTATCTCTTTTCTGAATTATTATTTTTTTTTAAAAAAAACTTCCTAACTGATCCATGAACTTGCAAAAAACACTTCCTTTTATTACATAAAACCAATACTGCTACTTCTAAGTTTGACTGTTTGTGCATCTCTATATTGTTTGGTGCCATGACTATGACGTTAAAGACAACCACTTCCAAAAGTCATTGGCTAATGTCCCACTCCTAAAGATTTCAGGTCAGGGGCTGGAAAGATGGTGCAGCAGTTAAAGGCACTTGCTTGAAAAGTCTGCCCTGCCCAGGTTCAGTTATCAAGCCATCCAAATAAGCCAGATGAAAAAAGTGGCACAAGCATTTATTGTTCATTTGCACCAGCAGAGGCCCTAGTGTGCATATGTGAGTGTGAGTGTGAATGCATGCACACGCACATGCACATGAGAGGACTTTCTTCTTTGTCAAACTTAAATCTTCCATGTTTCAGAGACAGATTCCCTGTACCAACGATTCTCACATTTAAAGTGTTGGGAGACTTTTTAGTTGTCATGACATAAGTGGAGGTTACTGGCATCTGGCCCCTAACAACAAATAGTATATGGTACACATAATCAATGATGCCAAAGTTAAACCTACAGATAACTAATGAATTCGCTCCTAAGTTCAATACCAGCCATTTCCATATTATCATATCCTATTCATTGTTTAAAGTTTACTTCAAACCACCTCTCTCAGCCCTCTCTCCAAGTTCTCAAGGCATGTTGGTTGTGTACCACTCTCCGTGTGTATATCAAGCATCATCCTACTCTGGAAGTGTTGCTCTGCCCCCCAGGTGCCCTGTCTCCCATGACCTCATTTTGTCAGATTATTGCTTTAGGCCACTGAGTCCATATTCTGCTTAACATCCACAGCACTGACCTCAGTGCATGATTGGTAAATGCTTGTAATTCAAAAGATGCATCTGTTAGCATAGAAACTCACAATTGAAGTGATCAGAGAATATACTGCAGGCTTGAGACTAGAGCAATTAATTTCATTCACAGCAGAGCTAAAGGGAATGACAGAGCTGGAGAGATGACTCAGAGGTTAAAGGTGCTTGCTTGCAAAGCCAGTACCCACATAAAGCCAGGCACACAAAATGATGTATGTGTCCAGAATTCATTTTCAGTGGCAGGAGGTCCGGTAAGCCCAAACACTCTCTCTCTCTCTCTCTCTCTCTCTCTCTCTCTCTCTCTCTCTCTCTCATAAACAAAGAGAATGACAATATAAAGGATGAGAATATCCAGATATACTCCTTATGATGAGAAACTCTGTGCTTTAATTGGCTCTATAAAACATAAAATGTACCATCTTAAGTATTTTTAAATGTACAGTTCTAAGGTATTAACACATTCACCTGCCTGTGCATTTATCATCACTGTCTGTCTCAGGAACATCTTCATCTTCTCCAGGGCATGTGGGAGACAGCAATACTTCCAGACAAGGTTCTTTGTTATATTCCTTACCTTTCTCAGTGCTGTGACAAAATACCTGACAAAAGCAACTTAAGGAAGGGAGGACCTATTTTGGCTCATGGTTTGAGAGGATGCAATGGAATCATGGCAGGGAAGGCACAGTGATAAGAGCATGAGGTGGCTGGTCACGTTGACCCTACAGCCAGGAATCAGAGCTGAGTGTCGACATTCAGTTTACCTTCTCCTCTTTCCATTCCTATTCAGTCAGGTCTCCCAGCCCATTGGATAGTGTCACCCACGTGCAGGCTAGGCCTTCTCTCCTCAGTTAACTCTCTGGAAACACCTCCACAGATAGACCCTCAAGTGTGCCTCCCAGGTGACTCTAAATCCAGTCAAGATGACGATGAGGTTTACGCATTACACTTGGTATACCCATGGAGAGTGATAGAAAGCAAATATGCCTTTGGAACTAGAGAGACAGCTGCCTCCCTATTTCTTCCTCTCCTCGAGCCCTGGAAACCATCATTCTGCTTTCTGTCTGCATGAATTCGGTTACTCTAGAAACCTTATATGTGACTCATGTAGTACTTGTCCTTTTGTGACCTACTTTCTTTGTATGTCTTCAAGTTTAATTGATCTAGCACCTGTCAGAACTTCCTTCCATCTTAAGACAAATATTCCATTGTATACATACCACATGTTTTATCCATTCATTGATACAATTATTTATCAAAAAAAAAAAAAAGTAAATAGTGAAAGCCAGGCATGTGTGGTGGTGCACACCTTTAATCTCAGCACAGGGAGGATTGATGTGAGTTCAAGGCCAGCTTGTGACTACAGAGTGAGTTCAGGTCAGCTTGGGTGAGAGTGAGCCCCTATCTTGTGGACTGGGGAGATTGCTCAGTAAATAATGTGGATATTTGGGTTGCTTCTACCTCTAGGATACTGTGGGAAATGTTGTTATGAACATATTAATAAATATCTGCTATTCCTTCTTTTTTATGTATATGTGTGTTCATGTGTATATGCAAATACACTTGTGTGTGTGAGTGCCCATGCACATGGAGGCCAAAGACAACTTGGATGTCATCTTCAGGAACACTGACCATCTTTTCTTGACACAGGATCTCTCATTGGCCTGGAGCTTACCAATTAGGCCAGACTGGCTGACCAGTGAGCTCCTGGTTTCATCTGTCTCTGCCTCCCCAGTGCTGGCATTACCGATGTGCACTATCATGCCCAGCATTTTCACACAGGTACTGCCAATCAAACTGAAGTCCTCATGCTTGCAAGGTACATACCTTACTGGCTGAGTTCTCTCTCCGAACCACCCCCTTTATTTTTTAATGCTAGGGATCAAGCTTACCTATTTATTTCATGTGTGTGTGTGTGGGGGTGCATGACAGCATTTATTGTGTGACTGTAGATGCACACATGTCACAGTGCATGCGTGGAGCTCAGAGGACAGCTTTAGGTGTTGCTGTTCACCTTGTGCCTTGTTTGAAGAAAGGTCTCTCATTGTTCAACCCTGCACTCAGTAGATTAGCTGGCTCTCGAGCTTCCAGGAATTCCCCAGTCTCCACCGTCATCTCACTGAGGGCAGGCTGGGATTATATACACTTATGCTACCATATCTAGCGCCACATGGGTCTGGGGATCTGAACTCATGTATTTACACTGTGCAGCAAGCACTTTACCCACTGAGCCAGCTCTCCAGTCCTCTACTTACTTCTTTTTGATATATAATCTTAAAGTAGAATCATTAGATCACACAGTAACCCTATAATTAATTTTTTGAAGACTCACCATATTATTTTCCCTGGCTTCTCTATCATTTTACATTGCCACCAGCAATGCAGAGGAGCTTTCATTTCTCCGAATGTTCATCAGTACTTGTTACTTTCTAATTGTATCTTTTTTTTTTTTTTTTAGAATCGCTGTCCTAATGGATATGAAGCTGTATTTCATTATTGTTTTGATTCACATTTCACCAATGTTTAGGAATATTAAATATCTTTTTTCCCTTTTTGATGTGTGTGTCTAGTATATGTGGTGTGGTGTGATGTGTGTGTGTATGCATGATATATGTACATGTCTATACATATGCACAGACCCTGTGCACACACATACACAGAGCCCAGAGGATCAGGGCACCAGTAATCCTTCTGTATCTACCCCCTTCAATGTGGGGTTACAGGCACAACCATGCCCATGCCCAATTTATTTTTATGTAGGTGTTGGGGTTTGAACTCGGGTCCTCATGGTTGCCCAGCAGGTGCTCTTACTCACTGAGCCATCACTCCTGTCCTGTCTTTTACTGAGCATTTTCTCTCTTCTTTGGAGACATGTCTATCAATGCCTTTGTCTAATTTATTTTTATTGTTTTAAATTTATTGATTTTTTTTTATAAAAAGGTTGCACACACAGACCCCCTCTATCCCATCCCAATTCTGCTGAGGGTCTTTGGTATGGTAACTGGTATTCATTGTGGGGACCAAGAGGTCTCAGTCTCTGCAGGGATGGGGGAAAACATGGTGTCTCAGGTTATTTGCACCCACCCTGAAGATCTTACAGTCTCTGTCTAATTTTTAATCAGTTGGGTTTTGTTGTTCTTGTTTTTGTTTATTGAATTATAGAATTTCCTTATATATTCTGGATATCAATCTCTTAGATAAAAAATGTCAAATATGGGGCTAGAGAGATGACTTAGCGGCTAAGGCACTTGCTTGCAAAGCCAAAGGACCTTGGTTCAACTCCCCAGGACCCATGTAAGCCAGATGCACAAGGGGGCACACTCATCTTGAGTTTGCTTGCAGTCCCAACAGTAGACTCCCTTGGGAGGAAAGTCCACATTTCTTATTTGTTTCCCTAAAGTATCCTGAAGAAAAAGAGACTTGAAGACTGTCCTGGAGAACCTGTTTTAGTGCTTGAGTGAGGAAAGTAACAATTCAAGGAGATAAATTCACTGATGACTTGTTCTTCTCGAGCTCTAAAATGCAGCACTAAACATTTGGAATCCATCTTAACAGACTAGTCTCAAAGCAACAAGAACATTTATCTGTTCCACTTTTCAGAGGCTGAATGGCATCTAAATTTCATGTATTAAGAGTTTTCAATAGCTGTTCAGAAGTTCTATGAAACTTGATCAAATGCATATAATTTTTAAATGAAGAACCATCTTAGCAATGGATTTTATTATCTTTTTTTAGAATAAAAAGCTAAACTGACAGAGTTGGGGGTTGAACTGGGAGACATGAATTGGTAAAGACAGGTATGAGGAACCCTGGCAGGCCAGGGTTTATAATCAGAACAGGGAACATGCCCCTTAGCAAGAGCAGTTTGTCTCCTAGAATTATCTCACCTCAAGTGAGGACGAAGAGCCTGCACATACTTGACTGCACCCATGAAAACTCACAGCTCCGCCTTCCCTTAACAGGCTTTGCACCAGTTCTTGGATGGATTTGAGAACTGATGAAATGTAAGCACAGGTCTTAGATTCATTCTTCCACTGGCTGCCCCTCCCCTTTTCCTTAATTTGGAGGTGCTTTTGTAAATCAGATAATCTTAAAATGTTACAGACAGCTGGGCATGGTGGCGCATGCCTTTAATCCCAGAAATCAATTGGGAGGCAAGGGCAGGTGAATCGCTGTGAGTTCAAGGCCACCCTTAGACTACATAGTGAATTGCAGGTCAGCTTGGGCTAGAGCAAGACCTTACCCTGAAAAACAAAAACAAAACAAAAGAAAAGAAAAACAAAAACAAAGTAAGAGTTACAGACAAAAGAATCCCAACAACTCTCCTGCTTCTTCTCTTCCTTCTTCTCTGTCATCATTGTCATTACCATGGTAAGATCGTATTCCAATTTAAAGCTATTTATAACACTGGCTCAGTAAGACACATTTCCTTGCTGTTCTCACTTTCCTAGGGCTCAGGAATTGAAACATGGGTAAAGTCCTCACAATATTCCTTTTAATTAACTTCTGTTTGCTTCTGGTTTAAGAACAAAACACTTTTTAAACTGAAATATACTGAGCAGGTTTGATTAAAACTGTTTTTTTTTAACCTCGCATAGTCCAGACCTAAAAGATCCAAGACCTCACTCAGGTCTTAGAGGTTAAAATAGCAAACATCTCACTGAACAGTTACTAGAGAACTCATTAGTTTAACTTCTTAGGCTGGGTGCCCAAGGTGGGCTGCCTCCATCTATGAGACACACACAACTTATTGTAAAGTGCAGAATGCACACATTTGAGCCAGTCACTTTCAACATGCTTCAGGGAAGTAGAGAGCTCCATTAGGCAATGTCACAGAAGATAAATGCGCTGAAATTACTTGCCAAAAATGCTTAGTGAGCATCAGAGAGATGCATTCTGCTTTCCAAATTATTAAGCAGAGCATTCAGAAGGACTGAAACATTCATTTTTCATTGCAGATTGTTGACCCGAAGCCAGGGACAGCTGTCTTCCTCTAATGCCTCATGGTGACGCCCACAGGAACTTGCTTCCTTCACAGTTTAACCCACTAAAAGATGTGAGAGGATGTAAGCATTTAGCAACCCTCACATCTAAGATGTGATTGAAGGACTTTGTACCCAGAAACCCACAGATCCAAGAAAGATACACATCTCTCTTTAGGTGCATTTTGTTTTTTAGAAATACCACCTTGTCTGATTTTGTCTGCACAAATACTTTGAAATAAATGATCACACATTTATATATATTATATATATTAGTTAGTGCATGTTTCCAGGTAGAAGCAGGACCTGAATTTAAGTCACATGTATCTTAAATGTGGCATTTGCTTGATGTGGTACAGAGAAATTAACCATCTCTAAGTAATCATGTTTTGAAAATGACATCCAAGGTTATCAGCATCAGAATTACCTGATTTTTTTAAAACTGTGAATTTAAGAGTTTCTCCCTCAGATCGAACCCCCAGGTGATGGCCCTTTCTTCCCTGTCTTTTGTCTCAGAAGCACTACCTCAGGAGCTGAATTCTCTTCTCCTCCTTGATGGAAAGAAGGAAGTAAGCTTTCATTCTGGTAAATTATTTTAGACATAGCTCCTCAGACAAAATAAGAGCACTTGGTGGCATTGTTTTGAGTGTTAACTTTGTTGTCTGTCCATCTCATCCTGGTTTTCTTATTTTTCTGCTCAATGAAATGAACTCCTATGCTGCAAGCTATGAGTGCTCAGTTCTTCTCGTGTGTTTTTATCTAGTGAGTGAAGAATATCCACCATGGCTACTGTATTTAAGAAGAGGTTCACTGTCATATGACCATTCTTTGTTAGTGACCAATAACGGCTAGAATTGTGGTTAGATCTTGCGACCAGTGAGCTTCTTGGGCTGCTATAGCAAAATGCCACAAAGAGTGTGGATTAACAAAAGAAATTTATTTTCTCACAGTTCTGGAAGCTACAAATTCAAGATCATTGTGTTGACCAATTCAGTTTCTGATGAGGCCTCTCTTCTCAGCTTGCCTTTTCATAGTCTGCTCACATAGCCTTTCCTTGGTATGTGTTTGGACAGAAAGCATTCATGTTTCTTCCTTTTTCATAAAGACCCAATTGTTAGATTAGGGATCCACGCTTATGATTTCATTTAATCTTCATTATTTCTTATATGCTTTATGGTAAAAAAAAAAAAAAAAAAAAAAAGCTCATCTAATTTCATACACCATAATGCCACAGTATTGTGCCAGTTAGAAGGGACACAATTTAGCTCATTGCAGTTCCTTAACTGGGGAATGAAGAAATAGACTATAATATTCCTACAATGACATTCAGCAGTAAGTGAATAAATTGTTACTAAGTGATTTTAAAAAGCAAATTAGAGGGCTAATATATTTATCATATGAGCCTATTTATATGTTATGGCCTGAACATGGCAAACCTGTGTGAACAGAACACAGATCAGTGGTTTCTGGGGCTTCAGAAGGGTTTCAACAATAGAGAAATGGGTATTATCTGATATTATCCTCATATGTTATAGAGGTTTTTTGGAGTGGTGGAACTGCTCCATTTCTTAGTTGTGGTAGAGGTTACGTGACTATATGTGTTTGTCAATAGCTGAAAAATTGGACACTAAAAGAGGTTAAGTTTACTGTAGTCACATTATGCTTAATTTAAAAATTTTAAATTTAAAGATTAAAAACCAAAAATAATCTGTGTCCTGTATTTTTATCAGTTACTCTTCATATTATGACATAGTAATTTCTAACAGTGTTATAACAGTTCTTCCCTAACAAGAAATTTTTTTGTTTGGTTGGTTGGTTGGGCTTGTGTGTGTGTTGTTTTTTGTGGTGTTGGGGATTGAACCCAGGTCCTCTCCCATCTACCCAGCATTCTACCACTGAGCCATACCCCAACCCTAATGGTTTCTTTTTAAATTTAACACAACAATCCAGGAAGATATACTGACTTAATAAAATAGTGAAGTATAATGAAAGTTTGAGGGATGATTTTTTTTCCTTTGAGTTGGGATGTCCTTTGTATAATCCCACAAACCAAAGGTCACTGACTAAGCTTCCCAATCCACAAACTAATAATGTTGCTAACACGGGTAAAATAGAAATCTTTAGAAACAGTGTTGTGCTTCCTTGCAAGCAACTTTTTAAAAAGAGGGACAAAGGTATCAAAAGGACCCAGAGAACATGAACCCCACTGGCTGCACTTAGCAACAACACATTTGCTCAGTGAAGGACAGCCAGGGTTCTGTTCCTCAATAGATAGCCCCCCAACCTTTGTCTCCCTTCCTCTCTCCACTTTCCTGACATCTGTCCAATGTCCACGTGGCAAACAAATGTCATTTCTACCATGTTTTACCAGCAACCAAAAGAAAATAAACTCATGTGCAAAGCCTTTTGTTATAGCAACATCGGAAACATTTTTAAACCCCACCAAGCAGGAAATAACATCTGACAGCTGCCATCCCTGATGGAACCACTCTTAGAGGAAACAAGTGACATGGAATTGATAGAATATCAGAAAGAGGTTGGGGCTAATGTGCAGACGAGCTTTCCAACACTTTATTTCCTGGAGAGTTCGTCCATCTGTGTGATAAGCAGTGACCTCTTAAAATATTTTAAGAGTGCTAGATAGATGGCTTAGCTAAAGTAAGCTAAGCTAAGCACCTTTGCCTGCTAAGCCTAAAGACTGGAGTTCAGTTCCCCAGTTCCCACATGAACCCAGATGCACAAAGTGGCACATGAGTCTGCAGTTGGTTTGCAGCTGCTAGAAGGCCTAGAGCACCCATTCTCCCTTCCATCTCCCTGTGGTGGTGCCTTTAATCCCAGCACTGAAGTAGGAAGCTAAGGTAGGAAGATTACTGTGAGCTTGAGGCCAGTAGTGAATTCTAAGTCAGCCTGGGCTACAATGAGACCCTATCTCAAACAAAACAAAACAAAACAAAACAAAAAAACCATAAAACAACAATAAAATTATTTTAAGAGAATCATATCATACTAAAAAGTTTTATACTGGTCAACTTGTTCAGGCTGAAAATAAATCAACTTTGCTCCAAAATAAATTATCTACCCTTTCATTACTGCTTAGATTCCTCCCATCACAGTATATAAATAGTCACCTTTGCTTCGCGACATCATGGGTGGGAGTCTGTTGCTTGAATATTGACCAAGCTGGAGAGTTATTCTGAAAAGTAGATGGGAATTGGAACAGAGGTTTGCAAATGATCTGGAGCTACAGGAGACCTACATTTCACCTATCAGGACCGTTGACTCCGGGTGGCTGAGAGCTGTGTATGGGGTTGGTGTGCACAGAAAGAAAGACAGCCTATTGTCAGATTTGGCTGCACAAGCTTGTTGCTTGGTCTCTGCAGCTGCAAACAGCAACTCTGTACTGCCCAGTGATCTGGTGCCGCCCAGTGATCTCCCCAGAACTGCCCATTCCTCTCACCCTCTCAGTCATTCTCACCCTATTTTTAGGACCCCTTAGTAGCTGAATAGGCTGTTATTCCATAACTAATATTTCACATTCCTGATTCCATCACTACACTCACCCCACCCTCAGATGTATGCCATGTCATCATCTGTAAGTCCTCCAGGGACAGGAGAAGCACACCATCAGCACTTCCTCTGTGCCTCATAGTTCCTGCATGTAAAAAACTCCTCCTTATGTCTACCCTAAATTCCATCTGAGGAAGTTGAATCGCATTGCTAGATCTTCACCTTCACTGGCAACAGGAATAGCTATGCATCATTCTTTTTAACAATCTGTTTTTGTTTTTGCTTTACTAGAAACAAGAAAGGCATGACAATTAAAAAATCAACCAACTCCTTTCCAAAAAGCCTCAGGGTGGGAGAATTGCCCTCCACCCAACTCCTCGATGACCCTGGTATGGAAGCATGGGGAGAATATGGATTTTACTTCTCCAGGCTGAGGAATTCTGCCACTTCTGTTGTAAATTGCAGAAGCATTTGTACTACTGTTGTAAGATATTGTAACATATGGGGGTGAGGAAAGATCTCTGCTTTTTTTTTTTTTTTTTAACTCAGGATCATTTTTAATCATTCAGTCTTGGCAAGTCTACTTCTCACCCATCACTCCTCTTACTAACAGCTTATTCCTATTCTTAGTTTGGGAATTTGACTATGTGGTGCATTCTGGGAAAATCAGCTGGAGTTATTGGATGTACAAATGAAGAAGCTCATTTTAAAGATATATAAATTAATTTAACATAATATTACATTTGTGAAGTCTATTTTTTTTTCAAGGTAAGGCCTCGCTCTAGCCCAGGCTGACCTGAAATTCACTCTGTAGTCAGGGTGGCCTTGAATTTACAGACATCTTCCTACCTCCCCCTCCCACCAAAACACCCAGTCTATTTTAATTTTAAAAATCCAAATTTAAAAGTATTGTATTTATTATGAATTTTGTTTTCTGTATGAAAGCAATTCCATTTGTCTTTTTTTTAATCATTTTTTTGTTGTTGTTGTTGTTGTTGTTGTTTTTGGTAGGGTTTTTCACTGTAGACCAGGCTGACCTGGAAATCACTTTGTAGATCCAGGCTGACCTTGAATCACAGTGATCCTCCTACCTCTGCCTCTCAAGTGCTGGGATTAAAGGAGTGCACCACCATGCCTTGCTCCATTTGTCTTTTACCACAGGAACTTGACCCTAACTGGTTCTATAGTAACCTTTCCATAAATACCAACATTCATTCGAGTAGGAGCCAAGTGTTCCAGACTCACTGATCTGCACGTTTCCTTCTGCCTTCCTATAGCAGCCGAGGTACTCTGCTGGGGAGTTTGTTCTTCCTTCTTCTCCTTCTCCTCCTTCTCCTCCTCTCCTCTTCTTCTCCTTCTCCTCCTTCCTTCTTCTTCTTCTTCTCCTTCTTTCCTTCTTTCTTCTTCTTCTTCTTCTTCTTCTCCTTCTTCTTCTTCTTCTTCTTCTTCTTCTTCTTCTTCTTCTTCTTCTTCTTCTTCTTCTTTTTTCCTTCTTATTTTAACTTTTTTTTATTGACAACTTCCATAATTATAGACAATAACCCATGGCAATTTTCTCCCTCCCCCTACTGTCCTCTTTGCAACCCCACTCTCCAGCATACATTTTCCCCTCTCAATCAGTCTCTCATTTATTTTGATGTCATCATCTTTTCCTCCTATTATGATGGTCTGCTTGATGGAGACTAGAGTAGCACATTCCTTGGGACAGGCCCTCCACTTGTCTGCCAACTATTGACGCTCTGGCTGTCTAGTGCACAGCTCCTCCACTTCTAGTACTTACTGGAATGATACAAGAGAAATGTGAATTCTTTGCATAAGCATGAGTTCTAAACTCATGAGTTTTGATTCTTGATATAGATTAGAATATAATCTAACATCCAAGTTGTCTCTCAGTAGCTATAAATGAACCTACACAGATACCAAATTTTGCAGATCCCCAAGGCTGTTACGTAAAATGGCCTAGGATTTGCATGTATCCTACATTCTCCTGTATACTTTAAATCATCTGTAAAAAATTATAATACTGCATACACTATAAATACTATATAAGTAGTTGTCATACTATATTGTCTAGGGAATAGAAATGAGGGGAAAGAGTGTATGTACTCAGTACAGATAATTCTTTTCCCCAAATTTTCTTTTTTTTTTTTTTTTTTTGGTTTTTGCGAGGTAGGGTCTCACTCTGGTCCAGGCTGATTCAGTCACAGATAATTCCTTTTCTGCCTCCCGAGTGCTGGGATTAAAGGCGTGCACCACCATGCCCGGCCCAAATTTTCAATTTACAGTGGGTTGAACCCATAAGTACAGAGGCTATTGTCTTAATTCAACATTAATTTCAGCTAAGTAAACCAAGAAAAAAAATTAAAGAAAGAAATTATGGGATTCTCAGAAGATTATACATATTGATTGGTGAGAAGAGTTCTTGTTAACCAGAATATTACACATCTCCTAACAACCTAATGGAGAAGCTTACTATTATGACAAATACTTCTGAGGCTAATAGATGTACAGATTTCACCCTTGATTGTACAATTTTGGCATCAAAATCTTTTAAACATTGTTATCTGCTCCTGGTAAATGCTATGGGTAAATGTATTCCAATAACTTCATGCACAACCCAAATAAAAGTTTTCAGCTGAGGAGCTAGAGATAGGACTGAGAGACTAAACCTCTCAATGTGTCGGTCTTGCTGCAGTCCTCCTGTCTGTCTCCTGTCTTTTCTGTCCAGAACAAAAGTTCATCCAAGATCTAGCTTGTCTACACTTCTTAAATTCTTACCATCAGGATTTGATGTTTCTTCTTCTCCTTGTGTGGTCTTTTCTGTCTCCCATGAGCAAATGTTGGGCATAATTAACCACAACCACAAACAGATTAAACTGTATTCCGAAGGGGTCATCCAGTTGCCTTAGTAAAGGCAACTCCATTATCATCTGTTTAGCACCTGAAAAGCAGGTCAGGATTCTTAGGCAGCATAGCTAGAAACCAAAGATCATAGTTCCTTATGGTGAGAATTTGCCAAACAAATATTTTATTCTTACATAATCCCTAGAAGCTAATGTGGGAAATGAAATTTCAGCCCTATGCACATTTCACAGGAAGAAATAAGAAATCAGGTAAGTGCTATGCAACTCACTTCAAAGCTACTGTTCTATATTCCTCTCACCATCAATTTCAATGTCTGTTTTTAAAAATATCATGTTTTGAAGAGAGCTCTGTTTATCTCATCTCTTTCTCCCATCTGCTACATTTTGTAACAAAACCATAATCTGACGTTTTAATATTAGTTTCCGTGGAAATTAATTTAATGCTCTGTTATCAGAGCCTTACCGAGACAGCATGAGTCAGTAAAGGGATTTGAATCATGAGCATTAAGCTATAATAAAGTACTTTTTGAAAGTAAAACAACCAAGAAATAGAATAAATTTTAGAATTAATACATACTTGTCTTTGTATTTACACATTGCTTGGGTATAGGTGTATTTTAAAGGATTAAATCAAAGCAAATTCTATTTGACAACACCAATGAAAGGACACACAGATGAAGTAATTAGACTTGTATTTTAATGTAACCCTTCATTGTCCATCCCAGCATAAAGGCAATTGATCTCTCTCCCTCTTGGAATATTAATTTGGTAACACAAGTTTTGTGTGTCAGGAGAGGGGAATAGAGAATTGATAAGGAAGAAAAGATGGATCCCTGGAGTAGTACACTCTTCTAGCTTAAATAATAACTCTCTTAAATCATTGTATTACTGTTACTCAAGAGAGAGAGAGAAAAAAGTCTTTCTCATCTCCCTGAATTCCCAGCTCTCTTCCATAATACCCCATGTTTTTACCCCCTTGCACTTTCCCATAGGCCAAAGGATCAGAGAAGGAGACTTCTCGTTGACAGTAATGTGAACTTTGACTACTGACAAAGGAAGAAGCTATATGGAGAAGAGCAGTCTCAGACACAGAGCTCTCCCCGGGTAATCAGCTAATATTTATACCGCTGCTTTTCTGTCATTCCAGTTATCTCACTCCTGCTTTGATCCCAGCAACTTTCCTCATTGTTTCATTATTGTCCCTGACTTTGCACACTGCTTCTTTGTTGCGCTTGTCATTTTGTCCTCCAGTCATCAAAGGAGAAGAAAAAAGCAGTCTATTATTTGGGAGATTTGGCCTGGATTATTTAGTAAATGCTTTTATTGGGAGGTATATGTCAGTCTAGTTTCTTATCTGTTTCCACTCAGTGAGCTCCTTGAAGTAAGCTCCTATTTACTAACATATTATTTACAGACTAGCATTTAGCATACCATAGATGCTTAATCAATGTTTTGTTTTGCTTTTTGGGTCATATTAAGATATTAAGATAATGGATAGGATGTGTATGTGCCCTAGCCTCTGAAAAAGCTTGTCGCCAGTGAGCTGTTGTTGCTGGAAGAAGTTGAAAAGTGCTGTAACCTCCAAGCCAGCTGCTCCTACAGGGGAAATCCATGCCAGGATTCTAAGTACATACTCCAGAACTTCACAAACACTACTGATGCTGCAGCACTGACCTTGCTCAGCTCCAAGTAATGCTGCTGTCCACACTGTATCCCTGAGTTAAGACACCAAAGATAGAATAGTGCAATGGATTTAGAATTCACAAACTGCAACTCAGGTGGGAAGAAATGCATTTTAGTTTATTTCTCTATAATGAAATTCAGTTTCACTCTAAAGTCTCCATTTTTAGTGATGGGAGCATCTAACTTCAACCTAAACCAAGACAGCATTTTTCTTTTTTAAAAAAATATTTTTCTACTTACTTATTTGAGAGAAAGAGGCAGAGAGGGAGCGGGAGAGAATGGGTGCACTAGGGCATCCAGCCACTGCAAACGAACTCCAGACACATCCACTACCTTGTGCATCTGGCTTATGTGGGTCCTGGGAAATCAAACCTGGATCCTTTGGCTTTGCAGGCAAATGCCTTAACCGCTAAGCCATCCCTCCAGCCTGACAGCATCTTTCTTTGTTGCTCTCATCTTCATGCCAGAGTTCCTTTTTGGCTTTGAGTAGGGTTCAATAAATATTAAAACTCAGGTGAGAGATGGCTTAGCAGTTAAGGTGCTTGCCTGCAAAGCCTAAGGATCCATGTTTGACTCTCCAGGTCCCACATAAGCCAGACACACAAAGTGATGCAAGCATGCAAAGTAGCACATGCACACAAGCTGGCGCATGCATCTGGAGTTCAATTGCAGTGGCTAGAGGGCCTGGCACACCATTCTCTCTCTCTCTCTCTCTCTCTCTCTCTCTCTCTCTCTCTCTCTTCTCTCTCTCGCTCTCTTGCTTTCTCTCTCACTCTCTCATAAAAAAGGGCCAGATGTGGGACTTGCCTCAAAAGAAAAAAACTCTTAAGGGTTTTATAGTACTTTATTTTCTGATATTCTCCCCTCACATTCTCTTTGATGGGGAAAGAGCCCCGTGCAATTTTTTTTTTTTTTTTTTTTTTTTTTTGATTTTCCGAGGTAAGGTCATGCTCTAGTTCAGGCTGACCTAGAATTTACTATGTAGTCTCAGGGTGGCTTCAAACTCATGGCAATCCTCCTACCTCTGCCTCCCAAGTGCTGGGATTAAAGGAGTGCACCATCACACCCAGCCCACAGTGCAATTTTTTAAAAATTTTATTTATTTATTTAAGGGAGAGAGAGACAGAGAGAAAGGCAGATAAAGAGAGAGACAAAGAGAAAAAATGGGCACTCCAGGGCTTATAGCCACTACAAATAAACTCCAGATCATGCGCCACCTTGTGCATCTGTCTTTACGTGGGTACTAGGAACCTGGGTCCTTTGGTTTTGCAGGCAAGTACCTTAACTGTTAATCCATCTCTCCAGCCTCACAATGCAATTCTTGAATATGTTTGTTTTAAGTCAATAATATTGAAAATCATTATGAGGCATAAATCATAAATGCATAAGTTCAGAATCAATAAAATGCCAAATGCTATAATGTTATGCAAATAAGTACTTGTTGCTTATGATAAGAATGCTGAAGACAGCTTCCTATAGAAATCCAAAAAGTGCTGTATTTCATTTATTTATTTATTTATTTATTTTGGAGAGAGACACAGAGAGAGACAGAGAGAGAGGAAGAGGAAGACAGATAGAGATGGGCGCGCCAGCAGCCTCTCAGCTGCTGCGAATGAAATCCAGATGCGTGCGCCCCCTTGTGGTCAAGTGCAGCATTGCACCCTTGCATCACTGCATCTGGCTAAACATGGGACCTGGAGATTGGAAACAGCGTTCTTAGGCTTACAGAGGCAAGCACCTTAACTGCTAAGCCATCTCTCCAGCCCCCCAAAAGTGCTGTATTTCAAATGACATGGATCCAACAAAGCAAAGTTAATGCGCTTTGAGAAAACTGGGCTAAGGGATGTATATGGGTACTGAAGAATTGAACCTGGGACAAGCAAGCACAGTTAACTGCTGAGCCACTGCTGCAGCCCCAAGAATTCTTATACATAACACCAAAAGCAAAACCCATAATAGAAAAACTCAATAACTTGGACTTCATAAAACTTTAAAATTCAAGACTTCCAATGGCATTGGTAACATAAAAATAAGCTATAACTGGGAGAAAATATTTGTAAAAATCCATATACATTAAAAGACATTTTCAGAGAGGTTCAATGTAAGAGAGAGGGGAAAGAGGAACAAAAGAAGGTAATGAGAAGGGATCACGATCAAATTACATTATGTTCATGTATGAAAATTGTCAATAAAAAGTTAAAAAGACTATTCAAAATACCTAAATAGCTCTTTAAAGTCAGTAATTTCCTTAAAATTCCACTTTAATATATATAAAATAATTTGAATAGAAATGTCAACAAAAGATATTTTATGTGTGTGTATAAGAACATAAAATACTTAGCACTATTTAAGTTGCCTGCCTCATTGACAGTGATGCAACTAAGCATTAATTATATTAAAAATTATTAACATAGACTAAAACTACCATTCCGAGAGAGCAGCAAGCAAGGCAGAACAGAACTTTTTCCTCTTCCTTCCTTTCTCTTCTGTTTTTCCTCTCTCTTCTGCACTTTCTCCTTCTTACTTTGCATTCAGTTCTTTTCTCTATTTACACATCTGCTGATGCTTAGCTGAAAGGAATCAGCAGAAGGGGGAGAAGGGAGAATGGCAAATGAAGTAAAAGGAAGATACATATTGGAAGTTTACTCACTTGTCAATGATTTGTCACTTGGATGACTGAACGTTTTCTGAATGCTGGAAGAATAATTCCTCAATCTTTGAGCTATTCACAATGTAACAGCTATAGATAAGGCAACTTTTTAATTCACAGTATTAACATGTTCTGCATTACTAGACTATTAGCAAAACGACATACCAAGCCAAGATTTGGAGTATTTGTTGATGTCCCTGATGTAAATATTCTCACCCAGTCCAGTTTCAAGTAGCAGATGTGACATCATTGAGCACAGTTATGCAAACATGTGCTCCAGCACAGTACTTAGCATTTCTACCATAGAGATACAATAGGTGGAACCACAGGAATGTTGAGAATAGCAAAATGCAGTAAACTGATTTAAGGGTGATAGGTTTGAATAATTATTAGCTTTGTTTTCAATATAATTTATTGAATTCTAATTTTATGTCATTTAATCTTTAATAATGGCTGTATTTAATAGCCAGCTCATAAAATCACTGAGGTTTCACAATTACCTGTTGCTTCTTTGCACCATCCCCAGCCCACTAAATATGCTGGTGCAACTCTGCAGACCTTTCCTTCACATGAAATTTTAGGGGATCCGTGGCAGCATGAAGGGAGAAGGAATGGAACACTTGAGCCCAACCACTCTCAACATGCTACTGGGGCTGCTTTAGTCTTATAGAATGCCCCCCCCCACCGGTTTATTCACACTGGTTCTTCGGACTGAATTATCAGTCTCATCAGTAAAACCGTATGCTTATAGGTAAATCAATGGAGATTTCAATGCAATGAATAATTTAACTTTCTTCATAAAAGTTCATTCATTAAAATATTCCAGGTTTGGACTGGGGAAATGGCTCAGTAGTTCAAGGCACTTGCTTGCAAAGCTTGCTCGCTCAGGTTTGATTCCCCAGTACCCACATAAAGTCAGATGCACAAGTAGTGTATGTGTCTGAAGTCACATGTAGCAGCAAGAGGCCATAGCGCACCCATACTCTGTGTGTGTGTGTGTGTGTGTGTGTGTGTGTGTGTGTGTCTTTCTAACTCTCTCTCTTTCTCTCTGCCTCTCTCAAGTAAATCAATAAAAAATTTTAAGACATTCTAGTTTTCATGGGAAGAGAGTTCTGAAAAGTATATGAAGAAAAAACAAAATGAGCTTAGATACTCTTTTTAAACTTTTTTTTTTCTTTTTTGGTTTTTCGAGGTAGGGTTTCACTCTATCCCAGGCTGACCTGGAATTCACTCTGTGTTCTCAGGGTGGCTTCGAACTCATGGCAATCCTCCTACCTTTGCTTCCTGAGTGCTGGGATTAAAGGCGTGTGTGACCATGCCCGGCTCTCTTTTTAAACTTTTAAAAAATATTTATTTATTTATTTATTTATTTAAGAGAGAGAAAGAGGCAGATAGAGAGAGAGAGAACGGGGCACCAGGGATTCGAGACACAGCAAATGAATTCCAGATTCATATGCCACCTTATGCATCTGGCTTTATGTGGGTTGATGAGGAATTGAACCTGGATCCTTTGGCTTTGCCAGCAAGTGCCTTAAACACTAAGCCATCTTTCCAGCCCATCTTAGATACTTACCTTAACTGTTAATCCATCTCTCCAGCCTCACAATGCAATTCTTGAATATGTTTGTTTTAAGTCAATAATATTGAAAATCATTATGAGGCATAAATCATAAATGCATAAGTTCAGAATCAATAAAATGCCAAATGCTATAATGTTATGCAAATAAGTACTTGTTGCTTATGATAAGAATGCTGAAGACAGCTTCCTATAGAAATCCAAAAAGTGCTGTATTTCATTTATTTATTTATTTATTTATTTTGGAGAGAGACACAGAGAGAGACAGAGAGAGAGGAAGAGGAAGACAGATAGAGATGGGCGCGCCAGCAGCCTCTCAGCTGCTGCGAATGAAATCCAGATGCGTGCACCCCCTTGTGGTCAAGTGCAGCATTGCGCCCTTGCATCACTGCATCTGGCTAAACATGGGACCTGGAGATTGGAACCAGCGTTCTTAGGCTTACAGAGGCAAGCACCTTAACTGCTAAGCCATCTCTCCAGCCCCCCAAAAGTGCTGTATTTCAAATGACATGGATCCAACAAAGAAAAGTTGATGAGCTTTGAGAAAACTGGGCTAAGGGATGTATATGGGTACTGAAGAATTGAACCTGGGACAAGCAAGCACAGTTAACTGCTGAGCCACTGCTGCAGCCCCAAGAATTCTTATACATAACACCAAAAGCAAAACCCATAATAGAAAAACTCAATAACTTGGACTTCATAAAACTTTAAAATTCAAGACTTCCAATGGCATTGGTAACATAAAAATAAGCTATAACTGGGAGAAAATATTTGTAAAAGTCCATATCCATTAAAAGACATTTTCAGAGAGGTTCAATGTAAGAGAGAGGGGAAAGAGGAACAAAAGAAGGTAATGAGAAAGGATTACTATCAAATTACATTACGTTCATGTATGAAAATTGTCAATAAAAAGTTAAAAAGACTATTCAAAATACCTAAATAGCTCTTTAAAGTCAGTAATTTCCTTAAAATTCCACTTTAATATATATAAAATAATTTGAATAGAAATGTCAACAAAAGATATTTTATGTGTGTGTATAAGAACATAAAATACTTAGCACTATTTAAGTTGCCTGCCTCATTGACAGTGATGCAACTAAGCATTAATTATATTAAAAATTATTAACATAGACTAAAACTACCATTCCGAGAGAGCAGCAAGCAAGGCAGAACAGAACTTTTTCCTCTTCCTTCCTTTCTCTTCTGTTTTCCTCTCTCTCTTCTGCACTTTCTCCTTCTTACTTTGCATTCAGTTCTTTTCTCTATTTACACATCTGCTGATGCTTAGCTGAAAGGAATCAGCAGAAGGGGGAGAAGGGAGAATGGCAAATGAAGTAAAAGGAAGATACATATTGGAAGTTTACTCACTTGTCAATGATTTGTCACTTGGATGACTGAACGTTTTCTGAATGCTGGAAGAATAATTCCTCAATCTTTGAGCTATTCACAATGTAACAGCTATAGATAAGGCAACTTTTTAATTCACAGTATTAACATGTTCTGCATTACTAGACTATTAGCAAAACGACATACCAAGCCGAGATTTGGAGTATTTGTTGATGTCCCTGATGTAAATATTCTCACCCAGTCCAGTTTCAAGTAGCAGATGTGACATCATTGAGCACAGTTATGCAAACATGTGCTCCAGCACAGTACTTAGCATTTCTACCATAGAGATACAATAGGTGGAACCACAGGAATGTTGAGAATAGCAAAATGCAGTAAACTGATTTAAGAGTGATAGGTTTGAATAATTATTAGCTTTGTTTTCAATATAATTTATTGAATTCTAATTTTATGTCATTTAATCTTTAATAATGGCTGTATTTAATAGCCAGCTCATAAAATCACTGAGGTTTCACAATTACCTGTTGCTTCTTTTGCACCATCCCCAGCCCACTAAATATGCTGGTGCAACTCTGCAGACCTTTCCTTCACATGAAATTTTAGGGGATCCGTGGCAGCATGAAGGGAGAAGGAATGGAACACTTGAGCCCAACCACTCTCAGCATGCTACTGGGGCTGCTTTAGTCTTATAGAATGCCCCCCCCCCCACCGGTTTATTCACAATGGTTCTTTGGACTGAATTATCAGTCTCATCAGTAAAACCGTATGCTTATAGGTAAATCAATGGAGATTTCAATGCAATGAATAATTTAACTTTCTTCATAAAAGTTCATTCATTAAAATATTCCAGGTTTGGACTGGGGAAATGGCTCAGTAGTTCAAGGCACTTGCTTGCAAAGCTTGCTCGCTCAGGTTTGATTCCCCAGTACCCACATAAAGTCAGATGCACAAGTAGTGTATGTGTCTGAAGTCACATGTAGCAGCAAGAGGCCATAGCGCACCCATACTCTGTGTGTGTGTGTGTGTGTGTGTGTGTGTGTGTGTCTTTCTAACTCTCTTTCTCTCTGCCTCTCTCAAGTAAATCAATAAAAAATTTTAAGGTATTCTAGTTTTCATGGGAAGAGAGTTCTGAAAAGCATATGAAAAAAAAACAAAATGAGCTTAGATACTCTTTTTAAACTTTTTTTTTTCTTTTTTGGTTTTTCGAGGTAGGGTTTCACTCTATCCCAGGCTGACCTGGAATTCACTCTGTGTTCTCAGGGTGGCTTCGAACTCATGGCAATCCTCCTACCTTTGCTTCCTGAGTGCTGGGATTAAAGACGTGTGCCACCATGCCCGGCTCTCTTTTAAAACTTTTAAAAAATATTTATTTATTTATTTATTTATTTATTTATTTATTTAAGAGAGAGAGAGAAAGAGGCAGAGAGAGAGAGAGAGAGAATGGGGCACCAGGGATTCTAGACACAGCAAATGAACTCTAGATTCATATGCCACCTTATGCATCTGCCTTTATGTGGGTTGATGAGGAATCGAACCTGGATCCTTTGGCTTTGCCAGCAAGTGCCTTAACCACTAAGCCATCTTTCCAGCCCATCTTAGATACTCTTAATAGAAAAAAAAATTCTAGCTTTTTAGTTTTATTTATTTATTTGAGAGAGTCAGAGAGAGAGACAGACAGAGAGAATGGGCACACCAGGTCCTCCAGCCACTGCAAACGAACTCCAGACACATGTGCCACTTTGTGCATCTGGCTTACATGGGTCCTGGGGAATCAAACCTGGGTCTAGCTTTTTAAAAACAGATTTATTGCTGATGGAAAAAAAATGCTATTCTGAAACTCTTATTTTTTTAAAAGTAAATCTAGAAAAATATTCATCAAAATGTTAATTATCTTGGCTGGTAACACTTGTTTTCTTTCTTTCTTTTTTTGGGTGTTTTTTTGATTTTTCAATTTTTCACAAAAATATGCTATATTTTGGTAATATAAAATAAATTGAAACAAATTTTTAGTATCATAAGTTTCAAATTACACTGATGCCAGACCTTTAATATCTAAAATTTAAATTGCATTTTAAGGAATTAAAACCAAGGGAAATAAAACTACTCTGCTCAATTTCACTTAAAAGACAGATATTCCAGGCTGGAGAGATGGCTTAGCGGTTAAGGGCTTGCCTGAGGACTCCAGTTCAAGGCTCAGATTCCTCAGTACCCATATAAGCCAGATGCACAAGGTGGCACATGTATCTGGAGTTCATTTGTAGTGGCTGGAGGCCCTGGTGCACACATTCTCTCTCTCTGTCTGATGCTCTCAAATAAATTAATAAATAAATAAAAATAAACAAAAATTTTAAAAGACAGATATTCCAAAATTCGTCATGGCTAACTACCAATTTCTATGCAATGGAGGGTTTTCTTTTTCTGTTATTAGAGGGAAAAGCCCAGTATCTCTGGGTGCTTACTTTATTATATTCAGTTGCTTCCATTAGAAAACATTTAGAAATGCACAGAGCTGGGCTGGAGAGATGGATCAACAGGTAAGGTGCTTGCCTGCAAAGTCTAATGACCTGGGATTGATTCCCAGTACCCACATAAAGCCAGATGCACAAATGCCGCATGTGTCATTTGCAGTGGCTGAAGGCCCTAGTGTGCCATTCTCTATCTCTCCTCCCCCTCTCCTTCTCTGACTGTCTCTGCTTGCAAATATATGAATAATTTTTTAAAAAAGAAATGCATAGAGCTTAAATATATTTATTGTATGATGAATGAGAATTTGATATGGGTACTATGGATATAAGTTTGGTTCAATCCCAACCACACGTGTGTGCACAGGGATGGACACACACATACACATACACAGAGAAAGAGAGAGAGAGAGAAAAAGACATAGGTAAAAGAGAAAGAAGAAAAAGGATAAAAATGCTGGGCGTGGTGGTGCACGCCTTTAATCCCAGCACTCGGGAGGCAGAGGTAGGAGGATCGCCTGTGAGTTCAAGGCCACCCTGAGACTACATAGTTAATTCCAGGTCAGCCTGGGCCAGAGTGAGACTCTACCTCGAAAACCAAAAAAAAAAAAAAAAAAAAGGATAAAAATGTCAGTTGGGTTCATGATTTCAAGTCTGTTACATGACCAGCCCAGTAGGATGTGGAATCCATCAGGCTTTGTGTCTGCCTTCCTATATTAATATAATTCTATATGACATATTATGCCAAAACATAGCAACTTAGGACAAGAAATATTTAGTATCTCATAGTTTCTGTGGGGATTGAGCCTGTTTTAGTGAGATGCCCCTGCTCAAAGTCGGTCATGCAGCTCTCAGCGGAAGCTGTGGCCTTGTCTGAAGGCTTGACTAAGGACAGTCCTCTTCCAAGCTCCCTCGGTGACTGGTGGCAGGATTCAGATCCTCTTGAGCTAGTCACATATGAACTCCAGTCCCTTAGTGCCTTTGGGAAGAGGCCTCCCTCCATTCCATACTATAGGGTACTTCACAACCGTGGCCGGTGGCTTCTCTCCGTGTGAAAAGTGAAAGAAACTCAAAACATTTGTTCCTGTCTCTCAGGGTTCATTCACCATTCTTCATTGCCAGTTGTTCACCTCCTCAAATTTTTTTGACATATTTTGCCCATTTTTTTTGATTGTTTGAATCACATGGGTATGTCTGGTATTTGTACTCTATCTTGCCTAGAATGGAACTGTCTGAAAATCTTATACAAATAATCCTATCACAGCTCTCTACTAGAAACCCATTGAATTAAATTTACTTCCCTTTATTTTTGTGACTACAAAGCAATAACTATTAACAGTTACTCTTATTTATTGAATTAGTAGAAAAATTATTAGAACATAAGTGATTATTTATATATACATATATATATGATATGTTTTAGAACACAAAAGGGAACACTTAGGGTCAATGTCTTCATCAGATAGACTGGGGCATTTATGAGGCATTGATTAGTTGCTCAGCTTGATTGACATGCAGGGCAATGAATCATATGGTATGAAGAAGGTATGAAGAGCTGGACAGATGGCTTAGCAGTTAAGGCATTTGCCTACAAAGCCAAAGGACTCAGGTTCAATTCTCTAGGACCCACATAAGCCAGATGCCCAAAGTGGTGCACATGTCTGGAGTTCATTTGCAGTGGCTAGAGGCCCTGGTACACCCATTCTCTCTATATATATCTGTCTCTTTCTCTCAAATAAATAAATAAATAGAAAAATTTAAAAATATTTTAAAAGAAAGGTATGAAAAATGCTTCTCTTTGATAAAGTGGAGGAAAACAGATGAGAAAAGAGAGTCAGTCAGGCCTTTTAAATTAAGTCTGTATCAGAAACAGGTCCAGTTCATATTTTGGATTGCTATGTAGTCTCAGGGTAGCTTCGAACTCATGGCGATCTTCCCACCTCTGCCTCCCAAGTGCTGGGATTAAAGGCGTGCCCCACCACGCTTGGCTAATTATTAATTTAAGACCTTTCTTTTAGAGTTTTTTCCTCATCTCTAACGTAATCATTAGTGTTATAAATTTTCCATCTTTGAGCAACAGCAATGCTTTATCTGTTTCCCACAGATTTTGATATGTTTTATTTATATTTCCATTCAGCTCTGTGTATTATTTTTTTAAATTTCCTTTGAGACATCCTCTTTGATAAAGTATTAATTAGAAGTATGTTGTTTAATTTCCAAATATAAGAGTTTTTTTTTTTTTTTCTGTTGCATGTTTCTCACTGACTACTCGTTCAATTACTTTAAGGTCAGAGAATATATTCTGCATGGTTTGTGTCCTGGCTCAGAAAATGGTCTACCATGTGTGCTTGAAAAAGAAAAGTGTATGTTATTCCCTATTCAGGCAAGTGCCACCACAGCCAGTGACTTTGCTTGCTTGCTTGTTTGTTTGTATCAACAATATAGTCTCATTTGGGGGAACTTCTATGAGGGTTCTTTTCCAAACATGAAACATGGAATAATTTTCTATAGACATAGTTTCTGCCTCTAAACATATCACTGGCAAAGATGCAATAGGACATGTTCATGTAACAATACAATCTCTGGCCCCACTTTTGTGTTATAATGCTGAGAGTGAGACAATGGGCTATGGGAGTATCTCTGGAAGCTATTTCTTCACCTTGATGATTAGCAATAAGACACTACACAGAACACTGGTTGTAAATCATATAAATATCCACCAACTAAATTCAACCAAACTGCATACCAATCTCAATTTCTCCACAGTAGATCTCAGAATTATTGCAGTCACTCTAACAACAATAACAGCAACAACAACACACACACATATCCACACACTGTGTAAGTCAGAGCAGAAAGATATAATGTCCTTAACCAATTGTGGCTGAGGTATGCTATCTTTATAGATGTTACAAAAACTCATGAACATTTTGGTAAGCCATTTTCTAGGTCTTTAAAAGTGATGCAGGTGATGGTGCATGACAATATTTTCATCAAAAACTGCTAACATTTTAGTTGAGGTACACAGAGAGAAGGGAAGTAAACATTTGAACTTAGCTCACCAGTTTGGAATAGTAGTTTTGAATGTCTTTTAAAAGTAATTATTAAAGTTTCCAAGTACATACAAAAATACTAAGAATAATATGAATATTTAGCTTCTAAAACTATTAAAATTTGTTGTTCTTATTTGTTTGGATTCTTTCAGTTCAAGACATTGTGAAAGATAGACACAAAGATAAATAAAGTCTGGTCTATGCCCTCAAGTATATATCTAATGGAGAAGACGAAGCATGCATGATCCTGCCAAACAACAATATAATTTTACCCAAAAGAGAACTACAGGCTATGCAAAGAGATGTGACCTGTAGCCAAGAATAACCAGCAAAAGCTTCAAGGAGGAAATGAGCTACTTGGAAAATACACATTCTAACCTGTTCAAGCTGAGGCAGAATAGAAATATCTGAAATACATACTTTCTGGGTTTAAAAAAGATATTTCATTTATTTATTTGCAAGCAGAGAGAGACAGAGATAGAGAGAATGGGCACACCAGGGCCTCTAGCTGCAAATGAACTCCAGATGTATGCACCTCTTTGTGTCCTTGGCTTTATATATGTACTGGGGAATCAAACTGAGGTTATTAGGCTTTGCAGGCAAGCGTCTTATTCACTGAGCCATCTCCCCCACCCTACTTTCTGGGTTTTTTAATTTATTTATTTACGTGTGCGTGCGTGCGTGCGTGTGTGTGCGTGCGTGTGTGTGTGTGTGTGTGTATAGAAGCACCAAGGCCTCTTGCTGCTGCAAATGAACACAGATACTTGTGCCACTTTTTGCGTGGGGTTTTTGTGGAAAGCTTGAGAGTCGAACCAGGGTCAGCAGAGTTTGTAATTAACTGTCTTTAATCACTGAGTCATTATCCCAGGCCCCCTTTTTAGGTGTTTTTGTCCTGGAGTTTCTCGGCTTTGGAGAAATAGTCTAGAATTTTTTTTTTTTTTTTTTTTTTAGAGAGAGACACAGAGAGAGAGAGAGAGAGAGAGAGAGAGAGAGAGAGGAAGACAGATAGAGAATGGGAGCGCCAGCAGTCTCTCAGCTGCTGTGAATGAAATCCAGATGTGTGCGCCCTCTTGTGGGCAAGTGCGGCATTGCGCCCTTGCATCACTTTGCATCTGGCTAAACCTGGGACCTGGAGATTGGAACCACTGGAGATTGGAACCAGCGTTCTTAGGCTTAGAAGGCAGGCGCCTTCACCCCTAAGCCATCTCTCCAGCCCTGTTTCTTTCTTTTAAAAATTTTTTTATGTATTTATTTGCAAGCAGAGAGAAAGAGAGAAATGGCCACACCAGGGCCTCTAGCCACTGCAAACAAACTCTAGATGCTTGCACCACTTTGTACATCTGGCTTTATATGACAATTAGGGAGTCGAACCCAGGCCATCAGGTTTTTCAAGCAAGTGCCTTTAACCACTGAGCAATCTCTCAGCTTTAGTATAACCTATTTGTTATTTATCTCTACCTCTATGCAGATGCTCATTTACTCATATTTAAGTAACATTTATTGAATGCTTGCCAGGTATCAGGCTAATTTTATGTATCAACTCAACTAGGCTATGGAATGCCCAGACACATGGCCAGACCTCATTTCTGATTGTGTCTATAAGAATGTCTCCTGAGGAGATTCATATTTGAATTTGACTGATACAGAGGGATATCTTCTCCTGACTTCGGACATGGGCACTCCTAAATCTTTGAGCTTTCAGGTTCAGACCAGGACTTATACCCATCAGCTCCTCAATTCTCAGGCTTTTGGACTCACTCTATTATACCACTGGATTTCCTTTTAGTTTGCAGACAGCAGATTATAAGGCCTCTTTCCTATAATAAATACACACACACACACACACACACACACACACACATTGTTGTTCCTGTTTCTCTGGACACATTCTTAATAATATACAAGATGCATTTTCACATGTGCTATTTAATGTAATCTTTGAAACAAGCCTGAGGTAGACATTATAATTCTCATTTCTAAAGATGGAAAGAGAAATTCAGAGAGGTGGGCTGGAGACATGGCTTAGCAGTTAAGGTGCATGCCTGTGAAGCCTAAGGACCCCAGTTCGATTCTCCAGGTCCCATGTAAGCCAGATGCACATGGTGGTGCATGTGTCTGGAGTTTGTTTGCAGTGGCTAAAGGCCCTAGCACGCCCATTCTCACTCTCTCTTGCTCTCTCTCCCTCTCTCTGTCTCTAATAAATAAATAAAAATAAAATCTTTAAACAAAAAGAAATTCAGAGAGGTAGCTTGGATAAGACTACACAGATAGGACTCAATCTGAGGTCTTCAAATTCCCATTCAAATGTTCTTGTCATCATCTACATTTACATCACGTTTCTGAAAATTTCAAGGTACTTTTCCATTTCATAAAGTGGACAATTCAATGATAAAACATCCTTAGTCTACCATCCACTACCATTTTCCATCTACTACAATGTAGTTTTGTTGTTGTTACAGTGTTTTATGTAGCCCAGGATGACCTTGAACTTCTGATCCTCAGGCTGCCTCCTCCCAAATGCTAATATTCAAAGCATATGCCACACCCAGTTTATATATATGTTGCTGGGAATCAAACGCAGGGTTTTGTGAATGCTACGCAAGCACTCTACCAACTGAGCTACATCCTCAGCCCCTAGTCTTGTCTTTATTTCAGCTTTGTCTCCCATCTACAAAACTATACCTCAAACATTCTTCCTATGTTTAAGAAATTGCCCTCCTTAGGAAATAGAACCCACAGCTCACTATTGAAACTGAGAGTCTATATACTTGCCAATTTTCCAGGCCTATGAATTAACGGTGTGTTACTATACATGGTAGCCACACATGAATATCAAGCAATTGAAATGTGGCTAGTGTCCATGATGAAATGGTAATATTTTGGATATATTGACTTAAATAAAATTAACCTGTTATTTAAAAAAAAAACTTCTTAATGTGGCTGCTAAAAAGTTAAAGTTATATATGTGGCTTGGATTGTATTTCTATTGGATACAATGCAGCTAGAGTGTTAATGACGGGGCGTGTCAATCATTTGCTTCCATTCCAGGCTTTAGAGTGAAAGCTACTGTTGAGAAGACAAAGTGACCCTCCATGCCGTTGAGAGTAGAGGCAGTGACAGTGGCTCTATCTAGTTTTCAGAGACATCATCCAATGTTTATGTCTACTGGCATTAGCATGGACCAGTTGTGAGCATAATGTGGAGGGTTGCTCCTGAACATGCTATAGGTATCTAAGATCCTTCTAATAAACTCAGCATTAATAGTGAATAAGACCCAAACCACACTGGTGGCACTTTGCCTCTGCTAGCATCCTTGTCTTCTGAGTCAGACTGTGGAATCCCCTGCGTCAAGGGCCTTAAGTGTGTCCAATTGTTTCTTAGTATCTGTTATAGTACCACTGGTCAAATACTTACAAGTTATCAAGATTTCAAGTTATGCAGATCTCAGAAGCAGAAAGACAGCCATTATTACTTTGCTTGTAAGATTAAGAAAGTTTGGGGCTGGAGGGATGGCTTAGCGGTTAAGGCATTTGCCTGCAAAGCCACAGGACCCAAGTTCGATTCCTCAGGACCCACATAAGCCCAACGCACAAGATGGTGCATGTGTCTGGAGTTCGTTTGCAGTGACTAGAGGCCCTGGTGTATCCATTCTCTCTCTCTCTCTTTCTCGCTCTCAAATAAATAAGTAAATAAATAATAAAATATATTAAAGAAAGTTTCTCAGTGACTGGCCTGAGATTTTTGCAGTTTGTATGCTGTCAAGCTGGAGCAGTAATCCAGGTGTCCTCACGACTTACCCCTCTCAAATAAATAAGTAAATAAAGGGTTAATACAAAATATACCACAAAGCAAGTGGCTTAAAACACAGAAACTTCTATTCTTGCCGTTCTGAAAAATATACATCCAACTGGGCCTCAGAACCATGTTTTTGCAGCCTTTTGAGCTGCTAATGTTTTGTGGACAATGCCTGTCATTCTTTGTACATCAGCTGCTGCATAATTCCCATCTCTGCCTTTGTCATCTGAAATTTTCCTTTCCTGTCTGTCTTCATATGACTAGAGTCATATTGGGTTACTTTTCTGTGATGGTTTATATTGACGGTCAAATTGACAGAACCTAGAATCACTTCTGAGGGATTATCTTGATTAGATTCATTGAGGTGGGAAGAACCACCTTGACTGTAGGAGGCACCATTTCATGGCCCAGGGTTCTGGACTGTATTGAGGGCTTGGGCTCCTAGGGTTAAGGCAACAAACTACAAAGCCAAAGGAAGGTTTAAAACACAGGAAACATAAGCCAGCTGCAAGGTGGCACATCTGAGTCCATTTGCAAAATATTCTCTCTCTACATCTCAAATAAATAGATAAAACAATTTTTTTTTAAGGAGAGGGCTGGCTGAACACTAGTATTCATTTCTTTCTCTCAGCTGAACCATGAGGGACTATAAGCTGAAATAAACCCATTCTTCCTTGAAAATTGTTTCTTGTCATTTATTTGGTCATAGAAACAAGAAAATCACTAACACTTTCCCCATTGCCTTATGACCCAATCTTAACTATGCCTGCACTAATCCTATTTCCAATTATGGTCACATTCTTTGGTACTGGTAGTTTGGGCTTGTCTTTTTTGGGGTGTGGGGAAGAGAGGTCAATTTAACCCATAACAGGTGGTAAAAATAAGAAAATACTGAGATGGAACTTCGGGGGGTTCAAACACAAACCCTAGCCCACACTCATATCTGTTTTACCAAAGAATTGAAATAAAGCAAGACTGAGAAAAATTATTTTAGTGAATTAGTATGTTTTATTTCATAAAATCCAGAAAGGAAAGGGTGAGGAGTGAGTATATCCACATGGTCTAAGGGTCCATGTAAATGTCCATTGCCCTAGAAAAAAAATGTGAAAAAGAAAGAGGCTTTTAAAAATAAGCCAATAACATCTCATCCTTTCCCCAACCAGGAAACAGCAAGCTGCCAGGGTGGGAAAGACAGAACCTCATGGGTGGCAAAAAAAATCTCAGATGCTGGGAGATAAGCAGCCCAGAAGCTGGAAAACAGAGGGGGAGAGAAAAAGCTTACCCCAAAGCCTCATGAGCTGCCAGGCTTTTTATCATGGGTCTGTGGCTGAATCAGAAGTCAGCACACCTGGGTGCAGCTTTCATAAGATACCAGGCCCAAACTCCATGCTCACCTGACTGATTCTAAATCTGTGGCAGCTGCTGCAGACAGCAGGGTGCATGTGCAATGCAGCCAGAGCCTGTTTTACCTTCACTTGGTAGACAGGAATCAAGATCCACCTCCCATGGGCCCTCCTGTCTAACTGCCTCCCCCAGTGCAACCCATCTCCTCTAGGTGGAACAGAAACTAAAGACATTGTTGTATTTCCAGGGATTGTTCCTGGATTACACTACAGTGATATGGAGAGTAGGAATGAATTTTGTCACACACACACACACACACACACACACACACACCTTCCCAACTATTCCTTAGTTTATATGTGGGCTAAGAGGGTTTGGTTGATAAGCATATGTCATCATGACTATAATGTATCTCTTATATAACCACCACATGCCCCCCACAAATAAAATAGCAGATCTCAAGCTGGGCATGGTGGCATATGCCTTTAATCCCAGCACTCAGGAGGCATAGGTAGGAGGATCGCTATGAGTTTGAGGCCAGCCTAGGACTACAGCATGAGTTCCAGGTCAGCCTAGGCTAGAGTGAGACCCTATGTTGAAAAACAAAACAAAACAAAACAAACAAACAAAAAACCAAAAAAGATAGCATATCTCTCCAGCCATCTTGAGGTTGTTTAGAAGGAAACAATGACATATAATTGTGAAATATCAACTAACAAAAGATTGTTGCAATGTACTAGTAATTTTGTCAGAAGACTGTCTTTGGGGTCTAAGAGACTAGTTGGGAGGCTAGATGGAAGAGCTAGCCAAACTCAGTAAAGAAACTTAATCAAGGCATGCAGCTAGCATTTAGGATAGGTATGCATTTTTTCCAGGTATATTTCATTAAGAATACGAAATTCAGGGCTGGAGAGATGACTTAGTGGTTAAGGCGCTTGCTGGCAAAGCCAAAGGATCCAAGTTTAATTCCTCAGTACCCACATAAAACCAGATGCACAAGGTGGCACATGCATCTGGAGTTTGCAGTTGCTGGAGGCCCTGACACACCCATTCTCTCTCTTTATCTATGTGTTTCTTTCTCTCTTTCTCTCTCAAATAAAGAAGTAAAAATTTTTTTTAAATACAAAAGTTAAAGGTTAAAAGAAAAGTGGTTAAAATGAGCCCTGCTCTATTCTAAATGGATGACAACAGTCTTCAGTCAAGATTTTGGTGAGAATCCATGTAAGACTAGCAATATGACTGGAATTTTTAAATAGCAATAGTTTTAGTGCTTAATGAAAGCCTGCTAATAACAGAGTCAAATTACCAGCAGGCCTGTCTCCAAATCCATTTATTTTTAAATGGGAAAGGCACGCATGGGACTTTAGGACCAACACTGTCTCTTAAAGTATTCCTTAGGCACGTGACTTATCTTTACCCATGTATAAAATGAGGATGACTATTTAGATAGGCAGTCATGAGGATTAAATATCAGCCATAGTACACAGCATATATAATAGATGTGTCACTAACTTAAAAGTCCTTCAAACAAAACAATACAATGCAATGCAATACAATCTCTGAGCCCACTACCCTTACCTTTTCCCATCTCTCACCTAGTTGCAAAGACATAAATATAGAGAGTGAAATTTATTTAATTTTAAAGGCCAGCAAGTTTTAAAGGCCAGCAAGTAAAAAATAATAACACACACACACACACACACACACACACCACTAATTGCCTAGATGCAGACAAACTTCCACATTAATTAATTCAATAGACATTTATTGAGTAACCACCCTTGCAAGGCATGGTGATAAAAATAAAGCATCTTCTCCTCTTTCTTTTGGAGCTCACTGTTTAGTGTGGAGACAATAAAGAGTCAATTAATGTGTAATTGAAAAACAGCAGGGTGTGGTTGAAAATGCCTGTAACCCAATACTTGGGAAGTAGAGGCAGGATGATTAAGAGTTCAAGGCCAGCCTCAGCTACATAATGAGTTTGAGGCTGACACAGTGAAATCTTGTTTCAAAACAAACATGAAAATAAAGGAGATGATGTTCAAAAACATATTGAGGAAATGGGGAAATAGCTCAGCAGTTAAAGGTTCTGGCTTGCAAAGCCTTCAGACCTGTGTTCAATTTCCCAACACAGAGTGAAGCATGCATCTGGAATTTGTTTGCAAGAGGTCTTGGTGCACCCATTTTCACATTCTCTCTCTCACACACATACATAAATGAAAAAATATTTTTTAAATTAAGAGAAAACTACATTGAATGCCATGAAAGAAATAAATACAGTGAATGATGGTGGATCCATTTTAGGCCTTTCTGATGTGGAATTTAAAATGAAATCTGAAGAATAAGTTAAACATGTAAAAGACTAAAGGAAGGCCTTGCAAGTAGTTGTATTGGCTTGTACAAAGCAACAAGGCAGGCAGGAGCTAGAAGTGTTTGAAAAGGAGTCATAAGGCAGTATCTGTGTGCTGGAGGAGCTGCATGGAGTTAAATATGATCCTTACCATGGCTTCAAAAGGCCCTACTTCATTTGACCTTCACCTCCCCTCCCCACACTTCCCAGCATCATCCATGTAGCCTACTCTTTTTGTCTCTCTACCCGCCAAATACATTCCTGCCTGAAGCCCTTTCCTCTAAAAGGCGCTGACCCCGCATCTTCTCACTGCATCTGGTACATCTGCTTAGTCAGGCCTCAGGTCAATGTCACCTGTGGAAGGAGACTGCTCATCATGGACCCACCGTCCAACATCATTCCCTGGTTTGTTCTCTTCCTACTCCCTACCTCTTTCAGGCATGATTTTATTTAGTTTTTGTAAGATTTTTTTTTTTCACACAAGAATGCAAAATTCCATGAATTCACATTCCTCATTGCTGTAACCCTAAGCCAGGAACAGAATCTAGGATACACTAGAAACCCAAATGACAGTTTGTTAATGCGGAACAAAAATTAAGATGGAGAGCTCATGCAAAGAACTTTGATCACTTGTCTGAGACACACTGGACTTCTAGAGGAGTTAGAATTGACATTTAAACGCGTGAGGAGGCTGAGGGAGCAGCTACCAAACAGGAACCCTGTCATTTCTGTCTTTTCCATTACAAGTGAAGGGTTCCCTGAGTGCTGGAGCTCAGTGTTACTCATCAATCATGATCGCCTAGCCTCCGGGACCTGGCACATCTGGTGGCTGGGGGGGGAGAAGGCGCCAGATGGATCTTTGCAGAATAACCGTAATGTGCGCATAAAGGTCTACCGATTTGCTTCAGTACAATTCAGGCAAGGTGGGCATAGCGGTCTGGACACCCAGGATCAGCTTTCCCAGCAGCAGCGTCGCCCAGGGCAGCACAAACCAGAACCGCACAGGGAGCGCGGCGGCGGGCGGCTGCGCACTGCGGTCCAGGGCAGCCGGAGCCCAGGAACGCCCCGCACGCTCCATTCGCGCGCGTGCGCACTGGGCGCCTTCCCGCCCCCAGCAAGATGGCGGAGGCCGAGTAGCGAGTGGGGGGTGGAGTGTGGCCGCCGGAAACCCCGGCCGCTGCCGTGCTGGTGGTGCGGGTGGGGGGTGGGGGGGAAGCTTCGGGCGAAGGCCCGGGAGCAGCGGGGCCGAGGCAGGCGCGATGCTGTTCCCGGGAGGCGTTGCTGGCTAGCGGTGAGGAAGGTGGGAGCACGAAGTTGCCTTCCCCGGCGCCCCCTCTATCTATCTATGTACGCCTCGCTGCGCTCGGGGCCGGTCGCCGCTTCGTGTGCTCCGGCGCCGTCGTCGACGCTCGGGTCCTGGGGCTCCGACGGCGGCCGCGGCTGTGCCCGGCGGGAGGGGAAGCGCCCCGGCGGCGCCCGGGCTGCGGGCCGCCGAGCGAGCGTGTGGCAGGTGAGTGAGGCTGCGGGCGCGGCGGCTCCGGCTCGGGCTCGGGCTGGGCTCCGGCTCCCGCCCCGCCGCCGCCCGGCCCGGCCCGGCCCGGCCCGCGCCCCCTCCCGGGCCGCCCCCTGGCTCCTGACCTCGCAGGTTCCCCCTTTCCGCACACCGTAGGAAGGGGTCTGAGCCCAGCGCCCTGGCACCTTTCCCTGCCTCGCACCGCCACCATCCTGCAAGCTTGCTCCCTGTTCTCGTAAGGTGGGTGGGTCGCCCATCCCGTGGCGGTGCTTCCCCATCTTCCTCGGTCCGATCTTGCTTCGTTTAAAAAGTTTGTTTTTGTTAGTGTTTAAAAAAAAAAAAACTCTTGTCTGGGAAGGTTACCTGAACCTGGCAGACAGTGGATTCTGATCCTCTGAGAAAGGGAGTCGGGGGCCCAAGTGTACTCGGCTGGTTTAGGAGGACTGACTTCACTTGGACCCTGCAGAGTGGAAAGAAGAGTGGTACCTGTGATGGAAAATGATCGCTCATCTAACGCATTGGTAGTCTCTTGCATCTTAGTGAAGTCTTTCGTTTCGACTTTTTGAGGTGCATTGGGCATTATTATGTTCCTTAAAAAAAAAAAAAAAAAAAGAGGACCTTATAAATGGAAGGTATCATGTAATGGCACCAGTAAAGATAAGCCATTTACTTCTTTCATTCAATGTTAACTTAGAATTCCATATTGGACAAGCCCTTTGTTTTATGTAGGAAGCACTAAAATGAAGAATGAGCTTTTTCAACCTAAAATTTCTCCATTTTCTTGATATTACTAAGACTTAACAACTCATATAGTACTTGGAATTTTCTCTTAACATACTGGTTTGTGCCCGTGTCAGCTTCCCCTCCTTTATTGCTATGGCAAGAAGTGATAGAAGAAACTGTACTGAGTAGTGTTGTTCCCTTGCTGAAGTGTTGAAGTGCAAACTGCAGTATCAAAGGGCAGTGGAAAGTTTAATGACTGAGTGTTTCATCTTGCCCTTTGTTTGTCTGTGTCAAGAGTCCAGAAGTGGGATTAAAATACAAATGACTAATATAAAAATATAAAGATAGTTTGTTCTTCCAGAGTGCAAATGGATGGGGCTTCAAAAGTTTTAGGATTCAAGTACTGAAAAAAAAAAAAAAAGTTAAAAATTAAAAAAAAAAAAAACAGTAACATAAGCTTTAGAAAAGAAAAATTTGAACCAACGCTTGTACTCCCTCTATTTGTTTTCATCTTTGTGTTATCTCCTTATTTACTTGTATTTCAGAGGAAGAAATGTCCTTTTCAAAAGCAGTCCCCTTCAGGTGTGTCCATGACTTTTTCATTAGAAGTGTCCTTTATCACTACTAGTGCTCTTTTACCAATCTCTCCCTCTCTAGCCACTATTCATGTTTATGTCTTCTCTGGGGCTTCCAATGCATGTGCTCAACTCTTAGGAGGCCATTCTTAATATTGAGTCTGCTGTGCCACTGCTTGATCTCAGGAGGCTGGTGTAGTAGGAAGAATGCTGACTTGGATCCAGATAGATCTTTCAGTCGTGGGTTTGAAGTCTGCTAAAGCTGCTTAGTAGGAGCTATGGTCACGTTACTACTCAGGCTATTCTGTATCTAGAAAGTAGGACATTGTACTTATCTTACTGGATGGCTAGTGAGGGAGTTAGTATATGTTAGATGTCCGTCCAAGTGTTAGGCACATTATGAGGTTATTAATAAATTTATCTTTCACTTTTGCTGAGACTTCCTTTACCATTTCTTCACTGAAATTGCTGTTTTTTATTATTATTACTTATGGACATACTCAGTATTTAAACAGCACATGTTGGTACCATCCTTTCCCTCATCCCTGCCCCCCTCCAAAGGGACCCTCCTCCTTGGTATGCTGGTCATCCCCATGGGGATGGTGGGTTGTGCATTGTGGGGGCAGCTGTCAGTTATGGGGGAGAGACAATGTCTCTGTGTACAATGTCCCAACTTATGACTCTAATAATCTTTCTTCCCCTTCTTCCATGAAATTCCCAGAGCCATGTTGGGTGAGTTTTAAGTCTGCTTCAGTGATGGGTTCTTAGGAGCCTCTGGATCTCTGGTTTGGTAGGTGTTGAATGTCCTCAGTGTCTATCTCCTCACCCCTGTGCTGATATCAGGTTCACTGAGAAAGCAGCATTCTTGCTCATTTCCCCAATTCCTCTATGGTTTCAGCTGGGGCCCTGGTGAAGTGTGATGGGTCGTTTCTCTCCTGTCTGAAAAACGGAAGCAGATTCTCCAACAGAGTGAAGTCAGCACAGGTTAAATGGGATAACCATTATTAGTTTAGGGAGAATTTTATGGGTGTAGCCCAAGATTAGTAGGAGCTTAATATTGGAAAGCAAACTCATTATCTGGATATGATTCTGACTTGTTTCCCAGGTCCAGATATGGTTTCCTTTTCACTGTTAGCCAATCCAGGAGCAATTGGTTACCCACCATGGCTGTGTGCCACTATTGCACTTGTGTGAGCATTATGTCAGGTTGTTTGCTTCTGAGTATCTTAGACCTCCAGTTACTCAGACAGATGTTGGCCACTTTCCCCTAGTAGCTCATATAGCACCTTTTAGCACTAGATGGGCTAACTTTCTGGGGACTGGCTCTCTTCCATATTCCAACCAGGTATCTGCCTGGTCTGTGCCGACAGTATATGGTGTTTTCGGCAGTAGGGTCTTACCATTAATCAAGTGCTCTGACAGAAGTCTGTCTTGTTTTGGGAAACTTTGTAGGTCTCTGATGAACAGCTTATTGTGGGTGTTAACTGTATCCTGGTACTGAGAGTTACAGGCCAGCGCCAAGGGAAAAGAAAGAAAATAGAAGAAAAAAAAGAGGAAAGGGAAAAGGAAAAAGAAAAGGAAGGAAAAAGAAAAGGAAAGAGAAATTTAAGGTTAGACTTCATCTCACCCTATCCAGGGCCCTTAGATTCAGGTGCTCTCTCTAAGGTCCTGTTGAGGATTCAACCTTTTAGTCTGTCTTCCAGGATATAGGATTCTAAACTGCTATTTTAAAACTCACCGTGGCCTCCTAAACACCAATGCTAATGGCCTTTCCTATGTTATCTTTCATTTCCTTAGACCACTTGTAAAATATGATACCCTATAATAAGGTGATTTCATTTCTTGGTTCTTCTACATTGTGTTTGTTGGTTCCATTTTTGCTGAAAATTTCTTCACCTTTCCTACATTGTCTTAACTTTGTTCTGTTCAGTTAAGCTGCAGGGTTTCAAAACAAGGCTGATATACTGGCTCACGTATTTGGCAGGTGCATAGAAATGTGATTTGTTTAGAGATCATGTTATATGGCTGAGGTTCTAGATCCCCTATCCTCTCAACATTGTCCTCCTGTTTTGGTTTTCTGCTTAGACTGTGTCTCTTAATAAAGATAGCTATCAGTAATGTTCATGTTACTGTCTTTTTACTTCAAAGGGAAGAGAGGCTACTCTTCTAGCCTTTCCCAAAAGCCCTTAGGTATACTTTGATTGAACAAACATAAGAAGATCATGCTTCCAAATCTGGAACGGTATCTTTCTAGAGGGCTGGAATTATTCTAACTGGCTAGCCAGTGGAATGGATCTTGTCTAAAATAAGGTCTGCAACACAATGTGGAGGGAGTGTAGTGGGTCCTTGGGAAGATAACCAGTGTTCTCAAAATATGCTTTTCATTTATTGTTTTCTTGGTGATCATATAACTTTTTTCTTTATGATATGCATCATTTCCTTTCTTTCTTTCTTTCTTTTTTTTTTTTTTTTTTTTTTTGTTTTGTTTTTCAAGGTAGGGTCTCTCTGGTCCAGGCTGACCTGGAATTTACTCTGTAGTCTCAGGGTGACCTCGAACTCATGGCGATCCTCCAAGTTCTGCCTCTCGAGTTCTGGGATTAAAGGTGTGCGCCACCATGCCCGGCTTTGTTGTTTGTTTTTCAAGGTTGGAATTCACTATACTGTACTCTCAGGGTGGCCTCAAACTCACAGTGATCCTCCTACCTCTGCCTCATGAGTGCTGTGATTAAAGGCATGCGCTACCACACCCCGCATGAATGGTTCTCACTTTTGTAACTCTGCTCCCTACTTCTGTTATTTGCTATTTATCACCATCTTAAATTCCTTGTCAAAGTTTACTTATACTAAACTGAATCAGTTTAATCCCCAGCTACTTGACCTCTTCTGGGGTGTGGATGGGTGGGTAGGTGTGTGGCACGAGGGATCGCAGTTATCAGATCTTAAATACATCTTATATTAGTTAAGCTCCAAGTTACAGAATTACCCAACTAAATTGATTTAAACAGTATCTCACATAAAAAGATGTTCAAAATTGATAGATTCCATGGCTAGTCAGTTAAGCTGCACAATGACATTATCAAGGATATCCAAGCCAGGCATGGTGGTGCATGACTTTATCCCAGCTCTCGGGAGGAAGAGGTAGGAGGATTCCTGAGTTCAAGCCCACCCTGAGACTACAGAGTGAATTCCAGGTCAGCCTGATCTAGAGTGAGATCCTTCCTCAAAAAACCAAAAACAACAAAAAAAAGAATCTCAGTACTGTTTTTTGTAAATATTTTATTTATTTATTTATTTATTTATTTATTTATTTATTTATTTAAGAGAGAGACAGAGAAAGAGGCAGATAGAGTGGGTATGCCAGGGCCTCCAGCCACTGCAAAAAAATTCCAGATGCCTGTGCGCCTTGTGCATCTGGCTTACAAGGGTACTGGGGAATTGAACCTGAGTCCTTAGGCTTTGCAGACAACACCTTAACTGCTAAGTCATCTCTCCAGCCCTCAGTACTTGCTTTAAGCTTTAAGCCTGTATGCTAACATTTGGATTTAGATGTATCCTGTCATGGTTGCAGATGCTCCTTCTGTTCCAGGTGTCACATTCTCACAAAGCTACCAAAAGCAAGTGGAATTGTGCCATCCCATCTCCTACATAAACCTTATATAGAAGGCCTTTGTTAGGCATCCATCCTGCCATTCTCATGCCCGAATTACAAAGATTCTAGGAAAGTTAACATGTGACATTTAAACACAGGAAAGAGAGTAGGTGAATGACTGAAGAGAAAGTAATGTTCAGTGTCCATGGTATACCTCTGTAGTGTTGTATGGAGTAGTAAGATTAAAGAAATGGGAATTGGGGCCTGGAGAGATGGCTTAGAGGTTAAGTGCTTGCCTGTGAAGCCTAAGGACCCAGTTTGAGGCTCGATTCCCCAGGACCCACGTAAGCCAGATGCACAAGGTGGCGCATGCATCTGGAGTTGGTTTGCAGTGGTTGGAGACCCTGGCGCTCCCATTCTCTGTCTATCTGCCTCTTTCTCTCTCTTGTCTGTCGCTCTTAAATAAACAAACAAACAAAAAAGAAATGGGAATTGCCGGGTGTAGTGGCATATGCCTTTAATCCCAGCACTCGAGAGGAAGAGGTAGGAGGATCGCTAAAGAGTTCAAGGCCACCCTGAGACTCCATAATGAATTCCAGGTCAGCCTGGGCTAGAGTGAGACCCTACCTCGAAAAACCAAAAAAAAGAAAAGAAAAGAAAAGAGAAGAGAAGAGAAGAGAAGAAAAGAAAAGAAAAAGGAAGGAAGGAAGGAAGGAAGGGAGGGAGGGAGGGAGGGAGGGAGGAGGGAGGAGGAAGGAAAGAGGAATTTTCAAGCAATAGTAGCAAAATTAAGACACTGTTAACCCAAGGGTTGATGTAAGCTGTATGTTTTTTTCCGTGTGTGTGTGTGTGTGTGTGTGTGTGTGTGTGTGTGTTCTTGTTCATATGTGTGAGGGTGGGCACACACATGTTATACATGTAGAAGTTGGTGGAATACTTTCAGGTGTGAGTCCTTGTCTTCTGTTTTGTTTGAGGCAGGGTTTCTCATTGTTCATCACACTACATTCACCAGGCTAGCTGGCCCATGAGCTTCCCGGAGATCCTCCTGTCTCTGCCTCCTTTCTTGAAAGCCCTAGATGCACACTGGGATTACAGATGCTAGAGCTACAGTGTCTGGCTTGAAGAGGGTTCTGGAGCATCTAACTCAAGTGCTCATTCTTGTATGGCAAGCACTTCATCCACTGATCCCTCTCCCCAGTCCCATGCCTAGGATTCTGGGCAGTTAGATAATTATTAGTGACTGCTTAAAATGTATTACTATATGATATTTGCATGGTATATTAGAATATTTGGATTCTTTTAAAATTGACAAGATACCAAGTACATCTAAGGATACCTTGTGGAGCCACTGCTACTGCTGAAACCTTCCTTAAGCACATGTCCCTGAAAAGCTTCTCAGCTCCTGTTCCATGCTACAACTTTGCGAACTATATATCTTGATTATATATATCAGACTCGGGACATTGTTTTCCTTTGTCTTACGGAGGACTCTACCTTGTCTTAATTATCTTTGTGTTTTTACAGTCTAAATGTTTTTGGTGCCTAACACAGAAAGGGAAGTTGTAAGAAGAGCAGAGAAATAAAAGTCCTGCCCCTATTCATTTCAAAAGCTGTTTTGAGCCCTGAGTTGTGTATATTGCACTATTGGCACCAAATATTTACACATGTATATATAGTATTCTTTTATTTTGTTTTGTTTTGTTTTGTTTTTTTGTTTTTCGAGGTAGGGTCTCACTGTAGCTCAGGGTGGCCTTGAACTCTCGGTGATCCTCCTACCTCTGCTTCCCAAGTGCTGGGATTAAAGGCATGTGCCATCATGCCCGGCTTTACATATATATATAAAATCTTGTAATGAAAAAAAAGTTATGAATTTAGAGGCTGGGGAAATGGCTCAGTCAGTAAAGTGCTTGTTGTACAAGGATCTGAGTTTAGATCTCCAGCACCCAGATCAAAGCTAGGTGTAGTAGTGCATACCTGTAACCCCAGCTCTGAGGAGGCAAACACAGGATTCTGGGGCTTGCTGGCTGGCTAGTTTAGCTGAATTGGTGAGCTCCTTGTTCAGTGAGAGACCCTGCCTCAAAAAAATGAGGTGGAGAGTGATTGAGGATTGATTGACATCAACCCTTTACCTGGATATGCAGGTGCACACAGTGATGTGCACCCCACACATATGTACCCACATACAAACATGCAGGCTGTTTCAGTTATTTTCTTGTTGCTAGAACAGAATACTTGGCCAGAAGCAGCTTAATGAAGGAAAGTTCGTTGTTACTCACAGGTTCAAGGGGTTAGTGTTGGTTATGGTGGGAAAGGCATTGCAGGCTTGAGCAGGAAGCTTATGGAACATCCTCAAGTCAGCAGGGAGGAAGTAGAGAACAAACCCAAGTTGGACTATAAAAACTCAAGGATAGCACCCAGTGACACACTTCCTTCAGCAACACTCTACTTCTAAAAGGTTCCACCTTTCAAAACAGTGCCACAAGCTGGGGATTAAATATTCACATACATTTACATTCAAACCAGCACACATGCACAATGCATACATATGAATTTACTTGAAAGCTTTTCTGAGTTCTGGTAGTGGCATTATAATTATTGTTATCTCTTATTATCCAAGGAAGATTTGTTCCTGGGCCTTCCATAGATGCTCAAAATCTCTCATAAATGGCATACTATTTGCATATAATCTCTGCACATAAACTGGGTGTTTACGTGGGTTCTGGAAATGACCCTTTAGGGTCTCCTGCTTGCACAGGAAGCACACTTAACACCCGAGCCATATCTCTAGCTTTTTTTTTTTTTGATTATTGTTTGTATGATATGTCTTTCCATTTTTTGGGGGGGGGACTTTTGAGGTAGGGTCTTGCTCTAGCCCAGGCTAACTTGAAATTCACTATTTAGTCTCAGGGTGGCCTCGAACTCATGGCTAATCTCCTACCTCTGTTTCCCAAGTGTTGGGATTAAAGGCGTGCCCCACCACAGCCAGATTCTTCTTCCATTTTTAATCAAAAGTTTTTTATTATGCATATTTGTATGGTGTGTATGTGTGTTTATGGGCATGTGGGTGCACATGTGTGCATGCATGTGGAAGCCAGGGGACAACCTTGGGTGTTCCTCAGGAACAATGTCTCATCGGTTTTTGAGACAGGGTCTCTTATTGGCCTAGAGCTCACCAGTTAGGCTAGATTGACTGACTAGCGAACCCCAGGGATAACCTTTCTCTGCCTGCCCAGCACTGGATTACCAGTTCACTCCCACCATATCCTGGGGACTTAAACTCAAGTCCCTATGCTTGCAAGGAAAGTACCTTATCTACTGAACTACCTCCTCAGCCCCTCTTTTTCTATTCTGTACTTGAAACCTTTCTATATTGTGGTGCTTTAGAGATCTCTTATGTGACATGATTGCTTTTTTTTGTAATGTTTTTATTTGTTCAAGGGAGAGGGCATAGTGTAGGGGTAGATATGGGTATACTACAGGGCCTCCTGCTACTGCAAATGAACTCCAGATGCATGTACCACTTTGTGCATTTGGCTTTACATGGGCACTGGGAAATAAAACCTAGGTCACTAGGCTTTGCAGGCAAGCATCTTAACCGCTGCACTATCTCTTCAGCCCATATTTTATCTATTTTTAGAGGATATTTTTGCTAGGTATATAATTCTAAGCTAGCAGTTCCCTATTTGTAGACATTGTAGATTGGTAGTTGCTTTATTTCAGCTTTATTTCCTTTGTTATTGACACTACAGCTCTTAATGCTTCTTTTTCTTTTATAGATAATCTACCATTTTCCTGGAAGGAAGAAAAATTTGTCTCTGTTTTTGTTTTCTGTTGTTTCACTGTGATTGCTGTGATTGGACATTTAAGTCTTTGTGCTTCATGAATGTGTGGATTCCTGTCTTATCAGTATTCTCTCTCTTGTACTTAAGAGGTTCCAGATTATGTCTCTTACCCTCCCCCCCTTTTTTCTTTCTCCTCCTTGACTAATTTTGTCCTAACAGCTTTATTTTTTTTTTATTTTTAGAGAGACACAGAGAGAGACAGACAGAGAGAGAGGGAGAGGGAGACAGATAGAGAATGGGTGTGCCAGCAGTCTCTCAGCTGCTATAAACAAAATCCAGATGTGTGCGCCCCCTTGTGGGCAAGTGCAGCATTGAGCCCTTGCGTCACTTTGCATCTGGCTAAATGTGGGACCTGGAGGTTGGAACCGGGTTCTTAGGCTTAGAAAGCAGGTGCCTTAACCGCTAAGCCATCTCTCCAGCCCCTAACAGCTTTATTATGCTGGATAATTTTATCTTCAAAGTTCATATTTTTTAAACTTGTGTCTAATCTTTTGTTTATTCACCCAGCAAGTATATAATTTAGGCTACTTTGCTGTATTTTTCTTTCAAAAAGCTTTTTTTTTTTTTTTTTTTTTTTTTTTTTTTTTGCAGTGTTTCTTAAGTATCCTGGGGCCATAGAGGCTGGATGAGATTAAATAATCCAAGAGACCAAGGCAGAAGTTACTGTGGGAACTGCCTTTAGAAGTGACACACTCCACTTCCTGTAGTACTTTTCTCATCCCACAGGTCAGCCTTATTTAATACAGGGAAGCTCATACAAAGAAAAGACATGACTCCAGAATTTCAAAGTCATTGGGCATCATCTTGGGAAGTGGTTGTTATCCCTGTCAACATAGCCATATGTACTATTTAAGTAAGGATTGGGTCAGCATTCTTGGTTTTGGTCTCCACAGTAATCTCAGAGAGAATGTATACAAAAAAAAAAAAAAAAAAGAGAGAGAGAGAGAAAGAAGTCTAAGGCTTTCAGAATGCTTGTTGTTATTTATTCATTGCTCAAGAAAGTGCTTATTTGATTATCAAGCTTGTTTTTTCATTTTTTAATATTTATTTATGTATTTTGCAATAGTCGTGATCAAATCCCAGGCCCTTCCCTGAGGTAAGCAAGCACTTTACCACTGAGATAGATCCCCAGCTCTTAACTTTTCTGAAATAGATCTTTCTATGTAGTCCTGGCTGGCCTTGAGCTCACTGTAACCCAGGGTGGCCTCATCTTCACCTCCCTAGTGCTGGGATGCACCACTATGCCAGGCTTTCTTTCTTTCTTTTTTTGATGCATCTGATGAGAAAACAAAAACAAAAAACCAAGATGGGAATATCTAAAGATAATAATGCTAGTTTTCTCTTAGATATTATAGGACACATTTTCTTACATGATTAGACAAGGTTCTTCAGAGAAACAGAATGCAGGGGGGTGGGGGAGAGGAAGGGAGGAAGAGAGAGAGAGAGAGAGAGAGAGAGTGTGTGTGTGTGTGTGTGTGTGTGTGTGTGTGTGTGTGTGAACATAATGTCCACCTACATTGGTGAGGACAGATCTTTATTCGGTCTACTGATTAAGATGCTAGTCTCTTGAAAACACCCTCATAGACGCACCAAGAAATAATACATACCAACTGTTTGAACATCCTTTAACCCAAGACAGTCGACGTAAAATTGATGATCACATATTGGCAAAATCTTTTGTCTCTAATGTACGCTCTACAGTAGATGTTATTACTTTAGTCAGTGGGCCCACTTGTCATCCAGATCTTAGTGAACATAGGGTATCTTTCATTCTCAGAGGTAGGAATTCTAATTATAATCTGCAGAAATTCAAGATACTGGAATGTTTATGCTGTCAGAATAGTGTAGATGAATAAAACTGCCACACTGTAAAATGAAACTCAGAGAGAAAATGCCCATTATTTTTAAAAGTAATCTTTACAGGAACAAGAAATTGAAAGGTTTAATTTGCAAGGGGCTATGAGTATAGGAAGATCTATGAATTAAGTGTTTGCTTAGTTTATATGTCACTAAAATGCCCAAATGAAAATCAGATAGATAGTGGAATATTCATAGGACAGAGTTAAAATGGAGAAATCATTTTGAGATTTAGCATTACACAGTTGGTATTTAAAGCCATGTCACTAGGTGTGAAAATGGAAGAAAATAGGCAGTCCTAGAAAAAGCTGTGAGGCCTTCCATCTTTTAGAAGCTTATAGTGAAGAGGCAGAATTATGAAATTAGAGGTTGGAGGAAAACCGTTAGACTGTGTCATGGAAGCCAAGAGAAAAAAGTGTTACTTGAAGAAGAGAGTAATCAGCTTTGTCAAATATTATGAAAAAGGTGAGAGAAATTGAATTTGGCCATGTCTTTGACAGAAAATTGCTTAGAATTAGGGTGAGTTAAAGAATGAATTGTGAGTTGAGGAAACAGCAGGAAATGGAAGCCACTAGGTCAAAAAATTTTGCTGTAAAGCTAGGCGTGGTGGCACACACCTTTAATCCCAGCACTCGGGAGGCAGAGGTAGGTGGATCACCATGAGTTCGAGGCCACCCTGAGACTGTATAGTGAATTTCAGGTCAGCCTGGGCTAGAGTGAGACCCTACCTTAACCACCCCCCCCAAATGTTTTGTTGTGAAATTGAAGCAGAGAAATGAGTTCATATCTCATGAAGAGCTTAAGATCAAGAAGGTATGTGATGCTAATGAGTGATGCTAGGATATGTGGGGGGGGGGTTGGGTTTTTTGTTTGTTTTTCGAGGTAAGTTCTCACTGTAGTTCAGGCTGACCTGATATTCACTATGTAGTCGAACTCATGGTGATCCTCCTACCTCTGCCTTCTGAGTGCTGGGATTAAAGGCATGCGCCACCACGCCTGGCAATGGATATGTGTTTTTAAGACTGGTCTAGTAGAAAAGGAAAAATTCAGGAAGAAGATGGGTTATTGGCCTCTCTCTCTCTCTTTGGGGATGGGCTTTTGAGGTAGGGTCTCACTGTAGGTCAGGCTGACCTGGAATTCACTATGCAGTCTCAGGGTGCCCTTGAACTCACGACAATCCTCCTACCTCTGCCTCCCAAGTGCTGGGATTAGAGTGCACCACCACGCCTGGCTAGATGGGTTAATGACTTCTTAAGAAGATAATGATTAGTTGAATCCATTACACAAGTGTAGGTTTTGCCCTTGACAGGAGCAGGGTATTTTAAAGGGGAAGGGATTATATTGTAGCTTTTTCCTTGGGCTTAAGTGTCCATCGTGAAGCAGGAGCTGCTACCATGACCTATAGAAGACCTTAGCCTATACTCATGGCAATGAAATAAGCAGAACAGATGGCTGGACATGGTGGTTTATGTCTAAAATCCTAGCACTTGGGACATAGAGGCAGGGGGATTGTTTTGATGTAGATTCTACCCTGAGGGAAAAAATGAGACACCCCCCCCCCAAAGAAAGAATTAGAACACTGTAGCTGGTAATTAGGTCTATGCTAATGGTAATTAGGTCGTTAACCTTCCACCATGGAAAGAAGGGTCCACTATGCCCTCACCTGAGAATCCACTCCCCAGTGGCTCCTGCCTCAGCTACATATGGTTTTGGAGAGGATGCTAAAATATATAGGAAGTAGAAGATTGATTGGCATGTGTGTTGCAGTTGTGGGCAATGAGAGAATTTATCCAAGTGAAATCAAAGTAGAAAAAGTCACTTTGAGTATACTTGAGCCCCAGGCAGGGCAGCAATACCACTGCCTGCCATAAAATGGTGGTCTGTGGCTGTTTTTATAAGGGAACTGCCTTCTTTTGGTTTTGGTTTCTTCTTCCTGCCATGTTCTGTTGGTTGATGCATGGTTTAAGATCATGAGTAATTTTTTTTAAGGTAGGGTCTCAACTCTAGTCCAGGCTGACCAAGAATTCACTCTGTAGTCCTTATCTGGCGTTAAATTCACAGCAATCCTCCTACCTCTGTCTCCTGAGTGCTGGGATTAAAGGCATGTGTCACCATGTCTGGCAATTTTTAGTTTTTACTTTTACGTAATTATTTGCAAGGAGAAGATGGGGGAGGGGGGAGGAAGGGAGAGAGGAATGAATGAATGAGAATGGGCACAGCAGGATCTTTTGCCACTGCAAACCAACTCCAGACACATGCACCACTTTATGTATCTGGCTTTATGTGGGTACTGGGGAATCAAGCCCAGGCCATCAGGCTTTGCAATAAGTGCCTTTAAGTACTGAGCCATCTCTCTATCCCAAGATTATGATTAATTTTGATTGTGCTCAGTTCCGCCATTTCTACATGCCCCTCAGACTTGGCTTGCTCCCTTATAACTAGGAGTTAGGACTTTGGTGGTACAGATACCAGAGACTTTCTCGTGCTTCTTTAAATAACCCCAATAAACGCATTGGTACACCAAGCTGGACTTGGACCAAATCCTTTCTGTGGTCTGTTGATGCCTTCTTAATATGAGGTGACAGCTATTTCTTTACATCTACATATACATATATGTAGTTTTGACAGAAGAGGTGAGAGAGTTTCTCTCTGATAGCTTTTAAAGTTTTGGTGAATTCAGACTTTAACAGAGAATGGCAAAGATGGTAAAAAAGAAAAATAGATCTGCTACAGGTTCAAGGAGACAAAGACATGAAGAACTTTAGAGAGTGAGAAAGCAAATCTTCTAGGAAATGAGTAGTCTTGGGAGGCAATGTTAAATATTCTTTCATGTTCATAGTTGTATTAGTCAGGGTTCTCTAGAGGAACAGAAACAATAGAATGAATATGTAAAAAAGAGGAGTTATTAGATTAGCTCACAAGATGCGGGCTAGGCAGTCCAACTGCAGTTGTCCACAGACTACAAAATTGAAAACGAGGGCTGGAGAGGTGGCTTAGTGGTTAAGGCACCTGCCTCCTAAGCCTAAGAACACTGGTTCCAATCTCCAGGTCCCACATTTAGCCAGATGCAAAGTGACACAAGGGCACAATGCTGCACTTGACCACAAGGGGGCGCACACATCCGGATTTCGTTCACAGCAGCTGAGAGGCTGCTGGCGCGCCCATCTCTATCTGTCTTCCTCTCCCTCTCTCTCTGTCTGTCTCTCTCTGTGTCTCTTTCAAAAAAAAAACAAAACAAAACAAAATTGAAAACGAGGTAGTTGCTTAGTCCATGAGGCTGTATGCACACTGGCATCGTGGGACCCAGTAGCTGCTCCATGAGGCCCAACTAATGGCAGAAGCACACACGCACAGGCAGTAAGGAGAGCCAGGCAAAAAAGCACGCAGCACCAATCATGTGGGCAGCTGGACAAAAGAAGACAAAGCTTTGGCACTTGTTTAGCTGTGACATGAGTTCCTTAGTCAGAAGTAATGTTGTGTAGAATACCATGATAGTAGATAAGCATTCTATACATGCAGACAGTAGTTTTGACAAAAGTACTATGTGCAGGAAATGCAAATCCATATCCAGAATAAGTATCTGTTCCAATAGTGACAAAAGGCTGCCCTTTCCATGATGGAAGTGCTCCAGTGTAGCCAACCTGCCACCGAGTTGCTGGATGATCACCCTAGGGAAAGGTGCCATATCAGGGACTCAGTATTGGTCTCTTGATGCTGCAGATTTGGCAATCTGCAGCAGCTGTAGGCAGGTCAGCCTTGAGTGCAAGCCCATACATAACTGTCCCTGTCACCATGCTGCTTTGTGCAAGGGTAGCTGGAGAAAGAGATTCACTGCTGTCCACAGAACAGGTCATTCAATTTTTGAGTTTGAAATGTCAGTTGTAGTTCATCTGTCCTTGTTGCCTTGAAGTAAAAAAGTTTCTCATTTTACCATTGTGATCCATTCCCTAATCTGCTAGGCATTTAAAGTTGTACTGTCCTGCTTCTACGGTATTGGACTCAGCTCCAGTCGTGTAGTTGGTTAGTACATGGCACTTATGAGCTACTGGACTCTAGGATTAAAAAAATAATATAGGGGCTAGAGAGATGATGTAGTCATTAAGGCACTTACTTGCAAAGCTAAAGGACCCAGATTTGATTTCCCAGGACCCACATAAGCCATATTCACAAGGGGCACAAGTATCTGGAGTTCATTTGCAGCAGCCAGAGGCCCTGGAGTATCCATTTTCTCTTTATCTGCCTCTCTCACTCCCTCTTTCTCAAATAAATAAAATATTTAAAAATTTTTAAATACTTTAATATATAAATTACATATTACATAAAATTTTTATATATTTAACATATATTTAAATATCTAGTACATTTTATATATAATATATAATTATATGTATAATTTGTAAGTGGGGGGAGAGAGAATGAGAATGTATAAGAATGGGCATGCTAGGGCTCTTGCCACTGTAAACAAATTCCAAATGCATGTACCACTTAGTGTATCTGGCTTTTATGAGGATACTGGGAAATTGAACTCAGGCTGGCAGGCTTTGCAAGCAAGCACCTTTAACTGTTGAGTCTTCTTCCTTACCCAGGGACTTTAGTTTTATGAGGGTAACATGTTTAATGGTTAGAAATGAGAATAAAATTCAAATGCAAAAGAGTACCAAAGCTTCAAGAAGTTCAGGAATGAGGAGCTGGCTGGGCAATATTTGATTTTTTTGACTCTCCCTACCTCTGATCTTAAAATGAGCAGAAAATATTTTTAGAGCTTTATGGTCTCATTATTAGTAAAGATGGAAAAGTAAACAAGAAATGAGCTGGGCTGGAGAGATGGTTTAGTGGTTAAGGCGTTTCCCTGCAAAGCCAGAGAACCTAGGTTCGATTCCCCAGGCCACATAAGCCAGATGCACAAGGAGCACATGCATCTGGAGTTCGTTTACAGTGGCTAGAGGCCCTGGTGTGCCCATTTTCTCTCTGCTTGCAAATAAATTTAAAAAAGAAAGAAATGAAGCCGAGCGTGGTAGCACATGCCTTTAATCCCAGCACTTTGGGAGGCAGAGGTAGGAGGATTGCCGTGATTTCAAGGCCACCCTGGGACTACGTAGTTAATTCCAGGTCAGCCTGGGCCAGAGTGAGACCCTACCAAAAAAAAAAAGAAGAAATGAGCAGGTTGTCTTGTGCCTGTTCTTTTTTCACTTGCATTTTTAAAATTTTTATTGACAACTTCTTTAATTGTAGACAATATCCCATGTTATTTCCCTCCCTCTGCCCACTTTCCCCTTTGAAACTTCACTCTCCATCATATCCCCTTGCATGTTTTTTTTTGAGGTAGGGTTTCACTCTAGCCCAAAGTGATCTGGAATTCACTATGTAGTCTCAGGGTGGCCTCAAACTGACCATGATTCTCCTACCTCTGCCTCCCGAGTGCTGGGATTAAAGGTGCGTGCCACCACACCTGGCTTATTTGCATTTTTAAAAAAATATATTGTTTGTTTTGTTTTTTGAGGTAGGGTCTCCCTCTAGCCCAGGCTGACCTGGAATTCACTATGTAGTCTCAGGGTGGCCTTGAACTCATGGTGATCCTCCTACCTCTGCTTCCCAAGTGCTGGGATGAAAGGCATGCGCCACCTCGCCCGGCTTAAAAAATATTTTTTATTATTTATTTGCAAGGATAGAGGAGAGAGAGAGAGAATGAATGGGCATGCCAAGGATTCTTGCTACTGCAAACAAACTCCAGATGCATGTGCTACTTTGTGCATCTGGCTTTAGGTAGGTACTACAGAATCAAACCCAGGTTGTCAGGCTTTGCAAACAAGCACCTGTGACTGCTGAGCCATCTCTCCAGGCTATCATTTGCATTTTTATGGTGTTCTCTGTTCTCACCTAACTACGTTTACTAGATTTTGGGACAGTGCATGCATATTTCTACCCACCTAACTGTCTTTACTAGGTTTTAGGGACAGTGTGTATATATTTCTGCTCACCTAGCCATCTTTACTGGGTTCTTGGGACAGTGTGTATATATACTTAAAAAGGGAAGGTGGAACTCCTTATTCAGACGCTCATGCACTAATGGGGAGATAGGTGTGGTTGGGTTGATGATTGAATTCAGTTCCATAGGATAATGGTGGGAGAAGTGCCTCACTGCTTTCAGATGGTTAGAACTGGGCCTTGACATATAAGAAGTAATTTATTTGTATTCTACACAGGTATTTGAGTACTATGATAGCTTGAATCAGATTTTGCTCATAAACTTGTATGTTTTGAATGCTTGGTCCCCAGCTGATGGCAGTTTGGGAGGTGTGGCACCTTGTTGAGGGGGGTGCATTATTGGGGGCAGATTTTGAGGTGTTATACTCAGCTTCCCCCATGCCAGAGCTGGGTTCACTCTCTTACTGCTGTTTTCCAACTGCTGCAGCAAGGACATGATGTCCAGTCTGTACTCTACCATCTTTTCTTTGCTATCATGAAGCTTCCCCATAAAATTGTAAGCCAAAATAAACCCTTTCCCATCAGTTGCTTTTGGTCAGGTGTTTGTTGCAGCAATGTGAATGTAACTACAAGAAGTATCTATTTGGATTAAGCACAATGCGAGGATACTGCTTAATAATATAAAGTAACATGTAACTATGGCCATACAAGAATATACAGCCTTGGGCTGGAGAGATGGCTTAGCGGTTAAGGTGACTGCCTGCCAAGCCTAAGAACGCCCATTTGATTCTCCAGGTCCCACGTTTAGCCAGATGCAGTGACACAAGGGTGCAATGCCACACTTGGCCACAAGGGGGCGCATGTGTCTGGAGTTCATTCCCAGCTGCTGAGAGGCCGCTGGCACACCCACTCTCTCTCTATGTCTCTCTCCAAGAGAAAAAAAGAGAATATACAGTCTTGTCTAAAGTGACACAGAATACAAGAGTCTTGATTTCAAGCAGTTTAATTAAATTTTAAAAAAATAGTAAATAGAAAATCCCAATCCCAAGTATGTGGTAAATGAAATCCCTGGTAAACTGCTACAAGCATATTGGGAGAGATAAAGGGAGATCTAAACTCTGGCAAGGGGAGAGAGACGGGTTTGGGAAGATGCCATTTGTATTAGCTGCTTTTTTGTTGCTGTGACCAAGTGTCTGACATGAAGCTTAATGGAGGGAAGATTCGTTTTGCTCATAGTGGGAAGACATGGTGGTAGGAGCATAAGGCTGCTTGTTCACATCTGGGCAGATTAAGAAGCAAAGGGAATATGGCAGTCAGCTGAATTTCTCCTTGTTCCCTTTTTAAAATTCAGTCTAAGACCTCCAATCCATTGGGTTTTGCTGCCCATGTTCAGTGCAGGTTTTACCTCTGGAAATGCCTTTCAGACATACCCAGAGGTGTGTTTCATAAGTGATTCTAATCCAATGGAGTGACTAGTGAAGATTAAGCATTACAGGTTCACCCCTTATCACTTTGACACTCAGACACATCACTTTCAGGAACATTCTACCCCTGGCTACTAAAGTCTCATGCTGATCTCATAATGCAAAATGCATAAGTTACTGTTGTAGTCAGGTTTGCATTGGTGGCAGAAATCACCCAACCAAGAGCAGCTTTTAGGAAAAAAGGGTTTATTTTGGCTTACAGATTCAAGGGGAAACTCCACGATGATAGGGGAAAATGATGGCTTGAGCAGAGAGTGGGCATCACCCCCCTGGCCAACATCAAGTGGACAATAGCAACAGGAGAGTGTGCCAAACACCAACAAGGGGATACTGGCTATAATACCCACAAGCCCACCCCCAACAATACACTGCCTCCAGGAGGCATTAATTCCCAAATCTCCATCAGCTGGGAACCTAGCATTCAGAACACCTAAGTTTGTGGGGGACACCTGAATCAAACCACCACCATTACATGCTTCAATATTTCAAACTTACAACCTCACAGAGTACATATTGTTATTCCAAAAGAAAGGGATAGGAAGATAGCAAGAAAAGATGAGACCAAACCAAGACCAACCCCCAGCAAGGCAAACACCAAAACCTGAAGTGCTATGTATGGCATCTTGGTCTCGCAGTAGTATTACCTGAGTTCCAACAGGCTTGGGTAGCCCACCCTGTTAGCTCTGTTGCCTGTGGCACATGTGGCCTATCTCAGGGCAGTTACAGTGCCTGTAGCTTTCCTCAGTGGATGTCCTATGTTTCTAGCATCACTAGTATCCTGGCAGCTCCATTGCAACTTAGACTTCACCTTCATAGCTGTACATACAGCACACTCAGGATCAAAATCTAATCCTGCTACATGCTGTCTGGCCTTTGCGGCTTTCTGGAACATTGATGCAAGCCTCCATAACTTTTTCACTCTTGTATCTTACATGCCTACAAACTTGTGTGCTATGGAGGCCAAGCTTGTTGCCAGCTCCAGACAGTTCCCTTCTCATGTAGAGACAGACTGTGGGTTTCTGTGTATCTTTTAGGCTAAACCTGGCAAAACACTTCTGTAGGTGGCTATTTTCTAGCACAGTACCTGAAGGCTCTATCCTTTTAATGATACTCAAATGAATTTGTCTTATTATACTCTGGGGTTCTCAATGGGTATGAACTTGCCCTCAAGGCACCAGTGCAAAAGTCTGAGGTTTCTCTTTAATGTTGCTAAACTCTAACATTTACAATTTCCTCCCCCATCACAAAAAGAACTTTAGCCAGATTAAATCAAGATCTTCTCACCAAACTGGACATTTCTGACTGTAATTTTTACTGTGTTCATGCTCCTTGCTTTGCCAAACTGCATATTTTTCCCATCATTCTGTTTCTCTCACGTAAGTCTAGAAAAATACAGTAAGCAATAACTATGGCATAGCCTCAGTGTTACACTGCCTCAGTATTTCCTCTCCCAAATAATTGACCATTACTTTGGAATTCAGCTTCACTCAAATATCAGGACACAGGCAGATCACAGATTCTTTGCTTCAAGGGAACATGAATGACTTCAAGTCCAAGTCTGATGAAATGGGAACTTGGAGTGCCTTAAAAAGCACCAGAGCCTTGTCTCGGCTCTAGGGTGACCAATAACTCAGGAGCTAGGGTCCCAGCAGCTCAGTGGTCACACAGAGCTTACACTGAGTCAGTGGCTTTCCAGATCCTTGTCATGGGAATTTTGACAAATGAAGTCCACAGACCAGAGGGTAAAATTTAGAAAGATTTTATTATAGGGGGAGTTTAAGGGAAAAAAGAAATGTAGAGCCGCTGCCTAACTGGGTAGGAGCAGGGTTCCCAGAAAATGGGAAAGCCCGCTTTAGAGACCCAGACTGGGGTCTTTTACAGGACTGGTTAGTCCAACCAAGATACCAGGTGTCTGGGGTCAGGTTTTCTGGGAAAAGGCAATCTTCCCAGGAATTTTAATCCCCCAGAACAGTGTAATCTTCTCAAAAAGGGATAATTATCTCTCCTAGGAAGGGGTAAATCCTTTAGGGAAGAAGGTACAAGAAAAGGCCAGACCCTCTCTGACGTGTAGCAAAGTGGAATGACCCAGATTCTCCCCCTATAGACTCAACAACATGCCTCACTTCCACTATCATGGGAGCAGGGGAGAGGGGAAGAGGACCTAATACCCCTAAACTGCCTTACTGATTAGTCTTTCTTCCTTCTGAAACTCCATGAACCCAGCCCCCACTGCCTTTATCTGGGCATTCTGGTCTTCTGGACTGCTACCAGAATGACCCATTAAGCTCTGCTTACTATATTCTAGGGCTTCCATATTCTTTCACATTCTTTATGCAGACCAATTCCATAGGTTTATGAACCACATTTTCCAGTACTCAAGGTAACAGCCCCTTTCTAGGTACTAATTTTCTGTATAAGCTCCTTGTCTCTGTGCTGTAATTAAATACCAGACATGAAACAACTTAAGGGAGGAAAGGTTTATTTTGGCTCATGGTTTGAGAGTACATCCATCAAAGCAAGGACAGGAGCATGAGGCTGCTTACACATATCTGGATGAGGGAGCAGAGAGATGGGAATACCAGTACTCAACTGGCTCTCCCCCACCTTTAAATTTGTATTTATTTGCATGGGTGGGGTACACCAGCTTCTCTTGCTGCTGCAATTATGCCACTTTATGTCCGGCTTACATGGGTGGCTTGGGGGTTGGACCCAAGCCAGCAGGCTTTGCAAGCAAGTACCTTCAACTGCCAAGCCATCTTCCCGGGTCCCTTACTTTTTTTTTTTTTTTTCACTTTTTCCTTAAAAATAGCTCAACCAATAATTGATGTAAAGCAGGGGTAAATGAAATACTGAAGGTAATAAGTTGGTGGGTATGTAGGAACCCAAGTAGTTGGAGTATGGCTGGAGTTGTTAATCACTGGGCCTGTCATAAAAGTCTTTTCATGTAATCCTAATAGATGTGAGGATTTTACTTGATGTAACAGGTATAAAATACTAATTTTTTTATGTTTTTGGTTGAGTCTAGAACCTTGTGCAAGCATTTACCATTGGATTATATTTCTAGTCCTTATATTGTTTTTTTTTTTTTTTTTTTTTTTGAGACAGGGTCTTACTAAGTTCCCAGGCTGGCTTTCAACTAACTTTATTGCCCAGACTGGCCTTGAACTTGTACTCCTCTAGCCTCAGCCTCTTTAGTAGCTGGGATATTAGATCCAGCTGAAGAAGCTAATTTTGAAAATTAGTTTTAGACTACCAGTTCTTTAAAAATAAGGATTACACAGAGCTAGAGTTTGTTATTGGTGTTAATATAAAGTTATTAGTACTGGCTGGCCAGGCAGCTGTTAAAGATTTAAACAGCAAATGAGTGCCACTCTAGTTTTACTGCCCAGGGGAAAAAAAACCAAACTTCTTCAGTATTTCTTACATTTTTTAAGCAACAAACTGTCCTTAAGATCTAAATAATATCAGTTGTTGGTCCCCTCTCTCCTGCTCATTTAGAAGGTGGAGGAAGGATGTTAACCTTCCTAACTTCTAGGCTAATAAAATTTTATATACACTGTTTCTGTGAAATATTTACCAAATTCTGCCAGGTTGTTTTATCACTGTGTTGGAGCCCCTTTTATTTTTTTAAAAAGAATTTCATGTTCTCAGTTATAAAAGAACACATATCAAAAAGATCTCTTTTCTGTGTAAGTCCCAAGTGTTTGTGTCACTGTTTGGATTAAATAGCAGACCTTTGGGAAAAGATTAAGTAAAAACCTTTATCGTCTTATATAAGTTAGAGATGGTTTGAGATCAGGATGCTTATTGATAGTTGGTATTATTTGAGAACAGCACTTGAATGGCAAATTAGATATACTACATTTTTAAAAATCTTCTTCTATAAAAACTATGTGATGGTTTAAGTAATCCTACCTGGCTTAGGAGTACTTGACAAAGAAGTGTTAAGAGACTTATGAAATGAATATCAAGTTTTGTTTTTTTTTTAAAAATGTTAATGTGTGCTGGGGGTAGACCTTACTGGGTAGAACGCAAGCTTAACATTCAAAAGGCTTTCAATTCCACACCCCCCCATCATCATCATATTTTAAAGAAGGGAATTACATTTACTAGGGTCCTTTGATTTTCTGTACTTTCCTTTTGGAATATGATATTAAATATCCATTATGAACTCAGTTTTTGGGTGACTTGTTAACTCTTAATCCTGAAAGTTAATTATGCATATTAAATACTGCTAGTTGTAGTCCAGGGGCTCAATTTGATTGATGCTAGTAAGGTTAGTGAGTTTTGGTGTTTTTTTTTTTCCACTTAGTAAGCTGGGATTATTCAAGCTATAGTAGCAAACATTTATCTTTAGACATAAAGAAGTAAAATAATTTCCCATTCTGCCTGTTGCTTTGAATGTTTTACATTAGCATAAAATAAGAAGAAGGGAAAATATTCATAAAAGAAGAAAATAGTTAATGGTGGGGGGTGCCATCTGTAATTGATGTATAGGGTATTAAAAAGGTATTTATGATTCCTTTCAAAGTTAGAATTTGGGTATATTGTCAGGTATGGTGGCACACACCTGTGATCCCATCACTTACGAGATGGAGGCAGGAGGATCAGTAGTTAATGGCCAGCCTGAGTAGATGAAACCTTGTTTCAAAAATGAAAAGCAAACAAACAAAAAAGAATTTAGGGATATTATTATGAAAGTAAAATCTTTAACTCAGGATTTGGTTTAAGGTGTTTAAAATAAACACACTTATTAGACAAAATATTTTTTACATATACTAAGTTTTACGTTTAAACTTCAATCAAAATCAAGTTTTTCCTTGATCAGTTCTAATGAACTAAAAGCTTAATACTTGGTACAAACTGATAAATGTTTCATCAAATAATCTAGGCATTTGATGATATTTTAAGTGTTAGTGAGAAATTTAATTGTTTTCCCAGGAAAAGAACTTTCTCAAAAATATTTACTCTTTGTGCTCTTTCTTAAATTCACAGTATACCATAAATACATGATATTGTTTTAGTGATCTTAGGGCACCAAAACAGAGCTTACTTATGCTCTTTATTATTAAAATGGTATCTTTTTATGGGGGCGGGGGGAGGGAGGTTTGGTTTTTTTCAGGTAGGGTTTTGCTCTAGCCCAGGCTGACCTGGAATTCACTATGTAGTTTCAGGCTGCCCTTAAACTCGCAGCAATCTTCCTACCCCAACCTTCTGAGTGCTGGGTTTAAAGGCATGTGCCACCACGCCAGGCTGGATTTTTTAAAAATTATTTTATATGTATTCATTTTTTTATTTGAGAGAGAAGAGACAGAATGGGCATGCCAAGTCCTCTAGCCACTACAAACAAACTCCAGAAGCATGTGCCACTTTGTGCATCTGGCTTATATGGGTACTGGGGAATCGAACCTGAGTACTTCGGCTTCACAGGCAAGTACCTTAACTGCTAAGCCATTCCTCTGGCCTTGGATTTTTTTTTTACAAGAATTTTTTTCAATATTTTTATTTATTTGAGATAGAGACAGAGAAAGAGGCAGAGAGAGACAGAGAATGCATACCCCAAGGCCTTCAACCACTGCAAACGAACTCCAGACATGCTCCACCTTGTGCATCAGGCTTACATGGGTCTTGGGGATTCGAACCTGGGTCCTTTGACTTTGCAGGAAAGAGCACCTTAACTGCTAAGCCATCTCTCCAACCCTCAGCTGGTATCTTTTTAATAATAATTGTTTGGTTAGTATGCAAAATAATGGGATTTATTTTGACATTTTCATACCTATATATCATTGTAGCTTGATCCATATTCATTCCCCCATTACTCTTTCTTAATCTTTTTTTTTTTTTGGTCCCCTTCTCCCCCCCCCTTTTTTTGCTTTTGCTTTTGTTTTTTTTTTTTTTTTTTTTTTTTTTTTTTTTGAGGTATGGTCTCACTGTAGCCCAGGCTGACCTGGAGTTCACTGTGTAGTCTCAGGGTGGCCTAGAACTCACGGCGATCCTCCTGCCTCTGTCTTCCAAGTGCTGGGGTTAAAGGCATGAGCCACCACACCCGGCAGCTTTTACTTTTTGATAGTACTTGGGATTGAACCCAGGGCCTCACATATGCTAGGCAAGTGCTCTACCAACAAATTATATCTCTAGCCCATATATATATATATATATGGTATAAGGGCGATGTATGCATATGTAGTATGTATGTGTATGTATATTTTTGTTTGTTTGTTTTTTGGTTTTTCAAGGTAGGGTCTCACTCTAGATCAAGCTGACCTGGAATTCACTAAGCAGTTTCAGGGTAGTCTCGAACTCACAGTAATCCTCCTACCTCTGCCTCCTGAGTGCTGGTATTAAAGGTGTGTGCCACCATGCCCAGCAGTGTGTGTGTGTATATATATATTTAATTTTGTTTATTTAGTTATTTATTTGAGAATGACAGAGAGAGAATGGGTGCACCAGGGCCTCCAACTACTGCAAACAAACTCCAGATACATGAGCCATCTTGTGCATCTGGTTTATGTGGATACTGGGGAATCAAGCCTCGAACAGGGTCCTTAGGCTTCATAGGCAAGCGCTTAATTGCTAAGCCATCTCTCCAGTCCCTCATGTATATATATTTTACATGAGAAAAAACATGTATTACCATATCTCATTCTCCCTCCCTTTAATCTCATTCCTTCCCCAAATATTTAATAAGTATAACTTTATGTCATAAACCCACATACACACATACTCTGTATATGAATGAAAAGAAGATATTTGTCTTTGAGTCTAACTTATTTCACTTAATAAGCTGATCTCCAGTGCTGTTTCCCTACAAATGACATAATTTTCTTCTTAACAGCTGAATAAAACTGCATCGTGTATATAATACCACATCTTCATCTGCATTTGTTGATGTACACAAAGGCTAATTTTATATCCCTACTGTGATTCTTTTTTTTCCTGTTTTTCGAGGTAGGGTCTCACTCTGGCCTAGGCTGACCTGGAATTCGCTGTGTAGTCTCAGGGTGGCTTCGAACTCATAGCAATCCTCCTACCTCTGCTTCCTGAGTGCTGGGATTCAAGGTGTGCACCACCACACCCCGCATTACTTCGGCTATTTCTGCTATAAACATGAATGTTCAGGTATATTGGTGGTATTCTCATTCAGGTGGTAGTATTAGTTTTAGTTTTTTGACAAATCTCCATACTGATTTCCCTAGTGACTCCACTAATTTATTTTTTTTATTTTTATTTTTAGAGAGAGAGAGAGAGACAGACAGACAGAGAGGGAGAGGAAGACAGAGATGGGCGCGCCAGCAGTTTCTCAGTTGCTGTGAACGAAATCCAGATGTGTGTGCCCCCTTGTGGTCAAATGCAGCATTGCGCCCTTGCATCACTTTGCATCTGGCTAAACGTGGGACCTGGAGATTAGAACCAGCGTTCTTAGGCTTAGGAGGCAGGTGCCATCTCTCCAGCCCTCCACTAATTTAATTTGTGTTCCTACTAACTGTATAAAGGTCTGTATATTGTTTCCAGTACACCTTCCAACTTCATTCTTCACCATCATTTGTTGTTTGTTTGAATTTTTTTTTTCTTTTTTTGGTTTTTCGAGGTAGGGTCTCACTCTGGTCCAGGCTGACCTGGAATTAACTATGTAGTCGCAGGGTGGCCTCGAACTCTCAGCAATCCTCCTACCTCTGCCTTCCGAGTGCTGGGATTAAAGGTGTGTGCCACCACGCCAGGCTGTTGTTTGAATTCTTGATGATAGCCATTTTAAGTAGGGTGAGGTGGAATCTCATTGTAGTTTGGATTTGTATTTCCCTGGTGGCTGAGGATATTATTAATTTTCTTTTTACGTGGCAATTGATCATTTGTATTTCTTTTTTTAAAAGTTTGTGTGTTTCTATGTATGGGGTATACATGTGCCATGATGCACATGTGGAGGTCAGAGGACAACTTTGGGGTATCCATTCTCTCCTTCCACCTTGTTTAAGACAGGGACTGTCTGGTTGTTTCACTGGGAAGATTTTAGTCAGCCCATGAACTTGGAAATTCTTCTGGCTCTGCCTCCCATTGCTATAGGGTGATTGAGATAACAGAAACCTGCAGCACTTGGTGTCCAGCTTTATGTGGTGCTGAGGATAGAACTTGGGTCAGTAGGCCTACAGAGCAAATGCCTTTAATTGTTATGCCATCTCCTCAGCTGCAATCATTTGAATTTTTTTCTTTTGAGAACTGTCTGCTCAGTCCACTTTTCCATTTATTGATAGGATAATTGGTTTTTTTGGTGTTTAATTTTTGCCTTTCTTTATGTATTCTAAATATTAAGTCTGTGTGCAGTGTGTAGCCGGCAAGGAATCTTGCCTGTTCTATAAGCTATCTCTTCATTCTGTTAACTTTTTTGCTTGGAAGCTTTTAAATTTCATGCAATCCCATTTGTCAGTCTTGGTATGATATCCTGAGCTTTTGGAGTTTTTTTTTTAAAGTTCTTTTCTATGCCTATGCCTTGAAGTATTTTCCTTATGTTCTTCTTGAGCAGTTTAGGTCTTACATTGAGGTCTTTGATCTATTTTAAGTGATTTTTGTACGGTTTGAGAGGCAGATTTATTTTTATTTTTCTATATGTGGGTATCTAGTTTTCTCATCACCTTTTTGTTGAAGAGGCAGTCATTTCTCCATTTTAGGTACCGTTGGTGAAAAATCAGGTGAGTTTATTTCTCTGTCCTCTAATTCTTCCCATTGATCTACATGTCAGCTTTGTGCCAGTACTGTGTTGTTATTGTTGTAGCTCTGAAGTATATTATGAAGGTATTATGAGTCTTCCCATCATTGTTCTTTCCTTAGGATTGCTCTAGCAATTTAGAAAATGGTCTTTTATGCTTCCATATGAATTCAAGAATTGTAGGATTGTTTTATTGTATTTCTGTGATGGGTTTCATTGGTATTTAGATGAGAATTGCATTGACTGTGTATGTAACTTTCTGCAGTATAGCCATCTTACAATATTAGTTCGGTTGATCCATGAGCATTAGAAGCCTTTCTATCTTCTAGTATCTTCTTCACTTTCTTTCTTTAATGTTTTAACATTGTATCGATCTTTCACTTCCTTGGCTACGTTTGTTCTTAGTTTGTTTTTTTTTCTCCTCTAAAAACTATTGCGAATTGGATTGTTTTCTTCTTTCTCAGCATGTATATAGAAAAGTGATTGATTTTAGTATGTGACTTATGTATCCTGCTACTTTGTTGAAAATGTTTATCAGGTCTAAGAATTTTCTGGCAGAGTCCTTAGAGTTTTTGAAGTATAGGATAATATTATTTATAAATAGGGATATATTGGCTTCCTCAAAATAGTATCTTTATGAATAGCTTAAAGATGTATATTGTAAAATGTAGCTTTGGGAACAGTCTTATATTAGGTTTAAATTAAAATTTAAAATAGTAAATAAATAAGAACACTTTTAAAAAATAGTAAAGCACTTGGGAGGCAGAGGTAGGAGGATCGCTGAGAACACTTTGAGAACATAGCCATGGACAGTGAAATAACCAAAAAAAAAAAAAAAAAAAAAAAAAGCCTAAAGTCTTGTTTTACATTTTATTTTATTATTTCTTATTTATTTATTTAGGTTTTTCAAGGTAGGGTCTCACTGTAGTCCAGGCTGACCTGGAAGTTCACTATGTACCATAGTAATAAGTCAGATCATCTTTGATTTCTAGCAAGTGCAGATTTTCCTGCCCCCTTTTTTTTTTTACTTTTAGGGGTCCAGTCACCCTAACTGTATCCCCCTCATGAGAACACACTCTAACTTCTGTTAGAGAAAAGGGGGCAATGATGTCAGATCTTGAACTACTTCTGGCTGAATGGGGGTATAGAAATATGGCAGTTAGAGTCTCTCCCAGAGAGGGGAACTATTTTAAACAACCCCGAGTATATATTGATGGAGTGCAGGAAGATAGTTGTTGAAGAAAATATTAGGAAGAAAGAATAAAAGTAAGGAGTTAATGAGAAGTGAGCACACAGCAAACTGGTCACCTTTAAGGATTTTCCTTCTTGTGGACTTCAGGCCTTGGGGAGCATTCGAGGGAACCCAGGTAGGTAGAGTTGGATTTTCTCAGGACTATCTGAGCATGAACTGGCTGAGATTTTCTCCCAGAACTGTTCATCGATTGGCACAGTAGTGTCTGACATGGTCTGGATCTGTTTCATATATACACAACATTTAACCTTGATAAGGGTGAATATATCATATTTTGTATAATAGCCTTCCAGAGTATACCTGTTTAAATTTGTCCTGGGAGTAGCCAGGGCCAAAGGTTGGTACCATAGAGCCATTGGGTGCTAGTAGGGGCTGTACAATATATTATTGGCCTCAGGACTTATTTAATGATGTCCTGGCACAAGTTAGAAGTGACTCACCATTGTTCCCCAGTATAAAGAAGTCTTTTGAACTAAGTGACTATTGGTCAGAGTCATCCATATATATTTTAGATTTGAAAATAGCCATTTTGACATCTATGGTTGCTTTCCTTATTTAGAATTAGAACTATTAGGGGTCCAATATGCCTTAAGGCCTTGTTTATTTCCCCTTTTGGAAAGCTCTTGTTGTGTTACTTAATAGGCCATTCATATAGTATTTGCAGTATCAAATCTATCTCTGTCTCTGGCTTTACATTTTTCTGAGTGCTTAAGACCAAGCAGATAGCCAAAATTTAATCAGGGATTAATTTGGAGGTCACTAATGGCTCTCCAAAGGAGACTTTAGGGACCCAGGAGTAGCCCTATAGCTTCTCTGACACTGATGTTTGTTAGGATGAGTCAGTGCTGTGCAGCCAAGTAGTTTTCCCTTCTTTGAGAAGCCAGGAGGACTGATTTCTCCTCAGTTGTGACTCTCCTGTTTCAGACTGTACACTGATTTTTTTTTGTTTTTTTGTTTTTGTTTCAGGGTCTTCATATCCTCCCTGATCAGGAAGGCAGGTGACTAACCAGGGGGCCAGTGTAGAAGTGTCCTATTATGTCCAGTGGCCTCATAAGCAGGGGCCAAAATATTGGCCTTTTTAGCTCTGGTGAATCCAGTTGGCTTTGGCTTCTACCTAGGTTATTAGAACACTTAGAAAGGAAGAACACACCAACCTTGAAGGGTGTACATATATAGTACATTTGATTAGTAAAATGTATTCAGTTAAAGAATGACACAGATGCTTTAAGTTATTTTGTCTAACCATCTAAATTCAATTAGTCTGTTGACATCATAGACCATATCTTATGCATAGAAAGTAGTCTTATCCTTTAAATATCTAATAGCAATAAATATAGGCAGAACCTAGTAACAGCTTTGAAAACAATACAAATCTAAACCAATTAATTTAGAAATTGTCAGCAAAAAGGCAAGTAAGACAGTGTAAAGTCTTGGCACCTGTGGTTGAAAACGTCTTTGATTAATCCAGATACATGTGTGGGTACCAATTACCCAGAGTACACTGGAAACAGAACACAGAGCTTGACATTATTTCTCTCAGATGAGGACCATTACTTGAGCATGAGGCTGTACCCTAAAGCAGGGAATATGTTTAAGAGTTAATTTTGTTATAAGCACTGGGCTTGAGGTGCCCGAAATGAGACAGCTACTTTACATATAATAGAGCAGAATCTGGTCATTGTCAAGCCAAAACAGCTAAGCTCTAATACAACCCTTGACAAATCTGTTTTGAAAGAGAAAAACACTGTTTGATAACCAAGGTAGGGTCTCACTCTGGCTCAGGCTGACCTGGAATTCACTATGGAGTCTCAGGGTGGCCTCGAACTTGCGGCAGTCCTCCTACCTCTGCCTCCCAAGTGCTGGGATTAAAGGCGTGCGCCACCATGCCCGGCTATAACCAATGTTTTTAGCTTAATCTTGGATAGCAATTGATCTTATGTATGATAGGAATTTTTATTAACATAAAACAATTTTATGTCTTACCCATGACTTAAAATTGATAAAGCTTAAGCAAAGCTATCCCAACATATTTTACCTAACAGGAATATAAAGGTTATAGTGACTGAAATTAAATCACTTAACTCTAAGTGATTAATCCAAATGATGACCATTCAATAGAATTAGCATAAATACTGAGAAAAGGAAGTAAATTTTTTTTTCCTCTAGTTTGCAGGGCTTAAGGTTGTATAAAACTAGATTAAAAGGCATTTCAAAATGGCCTCCCTACTATGGTACAGTGAGGAGCTCTGACAACATAATCTAGGACAGTGTTTGGTGCTTCTCATTCCTTGTAGTACATGCCAATGTCTAGGCCTCAAGGTCAATGATTGTGATATTTTAACATCTCTTTAAGCTAATACAGGGACTCTACAGTGTAACCCTTTAGACTTATAAACTGAGTTTCATTACTATGTCACATTTTCTTCTTGCCTCCAGGGGCCAGATTTTTAACCTAAAATACTTCATTTTCTCTACAGAAGGTTGTACTTAGTGGGCTGAGGAGTTGGCTCATCAGTAAAGTGCTTGCCTTGCAAGTGTGAGGACCTGAGTTCAGATACCCACATCCATAAAAACCCTTAACAAGCAGCACACACTTGTAATCCCAGCACGGGTGAAGTGGAGACAGGAGGATCTCTGGGGCTTGCTGCCTAGCTAGTCTAACCAAATTGCTCCACTCCAGATTTAGCGAGAGACCCTGCCTCAAAAAGAAAGGTGGAGAGTGATGGAAGAAGACATCTGACACTTATCTCTCTCTGGCCTACATGCGTGTTCCCGTGCACACGCACGCACACACACATACTGGATTTTAAAGTAATATTAAATAGTTGGTAATTACTCTAGTGTTGTTCCATAAAGACTTCATCAGCTGAACTTTGGAAGTTAATTTTAAATCCTCAAATATTTACTGAACACCTACATATAAACTATGATACCCACTATAAGGTACAAGATGAAACCAGCTGTGGGGTTTAATATGTGCACTCTGAAATGTGTGTATGCCATAAAAAGGTAGGAGCAATGGAGAGAGGAGGAAAGTGAATTGACCATAGGTGGGATAGTAAATTGCTTCATGGAAACATACATGCTTAAGATGAACTTTGATTTGTAACAATAGCACACTTAAGAATCCTTTACTTTAAAAAAAAAAAGTATGTCAGTTTTTAAAGTTTGCTCACAATCCCACATTTATCCTAAAACACAACTCCAGGGCTGGGGATATAGCTTAGTTTGTAGTGTTCACCTAATGTGCACAAAGGCCTGAGTAGATGCCCAGCACCACAGAAACCAGATGTAGTGTCACATGACTGTTAATCCCATTATTCCAAAGGTAGGCTTAGAAGGATCAGGAGTTGGAGGGTATCCTCAGCTACATAATGAGTTTGAGGCTAGCCTGGGCTACATGAAACTATCTCAAGAAAGAAAAAACCAACTATATAAAATATACCAGATAGTTGTTTTAGTTTAACAGAGAAGAAGTAATCAAAGTTTAGAAGTTGTGACTTTTATAGAGCTATAAGTGAGAATCAGACCTTGAGCTTCTAAATCATTTAATCTTCATACATTTCTTAATTTATCACATTAGAGTAGAAATAAGGTATTCCCTTTAGAAATGGTTGCCAGATAATTTATTATTGGGATGCAGAATTTATTATTAGGATGCAAAGAAAAAAGCTTTAGTATAGTATGCAGAATAATGGGTCCCCAAAGTTGTCTACTTCCTAATCTCCAGAATCCTTGAATATGCTAGGTTTTGTAGCATATGGCATTTAGGGTTGCAAATTAGAATTAAAGTTCCTATGCAGGTGATTGAAAATAGGGAAAGAGCCCAATATAAGGATATTTTATTTTATTTTATTTTATTTTATTTTAAGAAAGAGAGAGAATGAGTGAACCAGGGCTTTCAGCCACTGCAAATGAACTCCAGATGTTTGTGCCTCCTTGTGCACGTGTGCGACATTGCGCGCTTGCATCACTGCATGTCTGGCTTACATGGGACCTGAAGATTCAAACTTGAGTTCTTAGGCTTTGCAGACAAGTGCCTTAACCGCTAAGCCATCTCTCCAGCCCAGCCCAGGATCTTTTTTTTTTTTTAATTTCATTTTATTATTTATTTATTAGAGACAGAGGGAGAGAGAAAGAAAGAGTGAGAATAGGTGTGCCAGGGCCTCTGGTCACTGCAAACAAACTCCAGACGCATGAGACACCTTGTGCATCTGGCTAATGTGGGACCTGGAGAATTGAACCAGAGTCCTTCACAGGCATGTGCCTTAACTGCTAAGCCATCTCTCCAGCCCCAGCCCAGAATCTTTAAAATGGTTCCTTAAGAGTGAAAGAAACTGGCAGAGAAGTGAGAGGAGAGACATGAATGACAATGCAAACAAAGTTAGAGTCCTGGGAAATGAGAAGGATTTAACCTATCCCTGCTGCTTTAAAGAAAGAGGAAGAGGAGGCCAGGTGTAGTGGCACACACCTTTAATCCTGGAGGTAGGAGGATCCCCATGAGTTTGAGGCCAATTTGAGAATACATAGTGATTTTTAGGTTAGTCTAGGCTAGAGCAAAACCCTGCCTTGGGGGGAAAAAAGAGGGTGGATATTGTAACTCAATTTCAAAAAACTGGAAAAGAAAAAAAATTCAACTTAGAACCTCCAGAAATAACTGCAGCTCCACACATACCTTGAGTTTAGCTCACTGAAGCCCATTTGGAACTTCTGAAGTACAGAACTAATGTGTTACATTTCGGTTGTTTTAAGCCAGTAACTTGTTGTGGCAACCATAGAGAAACTTTGCACTTAGGAAGCATTTAGAGCATGAAGACAATGAACATGCCACCCTTTGATCACTCAATGACTAAGTCCAAACTATCTCAATTCCATTGTCAGTTTTGGAAAGCCATGACATGTTCTAAAGCAGGAGTGTAAAAATAAATTATTTTGATGTTTGCTGATTATAGAGGGGAGAGAGATTGGAAGTAGGAAAACTAACTAAGATTGTATTATTGATGCTGGGAATACTTTAAAAAACTGAATGTATCTCCCACTTAGATCATATATCACTAAAAATCTCAATGATATTATATGTTACCCCCTTCTTGTAGCCCATGAAAAATACAGAAATGTCTTCAAAACCACTTTGGGGGGGGGTGCTGGAGAGATGGCTTAGCTGTTAAGGCATTTGCCTGCAAAGCCTAAGCACCCAGGTTTGATTGCCCAGTACCAACATAAGGCAGATGCAGTATAAGTGCATCTGGCTGATGCATCTGGAGTTTCAGTGGCTAGAAGCCCTGGTGTGCCCATTCTTTCCTTCTTTCTCCCTCTTCCTCTTTCTCTCTCTCTTAAATAAATAATTTTTTAATAAAAGGGAATAAAAAATTTAAGATGTATGAATAAGCCATATGGAAACCTACTTCTTTGCTAGTCAATAACATATATGTTTAAAAAGGGGAGAGAGGATCCTTTTATTGGTTCATAAGTGTGATCATTGGGTGTCCACACATTTGCATGACATGTACTTCACATAAACCTTGTTACATTGTTGACACATTACTTTTCTGACATAAATACAAAATTTAAAGCATTATAGATCCCATTAATCTTATTTGGTCATTAGTTTTTTCAGGTTCAAAACTTTGTTTTAAAGACAATTACGTGCTCCTATTTATAATAGTTATGAATGAAGCCATTTACTAAAAACAAAGAAGCTTGTCAAACTGAGTGTTTGCAATCAATAGTATTTCTGGGGAAAAAAAAACTGCAAACTTAAAATAGCCTCAGGGGGGGCTGGAGAGAGATGGTTTAGCGGTTAAGGCTTTTGCCTGCAAAGCCAAAGGACCTCAGTTCGATTCCCCAGAACCCAAGTAAGCCAGCTGAACATGGGGGTGCATGGGCCTGGAGTTGGTTTGCAGTGGCTGGAGGCCCTGGCACGCCCATTCTCTCTCCCTCTCTCTGTCTGCCTCTTTCCCTCTCTCGCTCTCTCAAATTAAAAAAAAAAAATTTAAAAAAACAGCCTCAGTATAAAATTTATTTCTGTATAACATTTTGAACAAAAGTTATTTTAATTCATATATGTTTAATATAGATAGTAACAGATTGAAAAAGATAATAGAGTCGGGTGTGGTGGCACATGCCTTTAATCCCAGCACTGGGGAGGCAGAGGTGGGAGGATCGCCATGAGTTTGAGGCCACCTTGAGAAGACATAGTGAATCCCAGGTCAGCCTGGGCTGAAGTGAGACCCAACCTCAGAAAAAAAGAAAAAGAAAAAGAAAAGGATAATAGGAGCTTTATACCTACATATGTATAAACCTGGTAACAAATTATTTCATTGTGCTCAGATTTGGTACAGTTTATCATGATGGTATAAGTTTTTAGTTATAGTTTTAAAAATAGCAAAATGTATTTTAAAAATAAAATTCAGGGGCTGGAGAGATGGCTTAGCGGTTAAAGCGCCTGCCTGCTAAGCCTAAGAACACTGGTTCCAATCTCCAGGTCCCACGTTTAGCCAGATGCAAAGGGGTGCAATGCCACACTTGACGGGGGACGCATCTGGATTTCGTTCGCAGCAGCTGAGAGATTGCTGGCACGCCCATCTCTCTCTGTCTTTCTCTCCCTCTCTGTCTCTCTTCGTGTCTCTCCCCCCCAAAATAAAATAAAATAAATCCAGTTTTAAGAATACTGATTTGAAGAAGTCTTTCATTGAATAATTCAGGTGACAACCCTGTAAAATGTGTAGTCTTTGGGTTTGCTTTTTAGATTTGAAGCATAGCTTCAAATGAGCATAACTTTCTTTTTTTAATATTTTTTTATTTATTTATTTATTTATTTATTTATTTATTTATTTATTTATGAGAGAGAGAGAGAGAATTGGTGTGCAGGGCCTCCAGATGCTGCAAACAAACTCCAGACGCATGTGCCACCTTGAGCATCTGGCTTACATGGGTCCTGGAGAATTGAACCTGGGTCCTTTGGCTTTGCAGACAAGCACCTTAACTGCTAACCCATCTCTCCAGCCCCCGCCCAGAGGTTTTGAAGGTGTTGCTGTATTTTTAATGAGCCACAAGAAGGGGGCAACATACAATATCAATGAGATTTTTAGTGATTTATGATCTAAGTGGGAGATATATTCAGCATAGCTTTCTTTAACAGTTGTTTGATGGGGCTGGTGCATAACTCTGATGGAACACTTGTCTAGCATGTATGAGGAAACCCTGGGTTCAATCTAGCACAAGAAAGAAATAAAGGAAAGAAGGAAGGAGGGGGGAGGGAGAAAGGAAGACAGAGAAAGGAAGAGAGATAGAAAAGGAAGGAAGAGAGGGAGGGCACTGAGTTGTTTGAATCATTGACTAGTTTTTATAGTACATGTAGTAGTGCATATACTAAGAATTGAGTCAAATTTTGGCTACAAACTGATTTTTATAAATAATGGTTTGAAATATTTTTGACTCATAGCCTGAGTCAAGAGTAAGCTTAATTGTTCATAGAGTATTAAGAAGTTATTTTGGGATGTTTTATAAACTCATTCTTTATATTGAAAGATACTTTTTCTTTCTGGAAGTTCAAGGGTGTATGAAAAGTTCTGCAAGTCACAAGTGATGACTATAAGAAGTCCTGTACACTGAATCATACATTTTCAGTAACTGGATCTTGAAATCCTTTTGTACAACCACGTCACTTTCATAAGTCTTAGGATAGAATGAAATAGATCACATTTCCTTTGTTCAAATAGGAAGCCCACTTTTTCTGATTATGTTTAAAATTTTAATGTATAATTTTAATTGCAGCAATATGTGCTCAGTGTGGAAGTCATGGTTTTCTCCTTCAAAAATATGCTGAACAGCTAGGCGTGGTGGCGCACGCCTTTAATCCTAGCACTCAGGAGGCAGAGGTAGGAGGATTGCCATGAGTTTTAGGCCACTCTGAGATTACATAGTGAATTCCAGGACAGCCTGGGCTAGAGTGAGACCCTACCTTGAAAAAACCGAAAAATGAACCCCCAAAATATGCTGAACATAGTAGATATATTAGACATTATATTAGAGAGAGACTAATAGAGAGGAAAGGCCAAAACACAAAGCATAAATTGTTTCATATTCCCACCTTCAAAATGATAGCTCTATTTTGTTATTTTCTAATACATAGAATTTTTAATAAAAATGGAACTGCAGCTGGGCGTGGTGGCACATGCCTTTAATCCCAGCACTCAAGAGGCAGAGATAGGAGGATCGCCATGAGTTTGAGGCCACCCTGAGACTACATAGTGAATTCCAGGTCAGCCTAAGCTAGAGTGAGACATTACCTCAGAAAACCAAAAAATAAAATATATATATATATTGCCTCAAATAGTCTACTTAGTAGTTTTTTTGTCACACTATTTGAAAAATTAACAGAAAGATTAAATGTGCTTCATTTAAAAGTCTAAAGTTTAGCATCCTTTTAAAATGTCATTTGTAGAAGCTGAGGATGTAGCTCCATTGATAGTGTTTGCCTAGAATTCACAAAGCATTGGGTTGAATCCCCAGCACCATATAAGCCTAGGAAGGTGGCACACCTTTATAATTCCAGCACTCCAGAGGTGGAGGTAGGAGGAGCAGAAGTTCTAGATCATCTAGTGAGTTCCAGGATAGCCTGGGATGCATGATACTCTGTTTCAAAAACATTTTTAAATTATTTATTTATTTGCAATTGGTGAGGGTAGGAGTGGGAAGGGAGGGAGAATGGGTATACCAGGGCTTCTAGCCACTGCAAATGAACTCCAGATACATACATCACTTTGTGCATCTGACTTTACATGAGTACTGGGGAACCAAACCCAGGTCTTTAGGCTTTGCAGTCAAGCGCCTTAACCACTGAGCCATCTCTCCAGCCCCTAACACTTTTTGTGTGTAAGGGAATGCTGTAAATACTGCCCTGTATCTAAAACTTTTCTAGTCTGTACTTAACGTTTTCATTTTATAGGAGAGGAAATTGAAGCACTGAGAAGGTACACAGCTCGAGTGGCAGGTGTAAAACGATCCAACCCAGGCTGTGTAAGGTTTAGATCTCAATTGCTCTGCTTTTCTGCCATCATAGCTTTTCTGGTAACTGTCATAAATTCAGAATAATTCTAGTGACTAACCAACCAAACCAGTGTGGTATAATGTCAAATTATTTGTTGTAATACACGTAATAGTATTCAGTTTCTCCACTGCAAGCATATAAACATCGTGAGAGGAAATTTATTATTATTCCCGCCTCCAGCATCCCATGGTGATCTGCTCTGTGGACCTCCCCCACCTAATGCTATTGTGTATGTTAGCTACCATCAGCTTCCCTGGGTTGCCAGGGGGAAGGGGCAGTGAGGGTGTACCCGGGAGGCTTGTTACCCTGCTCTGCTGTGCGGCAGGGTGGGTCTCTGTGCCCTGCTGTGTGGTGCGGTTGGGGGAAACCAAGCGAGGAGCTGTGTAATCTGCTGGCTGCAGACCAGGGCGCTCCCCATTCGGGTTAGGAGTCTGCTGATTGGCTGGGCGCAGGCGCACGTGACTGACATGTGGCTGTATTGGCGCAGCCTGCCGGGGTGTCACTGGAGACAGAATGGAGGTGCTGCCGGGCTCGGAAATGGGGTAGGTGCTGGAGCAGCGATGGCCAGGCTTGCTGCAGCGGGGGAGGTAGGAGGTGATTTTCCCAAGACTGTTTTAAACCTGTGGCCTTTCCTTGGCACGGGGTCCACTGCACATGCCAAGCCAAGGACTCAGGGGCGTCGTCCCCTTGCTTCCACCCACCCCCCACTGCAGCGCTGGAGATGGATTTCCTGCGCTTGATCCAGGATTTTTGACATTAGAGGAAGAAAGGGGGAGGGACAAAAGTGTTAAGGGTAGACTGGGGAGAAAGCTGTTTGTGAAGCTAGAAGGGGTTTTTGTTTTTATAATGCGGTTGACAGTGGAGTGGAATAACAGTATCTAAGGAAACGGGTAGAGGACAACAAAGAATGGAGCATATTCATGGCGAGGAGCAAAGCTCTAGCCCATTGAAAGGTCCTTTTCCTCTCTGGTCACAAGGACATAGGCAGTAGTAGCCAAGAGAGGAGAGCATACAAAGCTGCTCCTGATGGGTGGTGGGGAGTTTAGTGGAAAGGAGCAAGAGGCGGCAGGTACTACAGAAACCCTGTGATCTTTTGGTTGACTGGTGAAATATTGGTCACTGGTAATGTGCCTGCCTTTGTACACCATCCAAGCGAACTCCCTGAGAAGAGGGTGGCACGGACATACCAGTGTCTTTGTTAGTCACAAAATGCAGTGGTGGTGGCTTTTTGCTGATGACTGCAGCAGAGCTTTGCTCTGGTGCTAGGCTGAAAGGACAACTGCAGGGGCATGAGAACCCTTGCAGGCAAATGCTAAGGCAGGGTCCATTTACAAGAAGCCTCAGCATATAATTTCAGCCTGAATAAGAGAAAAAATACACTTTGCTTTTTTAAATTAGGAAAACTATCAGACTGAATGTTTTGATGGTAGAATGCATCAGACACTGATTTTATACCACAAGAGACATGCTCAGATTGTTTGATTTAATGTGAGTCCTATAGGAAATGTTAAGAAATTACGTATGTAACTAGATCTTTTCCTTTGTTTGTGTAGCTTTTATTCCATTTATTAAGTCATTCAAGAGCAAATCACCTTATAATGTAAATTACTGCATGAAAAATTATGGCAATAAATTTTATAGGCCTGATATTTATTAATTTCCTGTTTCTGTTTTGTCACTTTTAAATATCATTCAGCCGGGCGTGGTGGCACACGCCTTTAATCCCAACACTTGGGAGGCAGAGGTAGGAGGATCACCCAGAGTTCAAGGCCACCCTGAGAATATGTAGTGAATTCCAGGTCAGCCTGAGCTAGAGCAAGACCCTACCTTGAAAATCCAAAAACAAAAACAATAAATGTCCTTGAATCAATTCTGCAGGCAGTTATTTAAAGTACCATGACTTTTCTTTAAGATATATTTCTGTTTATTGAATATTTATAAGATACACTGTCAATATAAAGTATTTTTCATTGATCTTATTTTTACCTTACTTAACTAACTGAAAAATGTACATCTTCGGGTTGAGGACAGTTTTAAATGCCTTGCTTTTATGAATATGTATGGTGGTCTGTCAGCCACATTTCCTCACTCCTTGAATAGCTAGGTCTTGAACTCACTATGTAGCCCAGGATGGATTCAAACTTAGAATCCTTCTGCCTTAGCCTCCCAACTGCTGGAATTACCGTCCAGTGCCACTTATGCCTGGCTTAGTTTTATTCTTTAAATTTTTTGAAGAAGGTTCTCACTCTAGACCAGGCTGACCTAGAACTCACTCTGTAACTCAGGCTGGCATCAAACTCAGTGGTGATCCTCCTACCTCATATTCCCAATTGCTGGGGTTAAAAACATGTGGCACCACACCTGGCTATTCTTTAATTTTTTTTATGCTTTAAAAATTCCATGGCCAGGCATGATGGTACATGCCTTTAGTCACAGAACTTGGGAGGCAGAGGTATCACTGTGAGTTCGAGACCACCCTGAGACTACGTTGTGAATTCCAGGTCAGCCTTGGCTAGAGTGAGACCCTAACTTGAAGAAAAAAAAAAAATCCATGATTGTGGCTAGCTTTCAAATCTGACAGAA